>OX465584.1:68130341-68670341 GCA_950022655.1 Alentia gelatinosa | reverse complement strand
GATGACTTTTGCAGTGGACATTGCCACCACTTGATGACTATTGACCTGACGATCTACAGTCGCCACGTATTTAGTCGTCTAGTGTAAACACCAGGTTAGAGCACCACCTGACGACTATTGGCTGACAATCTACAGTCGCCACGTATTTAGTCGTCTAGTGTAAACGCCATGTCAGAGGTTGCTGGGTTAAATCCCACACGGTATCTGCGGTGTGTGCCTACAACCAGGAACTTCTCTTCTATGTACACTCTAAAAGCAGACATATTCAATAGGAAATGCTCATAGCTGACGAATCGATAGAGAAACCAGAGTTATATTCATTATATTTTGAAAAAAATACACATGAAAGGAAATAAGAAAATTGACAAATTGGCTTCGAGATTATGCAATAACACACTCTCCAAGCAGTACAAAGGTCTGGCAGGAGAGTAACAGACATATCCCTGTAGTGGGTCAAGGTGGCCCCGGATTTAACCCGACGAGAGCTAACGTTGTGTAGCTCTGGAGGCCAGTGTAGCGGCGCGACAGTTAGATGTGTCGCCATCTTGACATTCCTCGGGGAACTACATGTAAACATGGCGACATCCTGACGGGACTGTGATAGTTAGACGGAGCGGACGCTGCACGGTCTCCGGTACACACACAGACAGGGACGGCCATGCGGCGAGGGATTGGTCAGCCATAAAGCCATTTCTAGCTGTTTTCTACTGGCCAACGAAAACAGCGCCGGTTGTTTTCCTAAAAGTCTGTCGGTGGTGCCACTGACTGCAGGTCGCTAACTAATAGTCGGCAAGGGTTCAGTGGATGGGTAGTTTCTATTGTATGTTTCATGTCTCCGATTTAATTTCCCCCATGACCTTTAGCTTATTCAAAGATGATGTCAAATCATTTTGATTCTGTCGGTCATTACATTTTGATTGTATCGGTCATTGCATAATCTCTGCACAATTAATCGGTGAAAACTTCTCTACATGTCTTGTTTCCATTCACCAATCTGACGACGTTAAATACCAAAAGAATCGGTCTGTGGTTCCCGACTGCAGATCGGTGGCAAATAGTCGGCCAATGGAACATGGCTTTTGCTATTTGCCATGTTCCACTGGCCGACTATTCGCCACCGATCTGCAGTCGGGAACCACAGATCTGCTGTTAATGTGATAAGGTCACCACCGATTGACTTGGTCAACGACCGAAAAAACGCTTTGATTTCATCGGGAAGACTCAAGGTTGCAGCCTGATCATAAATCGGTGCGGACCTGTAAAATACAGGGAAAACAAGGTATAGACGGCACCCTCACCGATTATTTGATACCGACGTGCAGTCGGAGGCACCACCGACAGACATTAGGAGGAACTCAATTAATCGGTGCCGTTTTCATCGGCTGATGGATAATGGCTTCACTCGGCGCTTACGTTAGACGATTATAGGCAGTGATTCTTGAATTTAGCACCACCTGCCGACTTTCAGCAGTACAAGGCTAGAAACCGTCCAGTGTGACGACTGCAGTTCGTCCGATTATGTCTGATTATGTAATTTGGCCCCACCGGATGACTTTCAGCCATTAAATGATAGAAATCGTGAAGCGCCTGACCACTGCAGATCTTCGGATTATGTCAGATTATGCAATCTGGCACCACCTGATGACTATATGACACACTCTGGCACCAGCGACTATTTCAATCCAGCTTGAATTAGTCGTCTACAGTCGTCACGTTTTAGTCGTCTAGTGTAAACGCCGGGTTAGGGCACCACCTGACGACTATTGGCTAGACGATCTACAGTCGTCACGTTTTTAGTTGTCTAGTGTAAACGCCGGGTTAGTGCACCACCTGACGACTAATCTACAGTCGTCACGTTTTTAGTTGTCTAGTGTAAACGCCGGGTTAGGGCACCACCTGACGACTATTGGCTAGACGATCTACAGTCACCACGTTTTTAGTCATCTAGTGTAAACACCGGGTTAGGGCACCACCTGACGACTATTGACTAGACGATCTACAGTCGTCACGTTTTTAGTCGTCTAGTGTAAACGCCGGGTTAGGGCACCACCTGACGACTATTGGCTAGACGATCTACAGTCACCACGTTTTTAGTCATCTAGTGTAAACACCGGGTTAGGGCACCACCTGAAGACTATTGGCTTGACAATCTAAAGTCGTCACATTTTAAGTTGTCGAATGTTAATGCAAGGTTAGGGCACCACCCGATGATTATTGGCTACACATCTGCAGTTTTCATGATTTTAGTTTTGTGTTTTCCATGAAACAACTAACAGTAGACAGTGTGTGAGGGTCGCTGTATACTTGAATCTAGGTCAATCTGGAAGGAGTTGTGAAATGAAGAGGTATGATGTTACTCGCTTCACGATGATGATGATAATCCGGATTAAGGGATTCTGACAGTAAATACAGATCTACCTGTAAATACGACATACGGATGGTGTACGTGAGCATGTTTTATACGGAGTTATGAGTGACTTTCCTCATCGGTACCTGGTCCATTCTAATGAAATGTTGATATTGTTATGATGTGTTAAGTTTCAGTTCACTGGGTACAGAGGCACACTACTGTACAGAAATACTACCCAATAGTCTAGATGGATCATAGGTCGTGATAGCAGATGGTTGTAGCAGGTGAGAATGTTGAATTATGTGCCTACTAAAGAAGAAACCAGCAAGTTTTGGTCAAAGTCGTCATTCTCCACGAGTTTGGTGTGGAGTGATATGAATGAGGCGACAGACGAGTGAATATCACGTGGCATTCAAACGAGTTGGAGAACAATGATTTTGATCAAAATGAGTTTCATTCTGTATTTATCTCACCCCTGTACACACTAAAGGAATGGATGTTGTACAGGATATAAACCATGGGGAATGGACTGCAATACTGGTAGGGCCCTGGAGAACGAGTTCCCAATGTTAAGACTATGGGACAAACATTCCAGGGGTGAGATAAAATGCGACTGATCTGCGACTGAATTCAAATCAAACGGCTTTTTATTCTTGTTGATTCCTATTCTAAGCCAAGGTCTGAGGGAATCCCCACACTTAGACTATGAAGGTACCTCGAGGCACGGACATTCGCCCTTAACTGTACGCCCACGAGGGAATAATCTATTGATCATATTTGGTCTCTGTTTTACTGAAATCAATGTCATTTTATAGAAATCGGAAGATGTTTAAGAACAATGTTTATCTGGAGTTTCATGTCAGGGGTCCCCATGGACTTTTCCATGGAGTACGATGCTTTGAGGTATTAATCGTTTTTAATGTTTAGGAATCATCTCATTAAACTTGTAACCAGGATTGTTATACGCCGAGCCAGGTGAACCGGAAGTTAAGTCCTATATATTTTCATGCAGAACTGACTTTCCATGTTTAAACTAACCTTATTGTAGGTATGTCAGACATAGGCTACCACAGGGTAACGATCTTTGTAAATATCATTCTAAAATCATACGCTTCTGTCCCAAGAGTTGCCAAGTGGTTGTTAAGTTCTGATTTATATGGCATTGTGATAGCAAGCGATGTAGAATACAGGAAAACATTGTAGACACGGGTTGTCGATAACCTTGTTGTATATAAATATATACCTTTGTCAGACTATTCTACCTACGTACATCCCTAAGCGACCATCAGTTATATGGTGTAATCACGTTTCGTGCACTTGTAGTTGGCTGTTCTGAAATAACCAATGGTGGATGATTGCCTTTCTTATGCAGAATACTCTGTATCGGACGAGGATATAGATAAAAGCCCGTTTCCATTGGCTGACGAAAACGGCGGAGACTCTTTGAGTTCCCCTTAACGTCTGTTTTCATTTGCTGATTTCGCGTCAGCAGTTCTAGAGGAGTATTGGCGGTTCCTGACTGTATGAAAGTGATGGCCAATGGAGATGGGCTTTAAGGGGAACTGGGAAAACCTCCGCCGTTTTCACTGGCCAATGGAAACAGGCTTTACGGCAGGCACTCTACACTCGCGCCGTAATCAGTGGTGTGTAGAATTAGGAGGTGAGTTCTCTTTAAATCTAAGATCACCATCTTTCATCCAGTTACATACATATTGGAGGTGAATGGTGTCTCTTTATCCTACCCCTCATATAAATCTCCATAGACTTAACATGGTGTGACTCTATGCCACTGTTATGGCATAAAATATGTATATACCACTGGAGACATATGAAGTTAAAAACATGAGACAAGGTAGGATCAAATCTAAACATCACTCAATTTCATATAATTGTTAACATGCCATTCGCAGTCTTCCGCTACAGATATCACTCAGCTCCACTTCGTGATATCATTCCGTGAAGACAACTCGTGCCATATAAACAATCATATGAAATTTCGTGACGTTTCATGATAATATAAACATGACACTTACCAATACTCCGTACCGTAAATCATCTATAAACCACCCACCACAGGCGTCGTCCCTATGGAGTATACACAGAGATAAATATGATAAATATGGTAATTTTCTCCTGGGCGCCAATCACAAGATCCATAGAGCCTCTTTCCCCGGTGGACTTCAAAGAACTGTTTCCGTGATCCCCGTTGTCAAAATGATCCTCATCCTCACGGCAAGCCCTGCACAGAGGACGGGTGGCGTTTAGGGATAATGAGGTTAATTTTCTTGTATGTTCATATCATAAGATGTTCTTCCTCTCTACCGGGTTTCACGGCTGGTTGGCCCAGAGCCTTCCTCCGCAGATAAACCTCAATCTGTATGTACCAATATTTATCAGGGTTGAAGTTATCAGATTTGTCATCATATGAAAATCGTTTGTCCCGACTCTGAATGAACTGGAAAGTGTATATATGCAAATACAAAGACTTGTTTTCTATGGCGATGTTGTTCTTTCAATTATTACTGATTTATTATTTCAGAAATGGTTTGAGAAGTTTAGATGATGTTACAATTATAAAATCATTATGAATGAGGGTATATACACATAAATCTATTACCCGCCAAATACAAAGTGTCCATAGAAAACACATAGGGAGTGTGTATCACCATACCCGGAGCATACAGATATATCCATCTGATACAAAGTGTTCATAGAAAACACATAGGGAGTGTGTATCTCCATACCCAGAGAATACAGATATATCCACCTAATACAAAGTGTCCATAGAAAACACATAGGGAGTGTGTATCACCATACACGGAGCATACAGATATATCCACCTAATACAAAGTGTCCATAGAAAACACATAGGGAGTGTGTATCACCATACCCAGAGCATACAGATATATCCACCTAATACAAAGTGTCCATAGAACACACATATAGTGTGTATCACCATACCTGGAGCATACAGATATATCCACCTAATACAAAGTGTCCATAGAAAACACATAGGGAGTGTGTATCACCATACCCGGAGCATACAGATATATCCACCTAATACAAAGTGTCCATAGAAAACACATAGTGAGAGTGTATCACCATACCCGACAAATACAGATATATCCACCTAATACAAAGTGTCCATAGAAAACACATAGGGAGTGTGTATCACCATACCCAGAGCATACAGATATGCTGTATGCTTCGAGCTTCAAAAATCGGCGAATACATAAGATAGTGCGAATGAAAGAATAGTGCGTACCTGAATTAGCTAATATCAGTACGCCACTTCTCAGGAAAAGGTGGATGATAAAATCAATATGGACTGGTTTCAGATAAAAGCAGTTGCATGCTTCTCGCAGTCGCAATATCCTCGCATGCGTTCGGATATTACTACGCGTCAACCTCTCGGAGCATACGGCCGCTTATATCTGTGACCGATTGATATTGAGTATGTATATTTTATTGTGTGTAACTTCAATTCACGTAGTCAAAAGATGTCGCCACTCAGAATTCTAAAGGTAGGCCTTTGTCGAAAGAGAGAGGGAGAGGGTGAGAGAGAGAGAGAGAGAGGGATACAGAGAGAGAGAGAGAGAGAGAGAGAGAATGAGAGGGGAAGAATCCAGACAATGATAGAATATCCAGTAGAACAGGGACAATACTAGATCGACAATTGCATATTTATTCGGATTAAAGCGGGAGGATTTTATGAACAAAGTTCTGAAACGAAATCAAATTTGACTTGGAGCCCCAGACGGCTGAACCTCGGAGGTAGGGAAGAAGCGGCGTACTCGAGTCAGTTATCGGCGTGTTCGTCCCCCACCCGGTCCATTATAGATAAACACCTCCCCGTAGACGGACTCAGTCAGTTCCCACAGCCGGCCGGGGAAGCGGCCGGGCGAGGAATTCAATTACAGACGGCACAACAGGGCGGAGATGGGGGGATACTTTGTGGAGGCAGAGAAAAGTATGAAAGAGAATAACTGGGCGCAAAAGGTATGTTTATCTTTGACGAGTGAGGGTGCAATTATATATGAATAAAAGTTAAAAGGTTAAAAGTCTACTGTAAAGCCAGAGACACACCAAGCGAGAAATACAGCGATTTCTGGAATCGCTAACACAAAATGGCGTGAATGTGAACTATAGTTTTTATATTTTTAATGATAAGTTGAAAGAAGGCACAACCCAAGACAGTAAATTAAAGTCGGATAACTGGATAGTGTTTATTGATTACAACGTTTCGGATATTATTGATCCTTCATCAGGTATTTTATATTTTTATTTTTCACGTATTATTAACGAAGAACTAGGCTTCTGGTCGGAAGAGCACTGGAATTTGTGGTGTGTGCCTAGAACCAAGAAATGGTAATTTGGCTTTGAAATTATGCAATAACACACTCTTCAAGCAGTACGCAAGGTGAGGCAGGAGAGTAACAGACATGACCCTGTAGTGGGTCAAGGCCGCCAAGGAGTTTACCCGACCAGAGCTAACGTAGTGTAGCTCTGAATTGGTCATATCTGCAGCTCTGGTGACCAGTGTATCTTTACTTATCTCTCATTTCCGGTTACATAGGATTTCCCCCTACAGGTGGCAGCACTGGGCTGGGATGTAGCAATGATGAGTCTCGACCGACAGGAAGTACTGACATCTACAAAGAATGTATCATCACTCCTAACCCTGGAGAAAAGGCAAGCGGGGCCGAGGTGGGCTAATAAAATATATTTTAATTGTATGACGTCTTATTGATTTGAATAAGGAATACAATTATTACAATGAATAATCAATAAAATACAAGTATGAAGCATTGACATAATGGTTGTTTGTCAATTATGAAATACAGTAGATATAATAAGTGATATAATCGTAACTTATTATATGAGGTATTATGATAATAATAATGATAAAATGGCCCTACGAGTGAAGTGAGTAGGGAAGAAAGGAGAGGGTGGGTGGGAAGAAAAACTGTACGTGCGTACGGTGTGAGCGTGAAGCGAGAAGTGAGGGAGAGAAGTGAGGGAGAGAAGTGAGGGAGAGAAGTGAGGGAGAGAAGTGAGGGAGAGAAGTGAGGGAGAGAAGTGAGGGAGAGAAGTGAGGGAGAGAAGTGAGGGAGAGAAGTGAGGGAGAGAAGTGAGGGATAGAAGGGAGGGGGAGAAGGGAGGGAGAGAAGGGAGGGAGAGAAGTGAGGGAGAGAAGTGAGAGAGAGAAGTGAGGGAGAGAAGTGAGGGAGAGAAGTGAGGGAGAGAAGTGAGGGAGAGAAGTGAG
The DNA here is from genome assembly GCA_950022655.1 of Alentia gelatinosa. NCBI lineage: Eukaryota > Metazoa > Annelida > Polychaeta > Phyllodocida > Polynoidae > Alentia > Alentia gelatinosa. The sequence goes on along the minus strand of OX465584.1, from coordinate 68,662,725 downwards.
GGAGAGAAGTGAGGGAGAGAAGGGAGAGAGAGAAGTGAGGGAGAGAAGTGAGGGAGAGAAGTGAGGGAGGGAAGTGAGGGAGAGAAGTGAGGGGGAGAAGTGAGAGAGAGAAGGGAGGGAGGGAAGTGAGGGAGAGAAGTGAGGGAGGGAAGTGAGGGAGAGAAGGGAGGGAGAGAAGTGAGAGAGAGAAGTGAGGGAGAGAAGTGAGAGAGAGAAGTGAGGGAGAGAAGTGAGGGAGAGAAGGGAGGGAGAGAAGTGAGGGAGAGAAGTGAGGGAGGGAAGTGAGGGAGAGAAGTGAGGGAGAGAGGTGAGGGAGGGAAGTGAGGGAGAGAAGTGAGGGAGAGAAGTGAGGGAGAGAAGTGAGGGATAGAAGGGAGGGGGAGAAGGGAGGGAGAGAAGGGAGGGAGAGAAGTGAGGGAGAGAAGTGAGGGAGAGAAGTGAGGGAGAGAGGTGAGGGAGGGAAGTGAGGGAGAGAAGTGAGGGAGAGAAGTGAGGGAGAGAAGTGAGGGATAGAAGGGAGGGGGAGAAGGGAGGGAGAGAAGGGAGGGAGAGAAGTGAGGGAGAGAAGTGAGGGAGAGAAGTGAGGGAGAGAGGTGAGGGAGGGAAGTGAGGGAGAGAAGTGAGGGAGGGAAGCGTGCGGTGAGAACGCACGTGGATGAGAGGTGCGCGGGAGAAGCGCTAGGGGGCGCGCCGGGGGCGCATGTAGTGAGGGGTACAGTCACCAGGGGGTGCAATGACCACCCCTGACCATGATTCTGGCCATGGGTTACCAATTATGATAAGACTCAAAGTGCAAATTAAAATGTAAATTGTTACACAGACATTTCAGGTGCAAAATATCTTAGTATGGTTAAAGTCATCATGACAAGACATTTGAAAACATTTGAAAATTCATGGTATGATCCGATAAAAGTCATCACGGCAGAAAGAAATGATAAAACAATAAGACAATTATAACATTGAACAAAGTTACTGGTCATTAAGATAAATACGATCATATTCATTAGATTTATCAGCCCAACGCCACTCAAAAGTTCTTTCAGTCTTTTCAAAGTTCAGGCACCGTTTAGCAAGTTTTGGTCCTAGCAGAAGAATCCTATAGGATCAGACTAGAAATCCAAGACATATCTTAGGACGAAAGACCTTTCGCGTTAACAAATGGTGTCCTCCATAGAGGAGGAAATCCCGCATAATTAGTCTCTCCTAGGACTGAATTTGAGAGAGATCCTAGGACAGTTTGTTCAACTATAAAGACAATCTTAGCAAGGGACTGTCTTAGCCAAGGATCTTAGCCAGATTATCCAAAAGTGTTTTAGAAGTTTGACCAACATCTTACAAACTGTCCTCCACATATCCAAATGGTCCTTTATGGTGTCCTACCTATATAGATGTCTTAGATGACTAAAATTCACAAAGAAAACCTTATTCATCAGTTTAACTAGAGGAAATATGTATATAACCCACGATATGGAGATAACCTGGTCTGCCCTCCGTGCACCACGTCATTCACTCAGCTCAGCTTCGTGAATCGCTTCACGTATCCTACATGGATTAGAAAGCCCATTGGATGTAAGGTTTACAATGTACTCTGTGTCTCAGAGGCTTACGGCTCTCATTTCCGTAGTTACAATGTGTGTAGGAGTAACGTCATCCCTGAGTCCTCGTCCAGCCGGCTTGACGAGACAAAACTCCTGTCAGCGCCTTTCAGGTACGAGACGGAATAGAATCCTGACAGTGTCGAGTAATGGTCGCCTGAAGCCTGTCTCTGGGTGATCATTATTCTTAAAGGTCACGCTCCGAGTTATGACACACAAATATAGAATATCAGCCATGAAATACACGTGGCCGATTCATGGTGAGGGGAATTCACACGGTGAGATTCATGTACCTCACAGGGTTCAACATCTCATCAGATTCTGTTCCTTGTTAAGTGGAATTCACACGGTGAGATTCATGTACCTCACAGGGTTCAACATCTCATCAGATTCTGTTCCTGTTAAGTAGAATTCACACGGTGAGATTCATGTACCTCACAGGGTTCAACATCTCATCAGATTCTGTTCCTGTTAAGTGGAATTCACACGGTGAGATTCATGTACTTCACAGGGTTCAACATCTCATCAGATTCTGTTCCTGTTAAGTGGAATTCACACGGTGAGATTCATGTACCTCACAACGTTCAACATCTCATCAGATTCTATTCCTTGTTAAGTGGGATTCACACGGTGAGATTCATGTATCTCGCAGGGTTCAACATCTCATTAGATTCTATTCCTTGTTAAGTGGAATTCACACGGTGAGATTCATGTACCTCACAGGGTTCAACATCTCATCAGATTCTATTCCTTTTTAGGGTTAAGTGGAATTCACACGGTGAGATTCATGTACCTCACAGGGTTCAACATCTCATCAGATTCTGTTCCTGTTAAGTAGAATTCACACGGTGAGATTCATGTACCTCACAGGGTTCAACATCTCATCAGATTCTATTCCTTCTTAGGTTTAAGTGGAATTCATATGATTGGATTCATGTACTCCATAGGGTTCAAAATCTCATCAGATTCTATTCCCTGTTAAGTGTAATTCACACGGTGGGATTCATGTATTCCACAGGGTTCAAAATCTCATCAGATTCTGTTCCCTGTTAAGTGGAATTCACACGGTGGGATTCATGTACCTCACAGGGTTCAAAATCTCATCAGATTCTGTTCCCTGTTAAGTGGAATTCACACGGTGGGATTCATGTACCTCACAGGGTTCAAAATCTCATCAGATTCTGTTCCATGTTAAGTGGAATTCACACGGTGGGATTCATGTATCTCACAGGGTCCTGTTCCTTTTTTAGAGGTAAATGTCGCCAACAATTAGGAAATGGAACTGTACAATTTAGACAAAGAGATTATGTTCGAGTACAGAATCTCAGACAAACACCCTGTGAGGTGCATGAATCTCAACAGGATTTGTCTCAGACAAATACCCTGTGAGGTACATGAATCTCAACAGGATTTGTCTCAGACAAACACCCTGTGAAGTACATGAATCTCAGCAGGATTTGTCCCAGACAAACACCCTGTGAGGTACCTCTCAATACTCGGTGGTAAGGGAAATAGTTCCCTAAAGGTCATCAGACCCCTAGCGAGGGAAACGTGAACTAATTAAAGCATGCCACCTATCGGGATATGCGCAAACTTCGCGATAGAAGTCGAGCGAATTTACATCTACGGCGATGGATGGATTTTGTATTAAAATACAGAAACAAAGCAACGTATGAACTCTTTGACAACCATAATCGGACCGATCATAGAGTTCCAGAGATCCTGCTGCAGATGAACTCACTGAACTTGAACTCTAAATATCGTAGTTCACATTGATAGCGATGTTGTGATCCTAACATCTTCTGCACCTACTCCGTAACTACCCCTCGATGATGATCGTAGTGCATCCAAACTCATCGAGTATTGTTTATTTATATGATTCTCTGATTGTTCTGTTTGAATATTTCTATTTCCATTCAATTCCCAGCAAAATATATCTTCACCTATTCAATGAAGATAAATCCTCTTTGATTTATCACCAGTTTTAAATCTCCCTGACCGGAATAATGAGATTACCTTTTCTCTTCCAGCGTAGGGTTTAATCTAATCATTTCCATTTTATAATATCCTTATCAGATTTTAATTTGATTATTCACATGTAGAAACTTTTGATAAGGATCAAAGTATATTTGTTATGCTGTTTTGATTCTGGCCAAAGGTAGAAATGATCCCTTTTGGTGATTGACGTTAAACAATGGTTGGTTGTGTTATCTGTACCAGCTTACAGCTCAATCCTCTCTATACCACCTTAGAATGACAATCTATAGAAATCTAGTTTGTGGAGGAAGTGTGCGTGATAGCTCTAGAGGCACACATTAGTAAATGTGCACTTCCAGAATGTTTATCGGATTATTGACTCCTCCAAATGGTGTTATAAATAACAGTTACGTGTACTATTAAAAAAACCTTCTCCGTAAAAAGAGCGAAGTACACATGATGTAAATGTAGGCTAGATCAAGTCTTTACTAGATGCAACAGTGTACTACAGCAAAAATTGCATTTTTCAATCCACGACCGGAGTTTTGATTGTACCACATCGTACCTACAGTGCAAGAACTAACCTTCTGTTAAAAAAAAACAAACGAAAAAAAATGTTGTTTTTTTTTGGTGGGGGTGGAGTAGAAAAGGCAATGGGGACGTATGAAAATTTGGCGAACAGAAAATTGGTTGACCATGTAGGAGAGTCGGATACTTCGAATGAAATATAACCTACTAAATCTTTCTATCGATGCCACATTGTGAAGTAATGTTTGAAGATAACATGTCATACCACCTCCCTCCTCCCTCCTGCTGTCTACTCATACACAGACGACTAAAAACGAGACAACGATAGATAATCTAGATGCCATAACTAACACCCCCCCCCTCTCCCATAACTTCTGCCATCTTCCTTCATCTCCCTACCTTCACTCACCTCTCTAAGACCAATCCCTGATTTTCCCACCCACCGACTCCTATACTTAACTCAGCCAATTTCATCTCATCATTCCTCCACCATATCATCTATCATTTATCTATTTTGATATCTATAAACTTTATATCAAAGACAAATATCTTTAGTAAGATTCATCTACATATTCATCAAATACTATTCATGTAAAATAACCTGATGAGAAAAAAACAAGACTGAAAGATTCCTGGTATTGATATATAAAGGCTTAAGAGTAGAAGTTGTTTTTTTATCACTTTTAATGGTTCAAATAGTGGTATACACATTTCCAGACTCGGCTGAGCCGTTTTTTTGTCTGGTGGCATCATTAATCAGCAAATACCTTTTTTTATTACAAATAGGCAAAGTCAGGATTATCCCGAGAAGCAAAGAATGTATGTAAAACTAACATTTCGTTTTTAATCGTTGATTTGGGGAGTGCACCATGACTGATGAATGATGTTATGATGATGTCTAAGGTCCTTTGAACAGAAAATAGGTAGATACAATTAATTCAGAAATTTCATGATTCTTTGATCAGCATCTCACACATGAGACTGATTTTCCCGGCAGAACACTCTGCGATACTCCCGATTAGCCACCGCAATTTCAACATGTTGAAATGTCGTAGAAACCCTACGGATTTTTTATCGGGAAGAAATCGTAGACCCCGATTTTTCATTGGTGCCTTAACACTTGCCTACTAAGGACATTATTGAAAGATGTAAAATTAGATCTCTAAATCATAGACGGAGCTGCCACATTTTGTCCATCATAAAATGGTGGAGTTTTGGTGCGGAAGACTGTGTTTTAAATCATTATAAGGAGACTAAATGTACCACTTGAGGCTAGAAAATGTAGAAAATACTGACAAGTATGAGGGAAACGAGTGCTCATTCATAGGGAATAAGCTATGTGAAAGACCTCCTCATAGTTTACAAGTGAAGATGTTGACATAGTTTTAAAACAAATATAAAATAATATATACATACCTTCTACGTATTTAGTGTATTAATGTTGTAATATTTTCTATTTGTGAATAAACACTTCTTGATAAAAAAAAACAACCCCTGATCAACCTCAACTTATGTTTCCTTTTCTTCTCTCAACCAGGTTTTGGGGGTCGGGTTGGGAGGTTCGGGTTATCATTAAACCATTCTTCTTAGGAATGGATTCTTCACCAAAACACATTTATTTTCACAATCTACGACATACTCCAATACAGAAATATTACGTGAAGGGCATAGCTTGTAAAACAGGGGACTGGAGTTTTCTTATTGAAACATACTAACCCGTGTATGATGAAAATGTCTGTGCGTGTTTATACAGTGAGATGCATTCCTTCTTGATAAAAATCGCATTTTCATTAGAAGTCAAACAATTCATTAACAATTACGTTTGAAAGTTGACCATTGTCTGACCTTTCTCAACTATTTATGAGGTTTGAGCATTTTCCGTTTTTATTTAAAGTGAATAGATAAAGAATAATGAAAAAAAAAACGCCCTTGGTTTGGACCGATATTTGCAAATGGCGTATAAGGTGTGCGGTTATTCCCGCTAGTTATATCTCGTGCAATAAAACAATGCATCCTTCGTCTCAGTAAAGTATAACAGTATAGAATGAATCCCGTACATGTCAGAGTCGTGTTGATGGCACTGCTCCAAACTGTTAAGGCCATCACACACTGTACGATTTCAGAACATGAATATTTCCTTCTCGGTGACAAAACTACAATCTTAAGCTCAGGCGAGGCCTCGAAATGGAGTCGGTCAGTTTGGCACCCCCTCCAGAAATTTGCCTAAGATTAGAAAATGCTCCCGTATACATGTGGCTTTGTCGCCGATGAATCGAGTCGGATGTTCTGAAATCGGTTCTGATAAATTAAAGAACCTGTTCCTACTACGATAGAAATTTAGACCTCCCGATATGGCACCGATACAAAAAGCAAATATCGGAGATATATCGGGAAGGTGCAAAATCGTAGACATTTATCTAGACATGCCAATCCACCATGCGTTGTATGGGGTTTTTATCGGTGTCTAATTGCAGAAACGTGGTCAACTGCCCCAATATTAGGTGTCCTTCCGACGCGATTTTAATTTTGTATCGGGAGGTGCATCGTAGACCATATCGGAGTCATATTGTAGAAGGTGGACGCCGGGCCTTAGAAATACTCCCCCTCTCATTGAATACCGATATTAGCCCTTATTTAGCATACTTAGTCGTTGGGTGAGGAGTTATTGAGGGCCACACACAGATACATGGTCAGGTGCGGTCCCTCACCGATTAGGGCCCCCAAGTTGACCGATGACTAGAATTTTAACACGTTGGGTCGGATACGAAATCGTAATACTGTCGCACAGAATTCCTTAGGAATAACTCCTAGCACCACCCTTCTGGCACCACGCTGTGATGGTCGATCCCATGTACAAATTCGCCTGAGACACGTTAAAACTAGTTTACAATGAAGGGAGTTAATCGGTTGGAACGGAATTGTACAGTCTGTTTTCCACCATCAGGTGTCGACGTGCTACAGTCGAGTGGAGAACACCATGAGGTCCATCGGAGAGAGGTTTCCATCTTCTTTGATATTGTCGTCTAATTCTCTTTCCATCATCGATTTCTTGTGCTTCTTTTTGACCACCGCGAACGCGCTGAAAGAGGAAATTCGTATTTAATAAACAAAGTCTCGTTAAAAAACCTTTTCTTGGCATTTAAAGACATATCCAGCAGTTTACATTGAAAATTCATAAGCCATGTCAAATTCCTGGAAATCATATATGATGGTCTCCAAGTGTTGCAGAACACAAATGGGAGTAACTGTGCTAGTCTTTGACTTAGAGATCAATATCATTATATTGGAATATAAAGATATTATAAAACGTTGATTTTCACACAGTAAAACCCATTGTGAAGTTTTAATCTCTACATCAAAACCGTAACCAGTTATATATTGGTTTCTACGCGAAAGGATTAGTCATTTAAATGGCGCGTATCTATTAGTACCAAGCAGACTGCATTAAGACAGTCGCCATTTTGTAGCAGCTCCTCCCTGTCTTGATGTTGACCGTACGGCAGCCATGTAGTGAATGGCATGTTTACCCTCCTAGCCACTGCTCTGGTTCCATGTCTGTCCGCATGGGGGCAGGCCACACTGACTTGACACCTGAGTTGTCAGTGACATGAGCGGCCCTCTTAACATGTGTGACCGACCAGAACTAAACTGATCGTTAGAGAGTTTCTTATTCATTACTAAGGCATGGCGTCCACTTACTACGATAGAAATTTAGACCTACCTATAAGGCACCGATACAAGAAGCAAATATCGGAGACACATCGGGAAGGTGTAAAATCATAGACAAATGTCTAGACATGCCAATTCACCATGCATCGTGATAGTTTATTCTTTGGTGCCTAATCACAGATCTTTACGTGGGCAACTGCCCCGATATTTGGTGACCTTCCGTCGCGATTTTGATTTTTTTATCGGGAGGTGCATGTAGACCATATCGGAGCCATATCATAGTAGGTGGACGCCAGGCCTAAAGGGTAGCATCCACCAATCACGACAAGGCTACGACAAGAAGGTTCCAATCGGCGCTTGTCCGTAAAAAGGACGTCTATGGTCCCGACACACTACGACAGTGATATCGATGAAACCACAACACTCCACGACAAGGGTCCAGTCGTGGTTTTTTTTTTCTTTATTCAGTAATCAGACAACATTCACCCAAGACAGGGCGCTCTTACATGTTGACAGAGTAACGTATATACATATTTGATGACAATTAACAGAAGAAAAGATAGTAGAGATTGGAGGATATAACACACAGGACAAATACAAGTAGGTGTAGAGAGTATGTACAAATTAGTATGTGGCGTTTGGGCCGGCATATAGGGTGATCTGTATGAATGAACTTTTGATAAATTTACTCCCATTCGACCTTGTTTTCCAGCAGGTAAGATTTAACAGATATTTTAAAATAGGAACTATCCTTAGTTTCTTGTATGTGCTTAGGTAGTTTATCCCAGATTCTCACTCCAAGGTATAGTGGGCTCTGCCGATACTTTTCTGTTTTAAGGTATTCAGTTTTTAGTCCTATCTTTTCCTGTCGCCTGGTCACACGAGAAGGAGTTACAATATTTGAGGGGTCATCTGACCACCACCAGATAAACATTAACAAATGTAAGTGTCTGCGGTAGGAGAGGGGTCTGAGTTTACATTTATCGTATAGGTCTGTAATTGAATACTTTCGTTGTTCCTTTATACCCAACGCAGCTCTCATACATTGATTGAAAGATACGTCTAGTCTTTGACGATCTCTGTTTGATACTCCAATATAGACGAAGTCAACATAGTCGTATATCGGTAATATTGTTTGTTTCAGAATCGTTATTCTGGCATTTTGTGGTATTTGGTGTCTTAGTATTCTCAATTTCGATAGTTTGTCTCTGGCAGTATTTATTATTTTATTCATTTGGTCCTTAAAGGTCAAGTTACTGTCTATTATGATTCCTAAGTAGTTGAATCTTTCTACACGCTGTAAAGGGGCACCCCGTACCAAGTTTCCATCTATTTCGATTTTTTTCGAATTCCTACCTATTCACATTTGGACTGTCTTTTTCGTGTTAATTTCTAGTTTATTTTCATTTAGCCACTGTCCAATATTGTCCAGGTCTATCTGCATTTTTCTTCTGATTGTTTCTATATCTGTTCCTGTATTTATAAGAGCTAGGTCATCTGCATACATGAAGGTGTGCCCATTTTGTATAATCTTAAAGATGTCATTTATAAAAATAATGAACAGGGTCGGTCCCAGAACGGAACCTTGGGGGACTCCGCATGATACTCTTAGTTTCGTCGATTCTATCCCATCAATTTTTATCCATTGTGTACGGTTATTTAGGTAGGACTTCAGTAGATTTATCGTTTCCCTACTTAGGCTGATTTTTCCCAGTTTTACAAACAGGATTTCGTGACTGACGCTGTCGAATGCTTTCCGCAGATCGACGAAAGTACAAAGGGTCATCTGACCTCTATTTGCATTGTTGTGAATTGCAGTCAGCAGGTGGAAAATTGCTTGCCCGGTTGATTTGTGCGGCATAAAACCAAATTGCATTGTGTTTATAATGTGGTGGTAATCTAGGTGTTGCTGGATTTGTGTTTGAAGAACTTTTTCTATTATTTTAGATACTGTTGGTATAACCGTTATTGGTCGCCAGTTTGTGAAATTTTCTAAAAATTTTGTAAAATCGTACATGTTCAATCTTGTCGTAACCTTGTCGGAAGGCCCCCGACAGGCCCCCGACAAGCTTCATGTCGCAGCCTGTCGTGGCCTTGTCATGGACTTTTGTCGGGAACTAGGGTCCAGGAACCACGACAAGGCTATGACAAGCCTTCCAATCGTAGTCCTGTCGGGGACCTTGTCGGAAAGCCATTGTCATAGCCTTGTCGTGGTTGATGGACGCCCCCCTTAACTCTGTAAAAGGCTGGATGATGAAAGAAAACCCGAGTAAACTCACATGATGAGGGCGATGCAGATGACCATGATTCCCGCCATGATTAAAAAGACGAGGCCCTTAAACGAGGAGTGTGTTGCTCCGTAGATGGGGTTTAGGATCGTCGAGCCGAGTATGATACACACGATGTCCAGCACGAATATGTCTGCCAAGACACCGTCTGAAAGGTGATCAAAATACTCAGTATGAAACACACGATGTCCAGCACGAATATGTCTGCCAAGACACCGTCTGAAAGGTGATCAAAATACTCAGTATGAAACACACAATGTCCAGCACAAATATGTCTGCCAAGACCCCGTCTGAAAGGTGATCAAAATACTCAGTATATGATACACACGATGTCCAGCACGAATATGTCTGCCAAGACACCGTCTGAAAGGTGATCAAAATACTCAGTATAAGATACACACGATGTCCAGCACAAATATGTCTGCCAAGACACCGTCTGAAAGGTGATCAAAATACTCAGTATATGATACATGTAATGTCCAGCACGAATATGTCTGCCAAGACCCCGTCTGAAAGGTGATCAAAATACTCAGTATGATACACACAATGTCAAGAACAAATATGTCTGCCAAGACACCGTCTGAAAGGTGATCAAAATACTCAGTAAGATACACACGATGTCCAGCACGAATATGTCCGCCAAGACTCCGTCTGAAAGGTGATCAAAATACTCAGTATAATACACACAATGTCAAGAACAAATATGTCTGCCAAGACACCGTCTGAAAGGTGATAAAAATACTCAGTATGATACACACAATGTCCAGCACAAATATGTCTGCCAAGACACCGTCTGAAAGGTGATCAAAATACTCAGTAAGATACACACAATGTCCACCACGAATATGTCTGCCAAGACACCGTCTGAAAGGTGATCAAAATACTCAGTATGATACACACAATGTCCAGCACAAAAATGTCTGCCAAGACACCATCTGAAAGGTGATCAAAATAGTCAGTATGATACACACAATGTCCAGCACAAATATGTCTGCCAAGACACCATCTGAAAGGTGACCAAAATACTCAGTATGATACACGGAATGTCCAGCACGAATATGTCTGCCAAGACACCGTCTGAAAGGTGATCAAAATACTCAGTAAGATACACACGATGTCCAGCACAAATATGTCTGCCAAGACACCATCTGAAAGGTGATCAAAATAGTCAGTATATGATACACACGATGTCCAGCACAAATATGTCTGCCAAGACACCATCTGAAAGGTGACCAAAATACTCAGTAAGATACACACAATGTCCAGAACTTGGCAGCATAGAAAAAACTGCATATAAAAAGGTTCTGTTGTCTCTAGACACTATATGTCTTTAGTACTAGCTGTATGTCTAACAACTTGAGTGGCAGGGGTAGCAAAATGGGTAATATACCTAGAACCTGATATTTCAAAACACTAAAAAAAGCTGAAAATAGCAATTAACTGCATATATAAAGATTTTAAATCATTCAAGAAACAAATATGCAGAAAATTGCAGATGTGTAAAGGGGACATTAATAGTACACACATGAAAAAGGCTGCTGTAGGCCACTGAGAAGACATATTTTGAATCTGTTTTCTGTACTGAGTCCACAAAGGACCAGACTATGGAGTCCAATACCAAAGTTAAATCTAATGAGTCATTGTAACACTTAAAAGAACACAGAACCATTTAATGATTTTCAGCACTCAGAATCATAGGCATTCAGGCATTTTGACAGGAGGTCTCTTCAACAGCTGTTGTCATGGTAATCTGACCATTTGCCAGATCGACAACAAGTAGAAATGTTAACTAGAAGGATGGATCTACAAGATAAAACAATAAAACAAATGTTTCCAGGGGGGCAGCGGAAATGAAAATTTGGGGTCTTTACCCAGGGACTATAATAGCCTATTTCCATTTTGTGTCAGCAGTGCTAAGTGCTCAGCAGTGCTAAGGTCCGTCAGTAGTTCCTGACTATTTATCGGTGATGACCAATGGAAATAGGCTATTAGGAGAAGACAACAAATCTACACCGTGTTTGTCGGCCAACGGAAACGGGCCTATATCTGTATGCTCCGGGTATGGTGATACACACTCCCTATGTGTTTTCTATGGACACTTTGTATTAGGTGGATGTATCTGTATGCTCCGGGTATGGTGATACACACTCCCTATGTGTTTTCTATGGACACTTTGTATTAGGTGGATATATCTGTATGCTCCGGGTTTGTAGGTACACGGTACCCATGTGTTTTCTATGGACACTTTGTAGTAGGTGGATATATCTGTATGCTCCGGGTATGTAGGTACACGGTACCCATGTGTTTTCTATGGACACCATGTATAAGGTGGATAATATACAGAAACTGGCTTACTGTCTTCGTACGTCAAAAATACGCGGTGAAATTATTGATCACATACATCCCGATGCCGTGGGTAGAGGGATGTATGTGATCAATAATTTTACCAAGTATTTTGACGTACGAAGAGAGTCAGCCTGTTTTTGTACTATTATATACCTAAAAATAGCGATATCTCATCTAGTCACATGATCACATACGTCACAGTGTGGCGTACAGGTATAAAGACGCCATGGGTAGGAGCGGGTAGTATACGTAGTTAATACAGACACAGGTATATAATAATAAAGGTGTGACTCGCCTTGTTCATCGGGCGGCACCAGATTGTACAGGACTGTGATGATGAGGGGCGAGCTGACCGCTCCCGCCGACCCGAATATCGGAGCTGCAAAATAAAAAAAATAAAAATAACCCCGTGATATTAGAAACCTGAGACTCCGGTGATGGCTCAATAAACCCGTATCGTCAAGTCGCCGGCTGATCTTCTGTTTATTGAAACTGATTATTTCTAATTCTGAGCAAATTTCGCAGCAATCAGGAGGGATATTTGTATTTGGACACATATCTTTACCCAGCGTGCTCACTAATACCCTGGACATTGCGGAACACCGTTAGGCATCTTTTTATTTAAATAAAGTGGTCGCGAGCGGTTGAGCGGATGAACGCAACATCTACACACAACTTTAGTTATCTTTCCCGGATGATATGAAGGGTAAATATCCAATAACCGAAGAAGGCGAAGAATGGGGAATATGAATGGGGTTGATATAATCATATCTCGGTACAAAACTTGGCTCAATTCAATTCTTACTAAAACCTCGTGTTAGGTAAATATGCAGGAAGAAAATATACAGGTAATGACACAAAAACCCGGTTAATATATTTACGGTATTAACATTTAAAAGAGAAAAATACGAAACTAAAGGGACGACTACTTGTCTGCATGACGTAGCGGGGCTGGATGAGCGTGGACCAACACTGTGTGCCCGAATTAGACTTTGAATGGCGATAAAAAGTTAAATAGGAATTTCAGATATTTCAAGGTGAATGAAAACTCGATATATCTAATATATTGAATATTATCGCATGGGATTCGCACAGTCGCACGGATCGCAGACGCATTCGCTTGGTCGCCTTAGTGGATTTGGAGCTTGAGATCCCAAGGCTTCACGTACCGATATACATGGCCCAGTTAGTTTCCCCCTTTACGTTTATTCCAGGCTGAGATACCGAAGCTTCACGTACAGATATACATGGCCCAGTTAGTTTCCCGCTTTACGTTTATACCAGGCTGAGATCCCAATGCTACACGTACCGATATACATGGCCCAGTTAGTTTCCCCCTTTACGTTTATACCAGGCTGAGATCCCAATGCTTCACGTACCGATATACATGGCCCAGTTAGTTTCCCCCTTTACGTTTATACCAGGCTGAGATACCAATGCTTCACGTACCGATATACATGGCCCAGTTAGTTTCCCCCTTTACGTGTATACCAGGCTAAGATCCCAATGCTTCACGTACCGATATACATGGCCCAGTTAGTTTCCCCCTTAACGTTTATACCAGGCTGAGATCCCAATGCTTCACGTACCGATATACATGGCCCAGTTAGTTTCCCCCTTTACGTTTATACCAGGCTGAGATACCAAGGCTCCTCGTACCCATATACATGGCCCAGTTAGTTTCCCCCTTTACGTTTATACCAGGCTGAGATACCGAGGCTTCATGTACCGATATACATGGCCCAGTTAGTTTCCCCCTTTACGTTTATACCAGGCTGAGATACCAATGCTTCACGTACCGATATACATGGCCCAGTTAGTTTCCCTCTTTACGTTTATACCAGGCTGAGATACCGAGGCTTCACGTACCGATATACATGGCCCAGTTAGTTTCCCCCTTTACGTTTATACCAGGCTGAGATACCGAGGCTTCACGTACCGACATACACGGCCCAGTTAGTTTCCCCCTTTACGTTTATACCAGGCTGAGATACCGAGGCTACACGTACCGATATACATGGCCCAGTTAGTTTCCCCCTTTACGTTTATACCAGGCTGAGATACCGAGGCTTCACGTACCGACATACATGTCCCAGCTAGTTTCCCCCTTTATGTTAATACCAGGCTGAGATACCGAGGCTTCACGTACCGACATACACGGCCCAGTTAGTTTCCCCCTTTACGTTTATACCAGGCTAAGATCCCAATGCTTCAAGTACCGATATACATGGCCCAGTTAGTTTCCCCCTTTACGTTTATACCAGGCTGAGATACCGAGGCTTCACGTACCGACATACATGTCCCAGCTAGTTTCCCCCTTTATATTAATACCAGGCTGAGATACCGAGGCTTCACGTACCGACATACATGGCCCAGTTAGTTTCCCCCTTTACGTTTATACCAGGCTAAGATCCCAATGCTTCACGTACCGATATACATGGCCCAGTTAGTTTCCCCCTTAACGTTTATACCAGGCTGAGATCCCAATGCTTCACGTACCGATATACATGGCCCAGTTAGTTTCCCCCTTTACGTTTATACCAGGCTGAGATCCCAAGGCTTCACGTACCGATATACATGGCCCAGTTAGTTTCCCCCTTTACGTTTATACCAGGCTGAGATACCGAGGCTTCACGTACAGATATACATGGCCCAGTTAGTTTCCCCCTTTACGTTTATACCAGGCTAAGATCCCAATGCTTCACGTACCGATATACATGGCCCAGTTAGTTTCCCCCTTAACGTTTATACCAGGCTGAGATCCCAATGCTTCACGTACCGATATACATGGCCCAGTTAGTTTCCCCCTTTACGTTTATACCAGGCTGAGATACCGAGGCTTCACGTACAGATATACATGGCCCAGTTAGTTTCCCCCTTTACGTTTATACCAGGCTGAGATACCGAGGCTTCACGTAACGATAAACATGGCCCAGTTAGTTTCCCCCTTTACGTTTATACCAGGCTGAGATACCAATGCTTTACGTACCGATATACATGGCCCAGTTAGTTTCCCCCTTTACATTTATACCAGGCTGAGATACCGAGGCTTCACGTACCGATATACATGGCCCAGTTAGTTTCCCCCTTTACATTTATACCAGGCTGAGATACCGAGGCTTCACGTACCGATATACATGGCCCAGTTAGTTTCCCCCTTTACGTTTATACCAGGCTGAGATACCAATGCTACATGTACCGATATACATGGCCCAGTTAGTTTTCCCCTTTACGTTTATACCAGGCTGAGATACCGAGGCTTCACGTACCGATATACATGGCCCAGTTAGTTTCCCCCTTTACGTTTATACCAGGCTGAGATACCAATGCTTCACGTACCGATATACATGGCCCAGTTAGTTTCCCCCTTTACGTTTATACCAGGCTGAGATACCGAGGCTACACGTACCGATATACATGGCCCAGTCGTCGGTGATGAAGGCCATCCAGATGAACTGCGCCATGAGGGAGAGACAGCTGAGGATGAAGACCCCGCAGCTCGTCAGCGGCTTGATGAGGAAGATGGTAAACACCGTCTGCGCGATCTGACTGATGGCGAACGAGATGCCGCGGAAATGGCCGATCTGCACCGAGTCCCAGCAGAAGGGCGTGGAGAGCTGGTAGAGCGTGGTGAGGGCCGGCTTAGCCGCGTACGCCATGGTGAAGATCATCAAGGTGACGATCAGCAAGGTCAGCATCTTCTTCAGCGACCCCAGGCGGCGCTTGTAGAAGGCGCTACAGGAGCAGCAGGAGGGTTTGAAGCCGCCCTCCGAGCTCGTCTCGATGTCCGGCACGCAGGTGGTGATGTAGACGATGTTGATCAGGTTGATCCCCAGTAAGGTCGCCAGCGGGATGACGAAGCCGGCGTGCTTCATGAAGTACCCCATCCCCACCTCGGCCAGCCCCAGCACGATCCCGTACGAGATGTCGGCCAGCGCGAACACCACGGGGTCCTGTCCGCGGTCCAAGGTGTCCTCCATGTAGAAGAGACATCCGATGAGCATCCCCGTGTAGCCGCCACTCAGAGCCTCCGCTACCTTCCCCACGAACAACACGGCGATGGGCAGCTCAAAGATGGCGTGCGTCATGTACGTGATGCACGTCAGCAGCCCGCCCACAGGGGGCAGCAGCAGCGCCACCTTGCGGCCGATCACGTTGGAGTAGGTGCCGAGGAACATGACCATGAAGAGACCCGGGATGTCCCCGGAGAGGTCCATCCACACCAGCCAGTCGGCCGTCTCGTCCTGCACCTGGTCTAACCTCTCCAGCTGCACCGCGCTCAGGTTGTGACCTCTGCACGACCTCTGCTCCACGGTGGTGTGGCTGGCGTTCTGCGTGAGGTTCCGGTCGCGCGCCACCCGCCAGTAGAGGTACTGGTGACTGAGCGCCACGCTCGGCACCCACGCCGCGAAGAAGAGGGCGATCACCGGCTCCAGGAGAACCCGCTTCTCCTGCTGCTGTTTGCGCAGCTCCAGCTGGCGGGCGATGTCCCCCGCGCATGCGCCGTCCCCGTACACCGAGTCTCCGTCCATGGAGCCGAGGGAGATGACCGACACGCGCCGAGTGTTCATCGTGAACGCTGGTCCACCAGTGACAAGATCCGGGAATAGTTAATGACAGTGTGTGGTTCGCCACCAGTGACAAGATCTGGGAAGAACCAATCAGAGGATGTGGTTCTCCACGCGTGACAAGATCTTGAAAGAACCGATCAGAGGATGTGGTTCTCCACGAGTGACAAGATCCGGGAATAGTTAATGACAGTGTATGGTTCTCCACGAGTGACAAGATCCGGGAATAGTTAATGACAGTGTGTGGTTCTCCACGAGTGACAAGATCCGGGAAGAACCGATCAGAGGATGTTGTTCTCCATGAGTACCAAGATCACGGAATAGTTAATCAGTGACAAGATCACGGAGGAACCGATCAGAGGATGTGGTTCTCCACGAGTGACAAGATCCGGGAATAGTTAATGACAGTGTGTGGTTCTCCACGAGTGACAAGATTTGGGAAGAACCAATCAGAGGATGTGGTTCTCCACGCGTGACAAGATCTTGAAAGAACCGATCAGAGGATGTTGTTCTCCACCAGTGACAAGATCCGGGAATAGTTAATGACAGTGTGTGGTTCTCCACACGTGACAAGATCACGGAATAGTTAACCGGAGGATGTGGTTCTCCACGAGTGACAAGATCCAGGAAGAACCAATCAAACTGTGTGGTTCTCCACAAGTGACATGATCACCAAGGAACCAATCAGAGATAGTGGTTCTCCACGAATGACAAGATCACCGAAGAATCAATGACAGTTCTCCATGAGTGACAGGATCATGGAATCGATCAGAGTGTGTGGATTGGGGCGGTTCTCCACAAGTGAAAAGATCTTGAAAGAATCAATGATGAGTGACAATATCCAGAAATAGTCAACCAGAGTCTTTGGTTCTCCACAAGTAACAAGATCCAGGAATGATCAAGCACAGTCTGAGGTAGTTCTCCACGAGTCCCGAGATCCAGGAAGAATGACCAGAGTGTCTGGACAGAGAGAATTCTCAGAAAGGATAAATATCTGGTTACAATCGTGGTTCACCACGAGTATTAAGATCCGTGACGAATCAACGAGAGTCTGTAGACGGTTCTCCACAAGTAACAAGATCACAAAATGATGAACCAGATTTTGTGAACTGAGACGGTTCTCCACAAGTAACAAGATCCAGGAATAGTTAATCACAGACTGTAGACTGAGATGGTTCTCCACAAGTAAAACGATCCACGAATAGCGTGTATCTTTTAGGCTGGGCTCACGGTGTTCACTGCTCTCCGTGTGGTCTATGGTTGAGTAGAGTGTGGCCGGTACAGTCCTGGAGTGTGGCTTATATCTACCCACGAGTCCAGCTCTCAGGGTAGGCGTCCAGCACTGCTCTGTGCGGCACCCGGAACGAAGTGGGCGAAACGACCACATATCTCCCACATAAATGTGTGTTTTTTACCACGCCATGACTCTGGGGGGCGCCTGGGCGGTGCTTATCTTTCTTATCAGACATTGTTCACCGTAAATTCACGGCCAGAAATGCCGCTAGAGGGTGCTCGAGTCGGCTGTCACATTGTGAGCGATTGCCTCTCACTTCACTCAATATGACTCACTCTACGTCAAGTCGACGTTACGTAAGAGTCGTTGATGTTGATTGACACTGTCATATCCGTATGACTAAAATAGAGCCTACATGGATATTTATACCCGCCGTGTTATATATTCTATCTATTTTAACGGTCCTGAATCTATTTTAGTCTTGGGTCTTTACATAGTTTTGATAAAAGTTGGTTTTCAAAATTTTCTTTAAATTCAATAAAATTGGTGACAATTTTATGAAAATAAGCTAGAGTTTGATATGCAATAATACAACGATTTCCTTAACGCAAAGCTACCCATATTCAGTGAATGTAGAATAAAGATTTTCAAGTCGTGGAATAGAATTTGGAAGACATATTCGAGCAGTGCTTTGCATATAATTTTATTTAAAACTCATAACTCAAATGAAGGTCCTAAGCAGGCGCTAAATGTTTTTGAATCACGCATCTGTACAGGTTGAGATTGCCGCAGTCCTGGGATGCTTCCTTTACTCATCCAGTTGCCTACATCAGGAAACACGTCCTAATCTGTTTATATGCGAATCAGGGGTCCCTTTAATAATCTAGGCTCGTAAATAAAGACACCTTTCTGTTTGCCAAAGAGACCCGGGGACGATGTGGGTCAACTTTATTCAACACTTATGGACAATCTTATGGGCGGTTAAGAAACTGTTAACAAACTTAGATATTATTAAACGAAAACCCTTGTAGGAGGTACAGAAAAGGGTCTTCATGTGCAAACCTAGATTATTAAACGGGGCCCTTGTTGTGGTATCTCTGAGCACGATGTTTGTTCATTTTTCAATGCCAACAGAAATCTGTATCCGTCATTATTTGAGAAATAACAATAATACACAGATTTAAACAAAAAATCAACCAGGACAATAAGATACATATTAACATAGGACTCACTTTTATTTGTTCAAAATTCACATGGTCCATATCCATCGCAATACAAATCATATGAACAGATGCAGATATAGGCACATCGTTATACATACAGGTGCCGGTCCTGCATGAGAGATTGAACCCATGCTAACACTCTGTGTCGACCGTCACACAGCGGGCACTTCCCCGTACAGTCTTATCTGACGAGACATGAGATGACGTGATAAGGACGGAGACGGTTCATATAAAAGTGTCAGGCAATAGACATTCTGTCACAGGCTGGTTTCATACCCGTCGATAAAACCTTTGTTAGAGACTACATCAACTATTGTAAAATAATGATTGGGCAATGATTTACATTTAAAAATGAACAGACTGTTTCTACAAACAAACATATATTCTTTAGCATTGGGTGACTACACGCATGAGCGTAATACGTTTTTAATACCAGTGTATATCATTTCCAGTGAATGCGCAGTGATTGCATCGTATTCCATGGTATTCCAGCTCCAATTTGGTGTGTCATACACGCATATCACCTCAATAATACTTTAGATATACCTTAGATAACACAGGAAGACAATGATAATTTGGCAGGCATAGCTATCATATACCTAAATTTCTTCAAGGGAATTTTAGGAGAACTCAGTTAATCGTTGCCGTTTTCGCCGTTTTTCGTCGAAAAAAGCTTTAAGGCAGTTTCATTGCTAGTTCTTGAATTACACGGGTCAGCAGCACCCCTCTAATAAAATCTCACACTCTCTAAGCGGTGTTCTGTACTCTCACTAATTCTTAGCGAACTAGGCTTAGAACCTTGAGAATCCACTGGCCTGCCTCCCGTGCAACCCAGAGATTCCTATAATCTCCATAACGCCACCTAGTGGGAACAGTGTGTGCCAGTGGATTCTCAAGATCTGTGGTATACGGCCTAAAAGCCATGAGAAATAGAAGCCATAGAAAAATAGTCCCTTTGTGCTATATAGCAAAGAAATAGTCCTCATTGTTATACCTTTTAATATGACTATTCCTGGGTTTAATTTATTCGAAAAGATAAATAATAAATGTAACAAACGAGGGTTATGTAAACAGGCAGCTCTCTAAAATAGAGCTCGTGTATTACTACGCGTCAACCTCTCCATCCAAAACCATCATTTGTTGTCTATATAACAATACATACACACCAATGACAGCAGTGGCAGCTTTTAAAAATAAATCACATATATGGTAATGAGCATGCATACGACTCATACACTCAGACCTCTTAGATTGGTATCATGGAGTGTTTAGATAAATCATTGCTTATCATTGCATATGATCAAATGCATTACTGATGATATTGTTTTATTATCCATCGTATACATAGTCCCTATTGAAAATGTATGGCGACTCAGTAAACCACCACCCATTGTATAAATCCTGTCAGATACCATAACTGTGGTATACGGATTCAAACCTGTGGTATACGGCCTCAAAAGCATGGTATACGGGAAAAATAGTCCCTTTGTGCTATAGAGCAAAGAAATAGTCCCCATTGTTGTACCTTTTAATATGGTGATAACTGGGTTTAATTTATTGGAGAAGATGATAATGAATGCAACAAACGATGGTTTTGTGGACAGACACCTTTGCAAACCACTCGGGATTGACGTTGTAACACACTCGCTAGTGCTCGTGTATTACTACGTATCAACCTCTCGTGGTTTACGGCCGCCTGTCCACAAAACCACCGATTATTGTCTATGTATTTAAGAACCCTTGACATTGATGGTGCGAGTGATTAACAAGGTTGACTTGAAAATAAGGTAGCAGGTGAGATATTAGCCTGGAAGCCTGGCCTATGTGCTCACTTACATTATAGGCCAGGTAACGCTAGCCATTTGTGCATTGGTGCACTATGGGTAACGCCTCCATGTTTACGCTGGTTTACCTGCTAGAGTGCGTGGTGAAATCTGTTATATCTTATAAAGAAATATTCTAATAAGTTATTTTTCATCTTTTGAAAGGTCAATATTACTTTATATTGTATCATGTACATTATAAATAAGTATTAATTAGTTATTTGGGGAACCTCGTGAGAGAGAGAGGTTGTGCTGGCTATCCTTGCCACTGCAATTAAGCGCGCAACCAGCAGAAGTTCAAGATCGTGCCCTAGTTAGAGCGTGCTCGCACGACCTATATACGTTGCCTATGAATTTCGAATGGTCACTTTCAGCGTGCTGAGAAAAATCTATCCCTTCGCTATCTGCGAACTATTCACTTTGTTATTGGATAAAGAGCAGGGTGCCAGTGGCTGAGGGTCTGGCAATTAGAGAAATGGCAAGTTGACTGGGTGCAAGTGGGTTACAGAAAACAATTCATAGACTGAATGTGACAAAACCTTTTATCTGTTATTCATTTATAAATACACGCTCATTCATCAATGATGAACATTCGATTTGCTCCTAGTATTGCGTTACCAGTCCTATATTTCATTGGGACAGTCTAGGTGTGATATGATTTTATATTTAGTGGGAATAGCCATGACTAACTTATCTAGATGTGAACTTCAAAGTTTACAATGCATTCTGTAAAATACTACTATTAATAATCAACTGACAAAGTTAATAATTAATACAAATATTAATTTCAATTGTTTTGGGTAATATAAAAGACTTTCTTTGATAGCAGATCTAGCAAACTGTGATATATTAGTGATTTCACGAGTGTGTTGTGGGAATGGAGACACTCATCAGAGACTGTGGGGGGAGAGTGGGGGGTGACCTCTGTATGGTCCTCTCCCCCCACACTCCCGGCAGCTCCGAGTATCCGGCACTCCACGACCACTCCCCGCCTGACGTGCCGCACTCACACAGATTTACGACCTCCGTGTTGTGTAACGAGGCTAACTTGTCGCTACTAGTTATCTCCAGGTTTCTATTCTCGTTCTGTGAGGCGCTATTCTCGTGTTCTGTGAACACTCACGGGGCCCTCCTCGCCTCCCCCACACTCCGCCCTGCCTCGTGAAGCCGCATTCCGCGGGACCAGCGCCAAAGGTCGTGGTGCGGGACGCGCGTGAAGTATTCTGACATGCTGCACATCCACGAAACTCGCCTTGTCAAAGGTTAATAGACCTGGCGTCGTGCGATGGTGTTTTCTAATTTCCTCTCGGATTTCCGTCATTCCAAGTTAGTACACTGAAGATCTGACGTCGTTTCGCTCTAGTATCATCTCAAACTAAATTAGGAAATCCTGGATGGTTGACTAGACTCCCGTCCTGTTTATTCCATTGGCCGACGAAAACGGTGTGGATTTTTTGTGTTCTCCTAGTGGCCCATTTCCATTGGTCGTAACCGATATAAAATCAAGGACCAGCGACGGACCTTGACCACTGCTGACGCAAAATGGAAATAGGCTGTTAGGAGAACTCAACAAATCTACACAGTTTTCGTCCGCCAATATATACGGGCCTTTAAAGGCCTTATCTATTTGCAGATTTCCCGTAACCGATCTAAAGTCAGGAACCACCGACAGACTTTTGGCACTGCTGACCCAAAATCGGTCAATGGAAACGACCCAGCTAGGAAATTACCAACGACTTTTTCTTCCTAGATTATGCAATTTGGCACCACCAACGGAATTCTTTCAGGACTGACAGAATCAAAGCCATAGATTTCGTCGGGTCACTTAGTGAAGACTACTAGCCTCACCGATAAATTGCAACCAGTGGCCGACATATTTTCAGGGGGACTAAAATAATATCTACGCTGTTTTCGCCAGCCAATGGAAACGAGCTTTATGACGTCCATGGAATGTACAAGCGTCAGTTTTATGACTATTTGTTTTCAATTTTAAACATAAAACTGACCGGGGACAAGTTGATCTTACTCAAAATACCATGAAAACTCAACAAAAACTATACAAATATAAATGAGATACTATATACAGCTATCATGGTGAATACTTATGTTCAGACCTTATATCAGTCATTACCTTATGTACAGTAATACTGGTTCATATTTGACTAAAGTGACTAGACGTGGCTTTATCGTGATATGGTGAACGTATTCTTGATGATATTTGAGGGCAGGCTCCTCGCCTGGAATGGTTGTTGTCCTCCTGCGTAGAGTGTCATTTCACCTAAAAAAGACAGAAAACACAAAAATAAAGTCAGGATTATATAAATCTATATCTCTGAATGAATAAGCCATGTTCCACTAGCCGAACCACAGTCAGGAACCACCGATCAATTTTTAGGGCCGTCCGGGTATTGCCTAGTTATATGTATTTATCGTTATAAATGAAACTCTTGCGGATATTTGTAAATTGCTAGAATACGTGGATCTCTGGAAAATATACTCAAAAGGTGCTTGAGAAAAGGCCTATGATTGGACAACGACGACACAATGGCTTTCAGGAATAGGTTATGTTTCTTGATTGTCGAGAATGATCGGCAAACTGGGGTCTGACGAAAAATTCAGGATCTTACATGAAGACCCTTTTCTGTACCTCGTAGAAGGGTTATCGGTTAATGATACTTAATTCTGTTGGCTATCAAACAGTATTGACCGCCCATAGGCCCACACCGTCTATAGGTGTTGAATAAATACATCGTCCCTGGGTCTCTATAGTACACAGAAAAGGGTCTTCATGTACCATCTTAGATCATTAAACGATCCCCTGGTGTCTCATAGAGAAACCTTTCTTTTACCCGTACGACATTACCGTTGGTTGTGATACTTTGGCCTACAAATTCACCTACGATTGTCACTACAATATTACACCTCAAACCTCCCTGTGTGTCGTAGCCCAACGATCGTTGGCCGATCCTCTACGATCGTGGGCCTATAGAACACTGACGGCTCAAAACGGTCGCTATTAAGGATTGTCGTGACTGAAGAACACTCCCAGTTGGGCATTTACTAATCCAGGATAAATCATAGAAATCGTCCTCTGATCGTCCTAAGGCCAATGTCGTTGTATAAGCCATTTGGTCTTAGAGCTAGGACAGTTCAAGGATACCATCTCATGCAGCCTTTGTAATGTTGTATAAATGCATCGTACAACTCTCCTTTATTCTCCAAATTGTCCTAAGTGATCTAAAATACTCCTACACCAAGGACACCTATAGAGCTGTCGTACATTTAGCTTGTTTTTAAAATACAGTATAATAAGTTGTGATTCTAATTGTATCCAGTCTTTTTTTAACAAAATGGCTGATCATGGTGGAAGAGAAAGGAATATGCACCATTTAAAGGAAGAAAAGAGGCTCTGGAGGAGCTGGATAACCGTAGTTCATTCAGCACTTCCTAGGACATTTGGCCTGTTGAATAATCAAGGATATATCGTAGAAATTGTCCCACGTCTAGTGCGCCTCAGGCTTAATTTCGAGGGACTTATCCTTAAGAGACTTCTGCGACACACTTAGGACAATTTCCAAGAAGGAATTTTACTGTCCACCAGGGATCTCATTTATGAACCGCTATTTGGTGTGGATCAGTCCAGGGAGGTGTTTTTAAAACTAAGAACGATAAAGGGTTCGATCTTATCGTGGTCTTTGTTGCATTCTCGTTACCTAACCGGATCTGTCTTTATGGAGGACTGTCTTACAAGACGATCGGTAAAATATCTTTATTCTTAGTATTTTGAAATATAACATATTTTACCTTTTTTCAGGTCCGTTGCTAAGTGGGTTCGAATCTTCATAACATAAGATTATCTCCCTTAAGAAGGGAAATAGTATAGTATAGATAAAAACTGCAAAAGATTTCCTGGATTTCTGAGGGCCATATTTATAACACGGACTGCCACTTCCATCGTGGTCACTATCGCCTGAGGTTAGTCCTAGTCGTAATCGTTTAGCCAGTATCCTTCTTAGATTTAAGAACACCTCCCTATATATATGAAACGATATTTGGTGTATACCAGATCTCCTCCATCTTGATTTATATCTTATCGCACAGCCGTACGATACATCCTGGATTATCAAACAGGCCCCTGGTTTTTCGTACCTGGGAGAATGGCGAAGTGGACCTCCTTGTCGATCCAGACGGCCATCTGCTCGGCCTTGACGACGAGGCTGACGCGCACCTCGGGGCCCACGTTCATGTAGATGCGTCTGTATCCCACCAGCTGGAGGCGCGGCGCCAGAGCCGCCACCGCGCCCCAGTGCATGTACAGCTGGACCACCTGCAGGGGCAGGAGACAGCGGTCAGACAGCGTCTAGGACGGGGTTACTGCATTTTATTACTATGGAGAAACCAAACAAGAGTTAGTCGTGTTGTTGTTTATCGCACGACGGCAAGATCGCGTATTACTGCGCGAGGCGAAGCCGAGAGCAGTAATACGCGATCTTGCAGGAGTGCGATGAACAATAACACGACTAACTCGAGTTTGGTTTAGAATTTATCCTACCCCGCCCGTCTAAATTACTTCTACATTAACAAACGACGTCATTTGTCAAGTGTATCACACGAGAGTGATATTTTCCATTTTTCTAAACTCCAGACCGAATACAGTGACCCAATGTTAAGCCTATGGAGTTTTTTATTAGGGGTAGGATAAACACCTATTACGGAGTCTCCATAGGAAATGTATAGGGCACCTAGAATTAGCTCTCCGGAGATTCTGTGATGTCAGGAAACTCCGGAAAAAAAGTCCTCCTAAAATGAGGTCAATTCATAATGTACTTCAAAATATGTTCATTTAATGTTGATTTAATATTAATTAGTTATAATCAGTCACAATCATCTCATTTACCATCAGAAATCACTGTCATAATAACTTTTGAATATAAAACCCCAGATAAATAGCGAACTATATAACAGGCGTAAGTATACACCGAATTACCACCATGCTGGACAGTGCTGTGGTGCTATGGCGTAATCTGGAACTATATGCACTTTTTGGGCAATAGATATGTTATTAATCTTGTAGGTGGGTGATAAATATAATAACGACTGGTTTTGTGTACGAGTATCCGCAATCTCCTCGTAGTTGAAGATGTAATATCCTCGCTAATCGCTCGGATATTACTACGCGTCAACTACTCAGAGATTACGGATAGTCGTACACAAAACCAGTCATTATTGTTTATATCTCACCCCGGTATTATTCTCCATAGGCTTAATGTTAGGAACTCATACTCCACGGTCGTGAAGGTAGTGTACCCAATACTTAATGGTTAATTTGATTGATTAATAATATTATACGGGGTGAAATAAAATCAGAAACCCACTTAGTGAAATTAACTTTGCCCGTACAACACCGAGTTTGATCGCAGAGTAATTCACGGAGCGAATCTGAGTGAATGACTCCGCGGTCAAACTCCCTGACGCCTTGATGCCTTGCCATCTCTGTAGTGCGGGCCTACAGGCCACAATTATTGAGAGAATATATTGCTTTCCTTTGTATTCAAAGTTGTCTGTCAATGTTCCCATGGCCATCAATATAGAATTATTCATTGATCATCATAATTGGGGAGTTCAAAATAATCTCTAAAGACGTTATACAGATACATTTTGAATTAGCTGAGATAAATGACATTCTAACGAAAATAGGAAAATGATGCCCTGAAACACTAGCCTTGAGGCATTATTAGTAAGAAAGGGTAAAGGAAGATAAAAGATACAGAGAAGAAATGGATAAATAGATATGTAATTGATTGGAAAGGGGGGTGTCAGAACGGAATAGGAATGTAACTTTCATTTGTTCATATTACCAGGGAGGCGTTTTGGTTGTTACTAAACACACTGAACACCAAACTATATGCATTTGTGCTTTATCCTGTAGTTTATTTAGTGCCCATCCTAGGATGAGGTTGGACACAATGGCCATATCTTCTGCCTGTATCGGGAACTATTTGACTATACCATGTATCTCTCATTATAATCCTTACCACGTATCATCCCAATTTGTACTTAACCCTTCAAGAGTCACACATCATTCACCATGTACCCATACTACAGCAGGTACCAGAACCAAATGTGGCCATTGTAAGGCCCACTTTTGTAGTCAATGTTATTAGATGAAATAACGAATTTAGAAATCCCAGTAAATCTGTATTTTTTATCAGAACTTTCCGATATTTTGAGGGCTTGCTGGCAACACTTAGGCTAGTATGTCATATAATTTTCATAATTCTCCGATAATTTTTCAAAAAGTTACAAAGGAGAAAATACAGCATTGCTGATCCATTCCATACGGGAATGCCATATGGCATTGTCCTGCCACGGCTAGGGGAATGCCATATGGCATTGTCCTGCCATGGCCAGGGGAATGCCATATGGCATTGTCCTGCCAGAAAGGGTTAATGATTGGAGGCAACAAATAGTTTTATATAACTCGGAAATCTTATTGACCAGGAGGTAAATAAGACCGTAAACCGAGCTATATATCAATAAATCTCAAGAAAACATTTCCAGTCCTGACCTCCTCGGCGCCGAAGGGCCCGACGTTCTTGACGCCGATGTTGACGGTGATGTCCTTGCCGGGCTGGACGAGTCGCGGGGAGATGGTGAGGGAGGTGTAGTTAAAGTTGGAGTAGGAGAGGCCGTAGCCGTACGGGAAGAGCGGTACGGAGTTGACGTATCGGTAAGTACGGCCCGCCATGCTGTACTCCGTCATGGGGGGAACCTGGAGCGGGAGAAGATCACAGCATTAAAAATACAGTAACACCCCGCTTCTCAGACAACCCTCTAAAGGAGGACACCCCACTTAAGGGAACAATTTGTACGGCCCGCCATGCTGTACTCGGTCATCGGAGGAACCTGGAATAATGATCACAGCATTAGAAATACAGTAAAACCCCGCTTCTCAGACAACCCGCTAAAGGGGGACACCCCACTTAAGGGAACAATTTGTACGGCTTGCCATGCTGTACTCGGTCATCGGAGGAACCTGGCATAAAGATCACAGCATCAGAAATACAGTTAAACCCTTAAGGGACACCCCACTTAAGGGAGACACCCCACTTAAGTGAGACACCCCACTTAAGGGAGACACCCCACTTAAGGGAACAATCTGTATGCCACCATACCATACTCAGACATCAGAGGCACCTGGAACGGACGAAAATCACAGCATTAGAAATACAGTAAAACCCCGCTTCTCAGACAACCCTCTAAAGGAGGACACCCCACTTAAGGGAACAATCTGTACGCCTGCCATGCTGTACTCCGTCATCGGAGGAACCTGTAATAAAGATCACATCATTAGAAATACAGTAAAACCCTTAAGGGGCCACCCTGTTTAAGGGGTGTACCCTGCTTAAGGGGGATACCCTGCTTAAGGGGAATACCCTGCTTAAGGGGAATACCCTGCTTAAGGGGAATACCCTGCTTAAGGGGAATACCCTGCTTAAGGGGGATACCCTGCTTCAGGGGGATACCCTGCTTAAGGGGGATACCCTGCTTAAGGGGGATACCCTGCTTAAGGGGGATACCCTGCTTTTGGGAACTCCTTGCTTAAAGTGGACTCCCTGCTTAGGGGGACACCTGGGGCCTGTTTTATTTTCTGCCTGAGGAGTCCTGGAACGCCCGGGGAGAGGTCCTAGGAGAGTTTGGGTTCGATATTTCAAAGTCTCCTGGGGAAGGAGAGTCTTGGGCCAGGATCTAGGAGGTCTCCTGAAATATCGTTTTATTTTCAGTCCTGGGGCCAGGAGAGCTCCTGAAAAGTGTCCTGCAGCTCTCCTGGCTGGGGACACGTCTAGGGGTATCGTGGGTGATTCAAAATAACAAATAAAAGCTATTTAATTCATTTGAACTATCGAAAATATATTTATTATGATTTTAATTAAAACTGGAGGTCTCAGATGGAGAACTACTGTGCTATTTACTTAGATTTACATACATTCATAAATGATGAAATTAGTTCCCAAAAATACCACTATGTGCCACCACCTGCAGTATACACAGCCTCTCTTTCAAGTCTCCTCAAAAGTCTCCTACAGGTTTATTTTCTCCTGGGGCTCTCTCAAAGGAGACTTCGGCCGAGGATTTCTCTCCCTCCCGAGGACAGGGTAAATCGAACGAGATTGAGAAGATCTCCTGAAAATTATCCTCAGTGGAGCAATCCCTCCTGGGGACTTTCCTCGCCCAGGAGAGTTGGAAATAAAACGACCCCCTGGATTATGGTGTGTTTTATAAAGAGTTGTCAATTGTAAACGCTGGAGGAAATGAGTGGGTCGACGGCTATTGCAGTAGAAGTCGCATTGTCACCAACTTGTTGGGTTTAATGTGCGTGGGAAGGATTTCTCCCCCCCCCCCCCGGACTCCTCCCCCTCACGTGACTCCAGCGTCCCCACGTGACCATCGCCTGCCTTCCATTTCCAAATCCTTCTTTTCGTCATCATTATAATCGAGCACCACCTGACGACTCTTGGCTAGACGATCGCCAGTCACCCCATTTTTAGTCGTCTCGTGTTAACACTGGGATAGACCACCCTCAATTCAATCCTACATCTAAATGACACCTGTGAGGGTCGCCGTATACTCGAATCTAGGTCAATCTGGAAGGAGTTGTGAAACAAAGAGTTGCGCTTCACGATGATAATAATCCAGATTAAGAGGGTGCGTCCACCAACCACGACAGAAATTTCCAATCGGTGCCTTGTCGCAGCCTTGTCGTGAGGAGAGGAGCTGTCGTGAGCCCTTGTCGCAGCCTGTCGGGAAGTGCACGCTCCACCTAAATATTCTATCGTAGACCTCTGCGACACGCCACGACACGCCACGACACTGCTCCAAAATCGAACATGTTCGATTTTGTGGTAACCTTGTCGGAAGGCACCGGACAGGCCCCCGACAAGCTTCATGTCGCAGCCTGTCGTGGCCTTGTCGTAGCCTCTTGTCGGGAACTGTGGTCCACCAACCACGACAAGGCTACGACAAGGCTTCCAATCGTAGAGCTGTCGTGGACCTTGTCGGAAAGCCGTTGTCGCAGCCTTGTCGTGGTCGGTGGACGCACCCTCTTAGGGATTCTAACAGTCCCACGATTACCTGTAAATATAACATATCCTGAGAGCAGAACCGTTAAGGATCTGTCTGAAAACCGCGGATGTCGTCCATCTTCTAACAGAAATATTTTACAGCGTGACAACAAAGGGCGGCGGATGGACTCCTTTATCACCACAATCACATTGATATTCTATTTACACGACCCGAACTCATCCTCCTCATTCCACTTTGCATGCCTCTCATCGATCAAGTCCCTCTATTTTTATTCCCTCATCTGACCTGGTATTTTTACGTTGGTTTCAGACTTTCACCGTCTTCAATAAAAACCCAATCGTCCGCTTTCTGAAAGCAGCACGCCTCCATAATTCAATCCAAACTGTGAACCGGAAAAAAGGAGATTTTCTTTATGTCTCAAATTAATTCATATAAGATTACAGTATTGGCTCAGATGTTGTCGTTTCCATTCAGAACATGACTAAACGGTGTCGTCGGCCGCCCATATGGCGACACGGCCCGACGACCATCCGAATCGGCCAGACTAAATCTGATAAAGCTCCATTTATCTAATTTTTAGCAGATTTCGTTGTGTAAAATGGAAAACCAAGTGAATGCTCTTGAATATGGATTTGACGTTTATTTAAATCAATCGTCGCCGCAGACAGTTTGGAAACACATGTCCGATACTCCTGGGATTACAAGAAGTAGCCACTGAAACTAAATCTGACATTGTTATCAGTTATTTATTATTTTATTTTAAGCAATTTCTATCAAGGGATATTGTGTGTACAATCACTGAATTCAGCGATATAGCCGTTCTTCAATTCAGGCCCTAGCCCCCTACTCCTCATTCTAATGGCAGGTGTTAAGCCGAATGAGCAGTGGTACTATTTTTGTTTAAGTTTTTGGTTTGACCCAATCTGGGTTGGTGAGTTACTTTTTCATCATTGATGAACGTGTGTAAAAAAAAAATTAAAAAAATGATCAGAAGGTTTTGGTTATATTCAGTCTATGGGTCATTTTCTGTGATCCACTTGTACCCAGTCACTTTTCCATTTCTTCAACTACCTTTCTGAGATCCAAATACATCGAACACCAGTGGGTCAATGAGGTATTTCGGTATGATCTACGATTAATAAAGGGGATACCAACAAGTTGGCCGGTGTAAAACAGTGAATATATCTAACTGATGATTATTGGTATTCTATATTCTACATGCGTCACTAAACCCCTTAATATCGCCCCGGGTAAGAACCTGAATATAATTACTTTTAATAATTATAAATAATTACATTGTATATGTAGAAATATCTTAAATTTTCATCTCTGGCATAGGATTTCCGGTTTGAAGACATGTTAGAACCGATTAACCGCACTAATTGTAGGATATGGGTCAAGGTACAACGACCCATTCCTTTGGATGACCTGTGACATGTCAGCATGCTTTATAATGACCTTGACCCACCTGTGACATGTCAGCATGCTTTATAATGACCTTGACCTACCTGTGACATGTCAGCATGTTTTCTGATGACCTTGACCCACCTGTGACATATCAGCATGTTTTATAATGACCTTGACCTACCTGTCACATATCAGCATGTTTTATAATGACCTTGACCTACCTGTGACATATCAACATGTTTTATAATGACCTTGGTCTACCTGTGACATATCAACATGTTTTATAATGACATTGACCTACCTGTGACATATCAACATGTTTTATAATGACCTTGACCCATCTGTGACATATTAGCATGTTTTATGATGACCTTGACCCACCTCTGACATATCAGCATGTTTTATGATGACCTTGACCTACCTGCGACATGTCGGCCGGCCACGTGAATGGCAGACGCGCGGACGGGCTCGACTTCCTTCCGGTTCTCGTCAGAATCCGCCAGATGGCCTCGCCGGTGCCTGTTCCCGGCAGGAAGCAGTAGAGAATACTGTTGACGCCGGGTGCCAGCCGCGCCCACGAGATGTCTACGGGGCCGCCGGAGAACAGCAAAAACACCAGCGGAGCCTTGCCCTCTGTAACCATAGCAACCAAAGGGAAATTTGTGTCATAAGGTATATATCTAACATGAATGTTAACCTGTTCTTGCCGAGACCGAGTATTGTATTATTCACATAATACAAAGTGTTTGTATGCTCCGGGCTGCAAAAATAGCCGGCGCATACTAAACAAATAGTGCATATGAAAAACATAGTTCGTACCTAAAATAAACTAATATGGGTACCACACTTGGCAGGGAAAGGTGGATAATGAAAAATATATAGACTGGTGTCAGATAAAAGCATTTGTATGCTCTTCGGAGTTGCCTCTGCGCAATATCCTCGTATGTGCTCGGATATTACTACGTAATAACGCCAAGGAACATACGGCTGCTTGTATCAGAAACCAGTCAATATTGTGTATTTATTATTGACCATGAGATTTCATGTCTGTACATGTTGTATTGACATTGTAAATAAAAGTTGTATATCTCAACACCACCTGTACACCCATATACTGGACATGTAGATGCTAAAGGACTTCAGAACTGGAGACTGTGGAATATTAGCAGCCCTCAGCCTTACAGCCCACTCCAACATAGAAAAAACCTTTTAAAAAAGTGTTTCAAAGTTCCCCTAGATGATCTTGAGTGATAAGTTATTCATTCTGGTGATACAGCAAGGTGAATGTCACCTGAACATCAAGTCCGTGCTTAGAAATATCAAGGACTGCATATGAATATAGAAACATGATATTTTATGGTATCATAGATTTAGATATTCTTAAGAATAACCTTGACCAATGGGCTTGGACACGAATGTGTTATTATTGGCATCACTACATGTAGCACTTATTTGAACTTTGATCACATTTTGTTTAAAAACTCAGACTTTCCAGATTGGAAACTGGAAGAACTACTATTGTAGAAATTGGAATTATCAATCAAAAATGCAGAGGGACTAACATATTTTATGTTGGTAGTAGCATTTTTGCCTCTTGCTACTCCAAGGATAAGCACAATAAACTCCTTACAATATCGCGGGAGTGGTCACATGTTAATATGTACGGTTGTATAGTATAGAGAATGAACTTTGTATTGGATTCTTGAAAATTGAATAAAAGAAGAGCGCTGCTCGTATTTAAAAAAACAACAACAAAAACACGAAAGAAAACTCCTTACAACGTTTCTCAAAATAACCTGTCCTTTTCTGTGTCTTTGAATAAGAAATATAATCAAGTTACAATGACATGAGTGTCAGTCAATCGTGTGAGACGTAAGTCAGCTCGTGTAGCCATTAATTCAGTTGAAAAGAACCTTTAGGGTTGCCTTTTGTTTTGGATACTGTTATTCAAATAGAATCATGTCGCGGTCATCATTAGACATGTCCGGTAATTATTATATTCTTTTTGCAGGGAAATCTCATGGTAATGTAATTAGTTCCTCTTGATATTGTTTTATCCTCCAAACCTATTTCCTTACCAATGATGTCACAAGGCATACTCGTATTACTTTCCATTTTTTGTTAGAATGTCGTTTATCTTAGCTGATTCAAAATGGATCTTCAATAAAATTTCCAAAGATTATGTAAGACGCCTTCATTGTATTAATTTATGAATAATTTCATATTTATCACCATGGAAAATTAACAGACAATTTGGAATACGGTGGAAAATTTTAACTTGTATTTTTTTTCAATGAGTATCTCTCACAATAGCGAGTATTTCAGACACGAAGCTTGCACTACTATACAGAGGAGGTCCGGCGTCGGGCATGCTGCATTTAAAGACCAGGTCCAGTAAGGAAAGGGTTAAATCTTTTTTTCAAGTTGTAGAACAATTTACAACCTCACACAAAAAACATTGGCCCAGAATAGAACTGAAATTGGAACAAACAGGAATTTTATTGCTGAAGTCACGATTAAATCATTGAAGGACAATCTTTTTAGGTATGGCAGAGGTAAAACAGTTTTGTCTTACCCCTTCAAGAGCCACACATCATTCACCATGTACCCATACTACAGAAGGCACCAGAACCAATTGTGGTGTTTGAATGGCCGGATTTTGAAGTCAATATTGTTTTTAAAAAATCATAAATTTGAAACTTCCAGTAAAGCTGTATTTTCATCAGAACTTTCCGATATTTCTAAGAGTTACTGGCAACACTTTGACTAATATTTCCTGTAATTTCCATAATTCTGCGATAATTTTTCAAAAAGTTACAAAGGAATAAATACAACAGTGTTCTTCCATGGCCAGGGGAATGCATATGGCATTGTCATGCCATTACCAGGGGAATACCATATGGCATTCCCCTGCCAGAAGGGGTTAAAAGATATTACGCTGTAGATATATGAATTAAAAAAATATAGGAAATTCACTATCTATGCTATCAGTGCTTTACCAGCCGACCTTGATATAAACATAATCTTCTTATCGTGATAATGTTAGATACTGTTCTTCGGCACCGTCCGAGCAAGGAAGCCAGACCTGTATGAATGTAGTCTCGACCAGTGTAAATAAAAGAGCAGAGTTTAATAAAAAAAAATTAAAAATTGCTCATTTCTACATCTATAGGCTTCTTAGGCAAATTACAAATAATCCGTACTAGTCTCATTGAATTACTTAATATAAAACGAAGGTTGATGAGGCATATTAAAAGATTCAGATTTGCGTTAAAAGACTGAGTATTATTATACCTGCAGGATGCGTTTGTTAAATCATCGACTACTTACTCCATTTAACTGCATCTTGTAGGACTTGTAGTTGCTTTCCGGGCAGACTTAAATTGGTCCTCTGGGGTTCCTCGTCTGGATTACCATAGAATTAATAAACAGATACAAATCAGTATAAACATGGAAATTATATCAGGGAAATTATATCAGGGAAGAGATACTCTAAAAACTGTGATTCATGGGTACACGTACAAAAGGCCATTTTCCACTGACCGAAAAAAACTGCACCAATTAATTGAGTTCTCCTAAAAGTCGGTTGGTGGTGGCCGACAACTGCATGTCGATATCTAAATATCTTTAGGGGGTTGTGTAAGCCTTGTTTCTGCCACATTCAACAGGTCCATACCGACAGAACTGTCCTTCCAAAATAATGTGGTTGTGGCTTTAATTTATAATCTATACACAATTAATCGGTGAACACTTCTCTGCATGTGTGTTTCCATTCACCGATCTGGGGTCGGTGGTTCCCGACTGCAGATCGGTGGCGAAGGTCGGCCAGTGGCAAATGGCTTATAAAGTCCTAGGGTGTGGAGAGTAAACATGTTAAGCCCAAAACACATCTACCGAGGCAAGGATCAGGCAACGATTTGTGAAACCCCCTCGGTGCACCCTCTCATAAGATCTCACACTCTCTAAGTCGTATTATGTACTCTCACTATGCTCTATGGGAGAAGAATTCTTAACGAATTAGGCTTAGAGCCTTGAAAATCCACTGGTCTGCCTCCCGTGCTAAAGACGTACATCAATGCAACCCAGAGATTCCTATAATCTCAATGATGCCATCTAGCGGGAATACTGTGTGGCAGTGGATTCTTAAGGCTATAAGCCTAGTTCATTAAGAATTCGTCTCCTATAGAGCTTAGTGAGAACCTTGTACAGAATACTACTTAGAGAGTGTAAGATCTTATGAGAGGGGTGCGTAGTGAGAACCTTGTACAGAATACCACTTAGAGACTGTGAGATCTTATAAGAGGGGTGCACAGTGAGAACCTTGTACAGAATACCACTTAGAGAGTATTAGATCTTATGAGAGGGGTGTGTAGTGAGAACCTTGTACAGAATACCACTTAGAGAGTATGAGATCTTATGAGAGGGGTGTGTAGTGAGAACCTTGTACAGAATACCACTTAGAGAGTGTGAGATCTTATGAGAGGGGTGTGTAGTGAGAACCTTGTACAGAATACCACTTAGAGAGTATGAGATCTTATGAGAGGGGTGTGTAGTGAGAACCTTGTACAGAATACCACTTAGAGAGTGTGAGATCTTATGAGAGGGGTGCGTAGTGAGAACCTTGTACAGAATACCACTTAGAGAGTGTGAGATCTTATGAGAGGGGTGTGTAGTGAGAACCTTGTACAGAATACCACTTAGAGACTGTGAGATCTTATGAGAGGGGTGCACCTTGAGATGTTCTTTTGTCGCCAACGAGTTGTCGTTCGATATTCCAAAACCGCTCACCGTAAGTTTACCAATATGTTGATAAATCCAGTCACCGACAACGGAACGTTGGTAAATGGCCCCTGATTGGGTGGCCGACATGGGCCCAAGGATCACGTGATTTGCCTGAAACACGTTCACGACTCCGATACGATTCTGGAATTAATCGTTCAACCCTGAATCGGTAGATGTGTATTGGGCTTTAAACTATACTGTACAGCTAGTATATGTTAATACGTTACTATTCTAATCATGCTGCTTGACTATGTTTTTTTTGGATAAAAACCAGACAATGATTGTAAAAGATAACATCAGCTCGGCACACATTGAAACCAGTCTCCGGACTGAGAGTTAACCGAGTATAAATAAATGTTTAAAATAAAACACAAAAAAACTACCAAATGTAAGGTAATATATGTAACTAATGAAAGAACTACGCTCATTTGGGATAAAATAAAACAACAAACAAGGTGACGATTGGGATAACAGCAACCTTAGAACTATACAGTGAATCTAATTCCGGGGACACACCAAGCAAGCATAGGCAGCCTATTATTTTAGCTTTTATTGCCTAAAACTAAGGAAAATCACTGACAATAATTTTCTGTCACAAAATATCTATATCTTGCTCAATGCTATAATCTGTGGTAAAAGTCTGCAGATGTAAATACCCCAGAACAGATCAGTTAAGTAAACAATCGGTGACACCCTCCGAAGGAGATAAATACACAACATTGACTGGTTTCACATACAAGCGGCCGCATGCTCCGAGGAGTTGACGCGCAGTAATATCCGAGCGCATATGAGGATATTGCGTAGAGTCGACTCCGAGGAGCATACAACCGCAATCTGCAACCAATCTATATTGTATTTATTATACACCTTTTTCTGGACAAGTGGCATGTTAATATCAGTTCGTTTTAGCTATGCACTATTTTTCCATAGCATATTTTTCCATATGCCCCACCCGGAGCGTACAAGATATCTGTGTACACTGGGTATGTCCATACACACTCCCAAGTGTTTTCTATGGACACTTTGTATTAGGTGGATATATCTGTATGCTCTGTGTATGGTGATACACACTCCCAAGTGTTTTCTATGGACACTTTGTATTAGGTGGATATATCTGTATAATCTGGGTATGATGATACACACTCCCTATGTGTTTTCTATGGACACTTTGTATTAGGTGGATATATCGGTATGCTCAGGGTATGGTGATACACACTCCCTATGTATTTTCTATGGACACTTTGTATTAGGTGGAATATATATCTGTATAATCTGGGTATGATGATACAGACTCCCTATGTGTTTTCTATGGACACTTTGTATTAGGTGGATATATCTGTATGCTCCGGGTATAGTGGTACACACTCCCTATGTGTTTTCTATGGACCCTTTGTATTAGGTGGATATATCTGTATGCTCCGGGTATGGTGATACACACTCCCTATGTGTTTTCTATGGACACTTTGAATTAGGTGGATATATCTGTATGCTCCGGGTATGGTGATACACACTCCCTATGTGTTTTCTATGGACACTTTGTATTAGGTGGATATATCTGTATGCTCCGGGTATGGTGATACACACTCCCTATGTGTTTTCTATGGACACTTTGTATTAGGTGGATATATCTGAATGCTCTGGGTATGGTGATACACACTCCCTATGTATTTTCTATGGACACTTTGTATTAGGTGGATATATCTGTATGCTCCGGGTATGGTGATACACACTCCCTATGTGTTTTCTATGGACACTTTGTATTAGGTGGATATATCTGAATGCTCTGGGTATGGTGATACACACTCCCTATGTGTTTTCTATGGACACTTTGTATTAGGTGGATATATCTGAATGCTCTGGGTATGGTGAGACACACTCCCTATGTATTTTCTATGGACACTTTGTATTAGGTGGATATATCTGTATGCTCCGGGTATGGTCATACACACTCCCTATGTGTTTTCTATGGGCACTTTGTATTAGGCGGATAATAAAACTGCGGACTGTAGTTCACACTTCCTCCGCTGGGGTGAATTGGCGGGGGGAATGACAACAAAGAGGGTCAGGATTCAAACCGTCTCCGCGGAAGCGTTCTTCTTGAGGCGGGAAGTCTGCCGGTACTTCTCACAAGGAGGCGTCTCTTATAAATACAGTCCGGGAAAATGGGGAGGTACGCAATACAAAAACAGGCTTTCTTGTCATTTGATCTTTAGTTTTTCTGGTTCTGTAGAGGAAATAAGCTCTCAGAAAGTCCATTTCATCGGGGCCTTAAAAGAGGCTTTTCTCTGATTAAACTTAGTGATCTTGTAGAAGCGGGTCCCGTGTTCTTCCTTCCGTCGTCGCCTTCATCTCGGGGTCAGTGTTTGAGGTATTTCCAAGGTCATGGAAAGAATCGAGAAGGATCTATAAAGTTTACCATCACTGCATCACTTCAGGTTATTACCTACCACATATAAAACGTGTAGTTTCTGGTAATATCCGCTTGGAAACTCTCCCGCACATAGAGACAGAGTGAACCAGACATATGCGTGGAGAATGAAGGCCCACGAGAATGAGATTCTCGTGCAGTTCTAAACTGTAAGCAGCTACTCTTTTTTGTATTCCTATACACAGACATACGTTTTCTCTTATGATTCATTTTGAGCCATGCCGAAATCAAAGTTTAGTTTTGTAGTTTTCTAATCTACTTTTCTCATGAGAAACCAATGAGATCTCACCCTTTCGCTGGTGTCAATCCATAGTGTTCTGATCGCTGATGATCAGCTCAAGCACCTGTGTCATACGAAATGATAACCACAAGTTTTGATGGTTTCCCGTTCATCCGCTAGAGGGCCCAACGTAATGGGAAGTGGGGAGGGGGTAGGTGGTAGGTGGTAGCTAAATATGAATCGACGAAGTCGCTAGTTTGGTTAAAAGTGGCCTGGTCTGATATTCTCAGTAACGGCGTGGTGGCATCTCGATCTCTATCCTCTTGTTCTTCTATCTTTAGGAAATAGCGATCCACACCACCAGGTGTCAGACCAGTTTTAATTATGGTGCCATCTGTATCTAATTAGAGAACTAATGAATCTTCCCCTGTCTCATTCAATATGTGCCCCTGAATTGTCGTATCGCTATCACATCATAACGATTAGCAATACCGCGTGAATATAGGGACATGATCCGATATAACGGGAGCAACGCTTTTTAAATCGGATCGTTAAAGTAATCGTAAAAATAAAATTGCGATCCGATTATAGCTAGCGATGCCACAAAAACAGGAACAACGGGGCCCAGGTACGTGGTTTTATCTCACTAATGGTATTTTTCCCATAGACTCAACGTTATAACTTTTATTATATACCTGTGGCGGTATGAACTACGTATACCCATGACGTATTTATACAGCCAATGATACCTCAAAATCTCGAGCAACGCCCCCCCTGGGCAATTAACATGTATTACTCTAGACGAAAACTCTCCAGTTACATATTGCTGTTGAGTTCTAGTAACTACAATTTTCATGTCAAGGCCCACGTTTTCCAATAAAGGTTGACCACGTGATGCCATCTAGACCAATCAGATCGAGGCTTAGAAAACATGTCCGGCCTCCTGCCTATAGAAACACTCACACCTAGAGTGTGAACGATGGGTGTGATTGCAGGAGTGTTGTTTTTTGA
Source organism: Alentia gelatinosa (assembly GCA_950022655.1). Classification (NCBI taxonomy): domain Eukaryota; kingdom Metazoa; phylum Annelida; class Polychaeta; order Phyllodocida; family Polynoidae; genus Alentia; species Alentia gelatinosa. The sequence continues at coordinate 68,622,542 of OX465584.1, read as the reverse complement.
CAGATTAGACTGCTGGAACAATCAAAAGCATCATATCAACAAGTCTGGGATGTCTAAACTTGTGAGGAATTCAATGGGAAAACGCTGCTTATGGGGGCGAATTGTATATCATCATTTTAGTTTGATCAAATTAAAAAAAAAGAGAGAAATACGGCAGTGCGGCGTGCGACAAACGGTAGGTGGCGCAACTGAGTTTTTGGTTTACCAATTTTTACACTTGGTGTTGACATTGCAACAATAATACATAAAACATAAAAGAAGGTTTACCCACAGTCCCTTCTCCACAGAATATCAGATAACAGACTCCTTACACCAACACTGACCTGCATGTAGTTTCTGCGTACCGCTCTACCGCTCTACCAATTCTATGTGTCTACCAACTCATCCACCCATCCGCCCACCCACCCGCCCACCCGCCCGCCCACCCACCCGCCCACAAGTCTGCCCACCCACCCACCCGCCAACCCACCCATCCCCCCACCCACCCGGCCACCCACCCACCCACCCATCCCCCCACCCGGCCGCCCGCCAGTCTGCCCACCCACACGTCTGCCCACACGTCTGCCCATCAATCTGCCCACTGCTCTGCCCACCTGTCCGCCCACCAGTCTGTCCACCCGTATACAATCCAATGACAGGTCGTGCTATATAAGCAGGGCTAGGCTGTTGGAGTCCGCGTCATCCGGTTAGTACGGGGATTTCTTTTTTATTGAGATTTATCCTGCGAAGATATAAATTTGATCAACCTGTTTGAGTGTCCTCACAGCATTGTCTGTATCAGCAATACTAGTAGGTGAAGAAGGGGTTAATTACAAAGGGAAATGTTAGTATGAGAGCAAAGGTCTAGAAGATTTAACCCTGAGGGTTGCTGCATTATGGTGCTGATGGCAGTGGCCGCAGCGATTCAAGATACCCCGGAGCAAATACTTCTTATCTGAAAGTTTTAGGCTAGCGCTCATGTATTTCTAATGATAGATTTTTTATATTTCTTTTAAACAGCTTTTGTTATATACATAGAATTCAATCTATATTGTAATCAGTATTTAAATGCACCCTACTATCAAGATGCATCTGTTCAGCTGAAAAACTCAGATAACCCGAGAGATGTAAGTCTGATAAATGATAAAGAAAAAAAAAAAAATATATATATCTGGTGTGCCTTAGCATACAGAGCGGTTGTGACTTTGTAGTAATATGTATAGCAAATACAGAATGTTCATCAAATACCCTCCTGTATTTGTGGTCATTTAGTTAAGTTGTATAATGTGTTCATCAAATAACCTCCTGTATTTGTGGTCATTTAGTTAAATTGTCTAATATGTTCATCAAATAACCTCCTGTATTTGTGGTCATTTAGTTAAACTGTCTAATATGTTCATCAAATACCCTCCTGTATTTGTGGTCATTTAGTTAAGTTGTATAATGTGTTCATCAAATACCCTCCTGTATTTGTGGTCATTTAGTTAAATTGTATAATGTGTTCGTAAAATAACCTCCTGTATTTGTGGTCATTTAGTTAAGTTGTATAATGTGTTCATCAAATAACCTCCTGTATTTGTGGTCATTTAGTTAAGTTGTATAATGTGTTCATCAAATACCCTCCTGTATTTGTGGTCATTTAGTTAAATTGTCTAATGTGTTCATCAAATAGCCTCCTGTATTCGTGGTCATTTAGTTAAATTGTTTAATATGTTCGTAAAATAACCTCCTGTATTCGTGGTCATTTAGTTAAGTTGTATAATGTGTTTGTAAAATAACCTCCTGTATTTGTGGTCATTTAGTTAAGTTGTATAATGTGTTCATCAAATACCCTCCTGTATTCGTGGTCATTTAGTTAAATTGTTTAATATGTTTGTAAAATAACCTCCTGTATTCGTGGTCATTTAGTTAAGTTGTATCATGTGTTCGTAAAATACCCTCCTGTGTTTGTGGTCATTTAGTTAAGTTGTATAATGCGTTCGTAAAATACCCTCCTGTTTTTGTGGTCATTTAGTTAAGTTGTTTAATATGTTCATCAAATACCCTCCTGTATTTGTGGTCATTTAGTTAAGTTGTCTAATGCGTTCGTAAAATACCCTCCTGTATTTGTGGTCATTTAGTTAAGTTGTTTAATATGTTCATCAAATACCCACCTGTATTTGTGGTCATTTAGTTAAGTTGTCTAATGCGTTCGTAAAATACCCTCCTGTATTTGTGGTCATTTAGTTAAGTTGTTTAATGTGTTCATCAAATACCCTCCTGTATTTGTGGTCATTTAGTTAAGTTGTACAATGTGTTCATTAAATAACCTCCTGTATTTGTGGTCATTTAGTTAAGTTGTTTAATGTGTTCGTCAAATACCCTCCTGTATTTGTGGTCATTTAGTTAAGTAGTACAATGTGTTCATCAAATACCCTCCTGTATTTGTGGTCATTAAGTTAAGTTGTATAATGTGCTCATTAAATACCCTCCTGTATTTGTGGTCATTTAGTTAAGTTGTACAATGTGTTTATCAAATACCCTCCTGTATTTGTGGTCACCTACAGACACAGACTGTCTGGTTTATAAATAACCACAGAGGATGGAGTTCAACAGAAGACTGGAGATTAAAGTCCTGCAGAGATGTGTTTTAAAGAAGCTCCCTTCTATTGAGGCTCCATTCTGTGAACATTCTCCTCACAGACACACGAGATATCGAACTGCCTGCTTTGAAGCCGTGAAGAACTCTCTCAAAGTGTCCATTATGTTTTTCGTCATGCACACAAGATTCGCCGCCAAATCTGGACTTTCTGTACATTGTCCATGTCCTATTCTGTAGGTAGGTACTCTACTTTGTATTTTGATAGCTGTATGTGTCTCTGTGCTTAAGTAAATTTATTATTTTATGCTACCTTGAATGGAAAAGGTCGTCCAGGATATCATTTATCTTTCAATCGATCTTTAAAAAAAAAATCTTTAAGCAGTTTGTTCGCACTTTTCAAACGTATATGGAATTGTAGGGGTCAGGGTAGTCGAACAGTGGTACGTTCAGTTAACGAACCTGTGTATGCAAATACTATGGGGTCGACCGCATTACATAACTCAGTCAGTATATATAGTCCGCAGGTTGCGAGCGGAGCCTCTTTGTTGAGTGAATGCTTGAAGCTTCAGAAACTGCTAGGTTTCTCTGGAAACCTTTCAGTGGCAGAGAGAACAGATCCTCTCCCCTTGCGCTGCTTAACACATCTGTGTTAAGCTACTGTAGATCCGCAGGTTTCAATAAAGCTATTGTACCTGAAGTGGCTGTAGTCTGGTTTTGTGTTCTAGGATAAGCTAGGTTGTAGATCCCGCATCTCCCAGCTTCACTGAGGATATTCCAAACCAAACCATGCGGAGAGTGCAAGCACGGGGTAGCAACTCATCTCCAACCGCTGGATAGGTAGACTAGGCCCGGTTGTGAGATCATATACCACCGCTACAGAATTTACATTCAATACAACAGAAATATATCCCTGCTCAACATAATGAGGAATTTCATAGCTGCTTGTTTTTTTTTAGGAAAAGACATCCATGGAATACGAGATAGTTTCAACATGATATGATTCAACGGCCCAAAGAAACGTCAAGTTCTACATTGCTTGTGTATTCACAGCATTGGAGTCTGCCGATTTAAATTTCCAACAAACAAAGACTTACATGTTCTCCACGTACAATTGTTCAATTTTCATAATACAATAATCTGATACATAAACCTTTCATTGTATTCTAGAAGCATGGAGACGACGACACTGAGAAATATCCCTAGAGGAGTATAAAGAGGACGGTATTACCTTATCCTGTGGGGAGCTACAGAACCAAGGAAAGCCATGAGTTGCAATAACACCAGAACAACAGATACATACACAGGTCTAGAGTTTCAAATTGGTCTACGATGGAAAGCTGAGTACACAAAGTTCACAGGGGGCCGTTTTTTGTCTCATCTCCGAACATAGCGAGATGAAACGACAATCCTTCTGGAAAAATCCCAAAATTTCATCTCACACCAGTATCTTTCTCTGTAAGCTTACAATTAGAAACTCATACTCTACGGCCTTGGAAGTAGTGTACCCAATACTCAATGGCTAATTGGGTGAGATATTTCTATTAATTGATAATGTTCCTGAACATGTATACAGAGTGAGATAAAATCCGAAACCAACTCAATGAAAATAACTTGGTCTGCACTCCCACTCGTAATTCACCCAGACACAAGAAGACGATTTCGGCCCCGCTCACCGCCCTCCGCACGATAAAGGGTGAACCTACCTGTGCCCAGACACACGAAGACCATCACGGCCCCGCTCACTGCCCTCCGCACGATAAAGGGTGAACCTACCTGTGCCCAGACACACAAAGACCATCACGGCCCGGCTCAATGCTAACTGCACGATAAAGGGTGAACCTACCTGTACCCAGACACACGAAGACCATGTTGACCCCGCTCAATGCCCTCCGCAAGATAAAGGGAGAACCTACCTGTACCCAGACACACAAAGACAATCTCGGCCCCGCTCACCGCCCTCCGCATGATAAAGGGTGAACCTACCTGTACCCAGACACACAAAGACGATTTCGGCCCCGCTCACCGCCCTCCGCACGATAAAGGGTGAACCTACCTGTACCCAGACACACAAAGACCATCTCGGCCCCGCTCACCGCCCTCCGCACGATAAAGGGTGAACCTACCTGTACCCAGACACACAAAGACGATTTCGGCACCGCTCACCGCCCTCCGCACGATAAAGGGTGAACCTACCTGTACCCAGACACACAAAGACCATCTCGGCCCCGCTCACCGCCCTCCGCACGATAAAGGGTGAACCTACCTGTACCCAGACACACAAAGACCATCTCGGCCCCGCTCACCGCCCTCCGCACGATAAAGGGTGAACCTACCTGTACCCAGACACACAAAGACGATCTCGGCCCCGCTCACCGCCCTCCGCACGATAAAGGGTGAACCTACCTGTACCCAGACACACAAAGACGATCTCGGCCCCGCTCACCGCCCTCCGCACGATAAAGGGTGAACCTACCTGTACCCAGACACACGAAGACCATCTCGGCCCCGCTCACTGCCCTCCGCAATATAAGGGTGAACCTACCTGTACCCAGACACACAAAGACGATCTCGGCCCCGCTCACCGCCCTCCGCACGATAAAGGGTGAACCTACCTGTACCCAGACACACGAAGACTATCTCGGCCCCGCTCAACGCCCTCCGCACGATAAAGGGTGAACCTACCTGTACCCAGACACACAAAGACGATCTCGGCCCCGCTCACCGCCCTCCACACGATAAAGGGTGAACCTACCTATACCCAGACACACAAAGACCATCTCGGCCCGCTCACCGCCCTCCGCACGATAAAGGGTGAACCTACCTGTACCCAGACACACGAAGATGATCTCGGCCCCGCTCACCGCCCTCCGCACGATAAAGGGTGAACCTACCTGTACCCAGACACACAAAGACGATCTCGGCCCCGCTCACCGCCCTCCGCACGATAAAGGGTGAACCTACCTGTACCCAGACACACAAAGACGATCTCGGCCCCGCTCACCGCCCTCCGCACGATAAAGGGTGAACCTACCTGTACCCAGACACACAAAGACGATCTCGGCCCCGCTCACCGCCCTCCGCATGATAAAGGGTGAACCTACCTGTACCCAGACACACGAAGATGATCTTTGCCCCGCTCACCGCTAACTGCACGATAAAGGGTGAACCTACCTGTACCCAGACACACGAAGACGATCTCGGCCCCGCTCACCGCCCTCCGAACGCTCTCCGCGTTGTAGCGTCTACACCCTGCGTCGCACGCTGGAGCATGCGCAGTCGGTCCCATCCGGCCCAGAGCGAGCAGAGGGGTTGTCGGGAATTCTTCACCGGAAACGGGACCTGCACTTCCGGCAGCCGTGTAGTTCGCAAACGGACCAATCATCTGGGGACAGTAGCCGTTAGATCAGTTTAAGTTCATCTTGGAAATTTGATATGATTTAAAAAATTGGGGTCACCGTGCTAGGTTTTCTATTACTTGGAGTTGAATATCATGATGATATAAAACAAAATATGTAGAAATTCACTTAGTGAAACCCATGAAATTTTATTCAAACTTTTACAGAATATAGTGACTGTGTAGTACTACACATTAACGTTTTAAAAACAATAGGTCACCCTCCTTGTTTTTATAGAGAATTGAAGAAAATCATGTATTAGTACAATTCTTGTGTAAATCAAGTAACTCAAAATGTGCTTATTGTACATATTGGGTTGGGTCATACCAGAAAAAAATGTTTTGTTTTAGTCAAAGCGAACGGAACAATGTTCGATACAGTATTTTTACGTTATAAGGCGAAATGTTTCGTGACAACACAAGTATCTGACCCCAAACATAAGAATTAGACAAATCTACACATCATGGACCTGTTTCACTAGGTTTGTGACAAAAGTGTTAGACAGACAGGAAAAGCGGCACCAACAATGCAAGCAAGAACGGACAAATCAAAGTCTAATGCCTAGTTCTTATGAAACCGGACACACCATCTAGACGCCATCTAGACATGTCACAAAGCTAGTGAAACAGGTCCCATGCCAGATTCACTTTCTCCAAACTGTAGAAGAAGTCTGTCCCCTCACCGCGACCTTCTTGTACTTGCGCCCTGACCAGATGGGTAAAGTTTTGTTGTCGTTTTTGAGCATGACGAAGGACATCATGGCGGCGATGAAGGCTTGTTCGCGGTGCTTGGCGAGCTGGAGAGGCGTCATCGTGATGTCACTGTCAACAAAGGTCAACAAGATGGTAACATCTGTATTCCGTAAAGCGATGAACTTCACCATGAATATTACATAAAAGGGGGGCGTCCACCAACCACGACAAGGCTACTACAATTGGTTCCCGACAAGGTCCACGACTGGCCTACGATTGGAGGCTTTTTCGTGGTTCGTGGACCCCAGTTCCTGACAAGAGTCTATGACAAGGCCACAATTGGAAGCTTGTTGGGAGCCTTCCAACAAGGCTACGACAACATCGAACATGTTCGATTTTACCCACAACTGGAACTTTGTCGTGGAGTGTCATGGTGTGGCAGGAGGGTGTCGCAGAGGTCTACGATAGGAAATTTTTGTGGAGCGTTCACTTCCCGACACACCCTCTTCTTACGACAAGGCTGCAACAAGTGCTGATTGGAACTTTCATGTCGGCGTTTGTCGTAGCCTTGTCGTGGTTGGTGGACGCCCCCCTTAAAGCCGGGAACCCACTGAGCTCCCCACACTCTACCACAAGCGTCATGATACGCCACCTATAACCATCTAGTGTAAACGCAGTGTTAGTCGTCAGGTGGTGCTAAATTCAAGAATCGCTGCCTATAATCATCTAGTGTAAACGCCGTGTTAGTCGTCAGGTGGTGCTAAATTCAAGAATCGCTGCCTATAATCATCTAGTGTAAACGCCGTGTTAGTCGTCAGGTGGTGCTAAATTCAAGAATCGCTGCCTATAATCATCTAGTGTAAACGCCGTGTTAGTCGTCAGGTGGTGCTAAATTCAAGAATCGCTGCCTATAATCATCTAGTGTAAACGCCGTGTTAGTCGTCAGGTGGTGCTAAATTCAAGAATCGCTGCCTATAATCATCTAGTGTAAACGCCGTGTTAGTCGTCAGGTGGTGCTAAATTCAAGAATCGCTGCCTATAATCATCTAGTGTAAACGCCGTGTTAGTCGTCAGGTGGTGCTAAATTCAAGAATCGCTGCCTATAATCATCTAGTGTAAACGCCGTGTTAGTCGTCAGGTGGTGCTAAATTCAAGAATCGCTGCCTATAATCATCTAGTGTAAACGCCGTGTTAGTCGTCAGGTGGTGCTAAATTCAAGAATCGCTGCCTATAATCATCTAGTGTAAACGCCGTGTTAGTCGTCAGGTGGTGCTAAATTCAAGAATCGCTGCCTATAATCATCTAGTGTAAACGCCGTGTTAGTCGTCAGGTGGTGCTAAATTCAAGAATCGCTGCCTATAATCATCTAGTGTAAACGCCGTGTTAGTCGTCAGGTGGTGCTAAATTCAAGAATCGCTGCCTATAATCATCTAGTGTAAACGCCGTGTTAGTCGTCAGGTGGTGCTAAATTCAAGAATCGCTGCCTATAATCATCTAGTGTAAACGCCGTGTTAGTCGTCAGGTGGTGCTAAATTCAAGAATCGCTGCCTATAATCATCTAGTGTAAACGCCGTGTTAGTCGTCAGGTGGTGCTAAATTCAAGAATCGCTGCCTATAATCATCTAGTGTAAACGCCGTGTTAGTCGTCAGGTGGTGCTAAATTCAAGAATCGCTGCCTATAATCATCTAGTGTAAACGCCGTGTTAGTCGTCAGGTGGTGCTAAATTCAAGAATCGCTGCCTATAATCATCTAGTGTAAACGCCGTGTTAGTCGTCAGGTGGTGCTAAATTCAAGAATCGCTGCCTATAATCATCTAGTGTAAACGCCGTGTTAGTCGTCAGGTGGTGCTAAATTCAAGAATCGCTGCCTATAATCATCTAGTGTAAACGCCGTGTTAGTCGTCAGGTGGTGCTAAATTCAAGAATCCCTGCCTATAATAATTTAGTGTAAACGCCGGGTTAGTCGTCAGGTGGTGCTAAATTCAGGAAATCGCCACCTATAATTGTTTAATGTAAACGCGGGTAAGGCGTCAGGCAGAGCTTAATTCAAGAATCATTGCCCTGATCATCTAGTGTAAACTCTGGAGTTGTCCGGTGGGAATTGTGCACTGTGACTTTGCATTTACACTAGGCGATTCTGGCTGGTGATTCTATATAGCATTTTGCACCTCCTGATGACTTTCAGCAGCCAAATGAAAGAAATCTTCTTAAATATGTGGCTACTGTAAATCATCTGATTATGTCAGATTACTCAATTCGGCACCACCTTACAACTATTGGACACGCTCTGACGCCTGCGTCTGTTTCTAGACAGATTGCATTAGTCGTCTAGATGGGCGGCAATTCTGTGGAAAATTAGTCATTAGCGTAAACGCTCGCGGGAATTCTGAGGTTGACGACTTTTATGGATACATAGCCACCACCTGACGACTACTGGTATGATGATCTACAGTCATCATATACCTAGTTGTCTAATGTAAACCCTGAGTCACATTGTCGGAACACCACCTAGCTATAGGGGGTCTGGGTGGGCGGTTAGTGTTGGGTTGACGATATGACAACACATACCTGAAGGGCGTCATGGTGGGCGGGTCAAACTGCCCAAGTCTCATCCTCACTCGGAGTATCGGCTTCACATTCTCCTGTACCTCCTCCAGTGTTAGGTTTAGGGTCAGATAGTATAGTTTTAAGGTTAGTGATAGTGTTTGGCTTAGTTTAGGGTTGACGATATGACAACATGTACCTGAAGGGTGTCATGGTGGGCGGGTCAAACTGCCCCAGTCTCATCCTCACTCGGAATATCGGCTTCACATTCTCCATACCTCCTCCAGTGTTAGGGTTAGGGTTAGGGTTAAGGTTGACGATATGACAACACCTACCTGAACGGAGTCATGGTCGGTGGGTTGAACTACACAAGTCTCATCCTCACTCTGAGTATCGGCTTCATATTCTCCATACCTCATCCAGCGTTAGGGTTAGGGTTAGTGGTAGGGTTAACGATATGACAACACATACCTGAAGGGCGTCATGGTGGGCAGTTCGACACTGCCCAAGCCTCATTCTCACTCTGACTACTGGCTTCACAGAGTATCGTTTTAAGGTTAGGGTCATAGTTAAGATTAGGGTCAGGGTTAGGTTTAGGGTTAACGATATGACGACACATACCTGAAGGGCGTCATGTTTAACGATATGACAGCATGTACCTGAAGGGCGTCATGGTGGGTGGGTCAAACTGCCCAGTCTCATCCTCATTCGGAGTATCGGCTTCACGTTCTCCCGCACCTCCTCCAGTGTTAGGTTTAGGGTCAGGGTCAGGGTTAGGGTTAGATTTAGGTTTAGGTTTAGGGTTAGGGTTAACGATATGACAACACATACCTAACGGGCGTCATCCTCACTCTGAATATCAACTTCACGGAGTATAGTTTTGTGGTTAGTGTTAGTGATATGGTTAGGTTTAGGGTTAACGATATGACAACACTTACCTGAAAGGCGTCATGGTGGGTGGGTCAAACTCCCCAAGTCTCATCCTCACTCTGAACATCGGCTTCATAGAGTATAGTTTTAAGGTTAGTGTTAGTGTTAGGCTTAGTGTTGGGTTGATGATATGACAACATGTACCTGAAGGGTGTCATGGTGGGCGGGTCAAACTGCCCCAGTCTCATCCTCACTCGGAGTATCGGCTTCACATTCTCCTGTACCTCCTCCAGTGTTAGGATTAGGGTCAGGGTCAGGGTTAGGGTTAGTGTTAGGGTTAGTGATATGACAACATGTACCTGAAGGGCGTCATGGTGGGCGGGTCAAACTGCCCGAGTCTCATCCTCACTCGGAGTATCGGCTTCACATTCTCCCGTACCTCCTCCAGTGTTAGGATTAGGGTCAGGGTCAGGGTTAAGATTAGGGTTTAGGGTTAACGATATGACTACACATACCTGAAGGGCGTCATGGTGGGCGGGTCAAACTGCCCCAGTCTCATCCTCACTCGGAGTATCGGCTTCACATTCTCCATACCTCCTTCAGTGTTAGGGTTAGGGTCAGGGTCAGGGTTAAGATTAGGGTTAGTGTTAGGGTTAGTGATATGACAACATGTACCTGAAGGGCGTCATGGTGGGCGGGTCGAACTGCCCCAGTCTCATCCTCACTCGGAGTATCGGCTTCACATTCTCCCGCACCTCCTCCAGGGTGAGGTTGGCGAGCTGCAGGGCCTCCTTCTGTCTCGCGTACACCCCGGTCTCCCCGGTCCTCAGCTCCAGGTTGGCGCCTGCCCGCACGGCCGTCACCGCCAGCCGTGCGCCAGCCCCGTCATCAAACGGCACCTCGGCATACGGCTCGGAGGCCACGAAACCCTGGAAGCCCCACTCGTTCCGCATGACGGTGGTGAGGAGGTTGCGGTCAGAGCACATGGACACCCCGTTAACTCTGAAATTACAATATATATAGCAGCTGTAGTGAATTCTGAATGAATGAAGTATAAACGGAGAGGTTGTAGTTAATAACATGATGAATATATGATACTGCAGAGGCTGTAGTTAATAATGAGAATGAATTATAACAAAGCCCCACTCGTTCTGCAGCACATTGATGAGGAGGAGATGGCGGTCAGAGCACATGAACGCATCGTTAATTCTAAAATCATGATATAGCTGCCGTGGTGGGAATTATAATATTAAGGCTGTAGTTGATTTAGAGAATGAATTATAATATTAAGGCTGTAGTTGATTTAGAGAATGAATTATAACATTGAGGCTGTAGTTGATTTAGAGAATGAATTATAATATTAAGGCTGTAGTTGATTTAGAGAATGAATTATAACATTGAGGCTGTAGTTGATTTAGAGAATGAATTATAATATTAAGGCTGTAGTTGATTTAGAGAATGAATTATAACATTGAGGCTGTAGTTGATTTAGAGAATGAATTATAACATTGAGGCTGTAGTTGATTTAGAGAATGAATTATAACATTGAGGCTGTAGTTGATTTAGAGAATGAATTATGATATTAAGGCTGTAGTTGATTTAGAGAATGAATTATAACATTGAGGCTGTAGTTGATTTAGAGAATGAATTATAATGGCTCAGTCACACCGGGGTTACGGAAGCCTACCGGAAAGAAACGGAAGAAAAAAATGGTCATCCGTTGACGTCCGCTTTCTTACGCAACTCCTTCGTTAGACCTCCGTATCGCTCCGTTCGCATCCGTACACATCCGCAGGGGTCCGGAAGACGTCCGTCAAAGTTTTCAACATGTTGAAAACTTTGAACGGAGAGGTTACGGAAGAAGACTGATACATTTTCCGTTACTCTTCCGTTACTCTTCCGTTTTCTTCCGTTTCTTTCCGTTTCTTTCCGTTTTCTTTCCTTTTTCTTCCGTTTCTCTTCCGTTGCTCTTCCGTTTCTCAGCTGTGGTTTTTTTTCCTAACGGACACGTTACGGATGTATACGGATGGCAACGTATGTCAACGGAAGCCTAACGGATGCTTACGGAAGCAATGCGGATGTATAACGGAAGAGAAACGTAAGACTTGGGGATACAAACGTAAGAGTTGCGGATACATACGGATATAAACGGAGAAAAACGGCAGAATAACGGTAAGGGAACGGAGGTATTTCTTGGGGTACGGTTGCGTTACGGAAGCATTACGGAAACCTTTTTCACTATATATACGGTACAATTTCTGATAGATCCTCATTCTCCTTCTGCACATGAGACCGTGAACATCTACCTTGCAGCCCACATCATGGAAGAGGATACTCTGGAAGACATTATGGCTTCTGCTGCAGTGCTGGAAGCAGGTCTCAAGCTTGTACAAGCTGGTTTTGACTATATAGAAGTTGTGAAGAAGCTGAAGAAGAAACGACGACGGAAATGCTGGTCTAAGGCCTGGCTCGGTGTTGAGAGGCGACGGCAATTCGGATTATATGATCAGTTGATGCAGGAGCTACGACTGGAAGACAGCCCTGCCTTCATCAACTTCATGAGGATGCCGCCTGCTATGTTCGATGAAATTGTGAGACGTGTGGGGCCTCGTATCACCAAGGAAAGCACCAACTACAGGAAAGCACTAGAACCAGGGCTGAAAGTGGCCATCACACTGCGACACCTAGCATCTGGTGCCAAGTACTCGGATATGCGGTATGGTTGGCGTGTTCCTCACAACACCATATCCCTCTTTGTTCCAGAGGTGTGCCAGGCCATTGTAGATGAATTTCTTCCCGAAGTTATGCCCCCACCAACTACTAAGGAGTTCTGGTCCAACATCGCGGATGGCTTCTTGGAACGATGGAACCTGCCGCATGTCCTTGGTGCTTTGGATGGAAAGCACGTCTCCTGCAAATGTCCACCGCGATCTGGGTCTACATACTTCAATTACAAGAAGTTCTTCTCCATAGTTCTTCTAGCACTTGTGGACTCAGAGTACAAGTTTGTCTGGGCAGACATAGGTGGCCGTGGTGCAGCATCCGATGCACAGATTTGGAATGCGTCAGAACTGAAAATGTCCATCGACCAAGGTGAGATGGAGCTCCCGGACCCGGATCCACTGCCGAATGACACGGAGGATGTTCCATATTTCATTGTGGCAGATGATGCCTTCGGTCTAAGGACTTATCTACAGAAGCCTTTCAGCTTGAGAGGTCTGGATCGGGAACAACGTATATTCAACTACCGTCTCTCCCGTGCCCGTCGTGTGGTGGAAAATGCCTTTGGTATTCTGGCCAACAGGTTCCAGGTGCTGATGTCAACCATGGAGCATCGACCAGAAACCATCCGCCTAATCGTCACCACCTGCATGGTCCTTCACAATTTGATGCGGATACGCTACCCCCGAATACAGAACCATCTACTCGATGTGGAGGACGACGATAATAACATTATTCCTGGAGAGTGGAGACGTGGGCGGTGTATGGAAGACTGTATCACTGTTCAAGGTCACAACCGGGACAACCGTGACGGAAAGAAATTACGCAATCTCCTGAAACACTGGACAAACTCATCTGCTGGCATGGTCCCCTGGCAAGAGAAGATGATATGAAGAATGGTCCTCTTCAGGGCCAACACAACGGTCCTCTTCAGGGCCAACACAACGGTCCTTTTCAGGGCCAACACAATGGTCCTTTTCAGGACTCCCTTTATTTACAAAGGTTTTGGTCGAATCTGAGGCTTCTTAATTTTTTTTTTTCCGATATTCTTTTTTTCTTTCCTTTTACTATTACTTTCCATGGTATTACTGTTGTGTCTGGCATTACTATTTTCTCTATCTTCTTCTAGAAATGTATTTCTTCCAATTATTACTATGTACTGAAATAAAGAGCCACACAGAAAATTTCATGTAAAACAAATTTATTCAGAAGGACAACAGGTGTATGCACTCTGAAAAACGGGAAAATCTACAAGGTAAAAACGTATATACATGTACAACAGTTCATGAGTTTCCTTTTGGTGCTGGTGAGCTTGCAAGCATATCTGTAGGACTTGTGTCCAGTCCACCAGGTGTGGGCAATGAGTAGCCTGAAAGATTCAGACTAGTGTTGAAGGGGGGCGGAGAGTTATCAAGTGTGAGCAGTGCTGAGTTTATCATGATGCTGGTGTTGCTGATGTCCTGTGATAGATTTTCTGAGGACTGTGTGTGCTGCAGTACCTCCTGTGTCTTCTTCTGTGTCTGCTGCGGCTTTGAGGAGAGAGACTGCTGCGGCTGTGAGGAGAGAGACTGCTGCGGCTGTGAGGAGAGAGACTGCTGTGACTGGGATGACAGAGACTGCTGTGACTGGGATGGAAGAGACTGCTGTGACTGGGATGGAAGAGACTGCTGTGACTGGGATGACAGAGACTGCTGCGATTGGGATGACGACTGCGACACAAGAGGTAGCTGCATGTACTTTGACATGTATGCCGGAGACTGGCTCCCCCACAGAGAGCCCTGCTGCATGGTGGGGGTGGTTTGTCTCCATTGATGCGGCATTGGCTGATAGTCATACTCGGGCACAGTCTGCAATTGATGGTACTGCGTCTGGTGTTGCGCCTGGTGTTGCGGCTGGTGTTGCGACTGGTGTTGTGGCTGGTATTGGGGCCGGTGTTGCGCCTGCTGTTGCGCCTGCTGTTCTCTCCTGCGTCTTTTCCAGTCTCTATTAAGTTTGATAAATAAATCCTCAAACTCGACGAATTCATCATCGGTTACTGTGCGGCATACCTCTTTAACCCAGTTGAGGAAAGCGTTTCGCTCACTGGGTTCCTCTCTTGTGGCAATGCGGGAAGACACTTGACTAATCTGCTCCCTCGCTTCTAGCAGAGTATTTCTAATTTCGGCCATGACCGGCTCAACAGATGCTGCTGTTTTTTGAGAGGTGGTGGGGCTGGGGGAGGCTGCAGCATTTACTCCCCCTATGTCATCCGGAGGGACTTGGTCTTCTCGTGCAATGCGCTCGGCTTCTCCCAAATCACCGCGTGCTTCAGCTAGCGCTTCTCTCACCTGTAATTATAAGAAGTGAACACCTATAAGTTAATTGCCTCAATCATTTGGCATCTATAATATTTATGCATAGTACAGTGGAACCCCATTTCCGGAACACCCCACTTCAAAATCGTGGAGTAATGTGCATTTATACAATTATCTATACAGTTCTATATAATTACTACGCGTCAACCTCTCATGGTTCAAGGCCACCTGTCCACAAAAGCATCGATTATTGTCTATTAAAATAGTAGCTGTCTTTTGGATGTTGTACTAGATTGCATGAAGCTAATGAAATACTCACATTTTGTACTGGTTTACGCCGGTGACGGATGACACCATCGAGGTACTTAAACCGCTCCAGGACCCACTTCTCCCGGTACGTGAGGACCCGGGCACCCTGGCCGGACTTTGTTGAATGAAGTTTTGTGTTCCAATCTCGCAAGTCAATGTACCACACCTTGAGTTCTTGTACTGAAAAGAGAAAAGTGAAGGAGATATTAAGAAATATTGTCTATATTTCTTTCCAGGTGAGCAGGTTGGTGGGTACAAGTAGCTGCAGGGGGCTAGAATACCAATGGGATGTATGTATAAGGGTATAAAAATTGGATTAATTTTAAAAGATATCTTCCAATATTTTACAGAAAGTATTTTAAAGTTTTCTATATGGGTATATGAGACTATATAAAGATTAAAATATAATTGAAGAAAAATGCACACCCACCTTCAAGACCTATTTCTTCCGCTTTTTCTGCCCACAGTCTTTCCTTGAGAGGCCGGTTCTTGAAATCTTTGTTCTGAGGACACCACAGGCAGGGGTGAGCCTCCACCCATTCAATGATATCGGTCTCCCGCTGTTCATCTCCCAACCGTATGGTTTTCTGCCGATGCCCTTTTTTTTTCTTGTGTGTCTCTTCTTGAGGTGTACTTTGTGAGGCTGTGGAGGAGGAAGAGGATGTCCTCCGGCGCTGTAGGGGTGGAGGTTTTTCAGAGGAAGTAAGTGTGGCAGCAGCAGAAGCAGCTTCCTCATCTAGTTCATGTACTTCCACTTGTACTGTCTGTGTGTGAGGGGCAGCTGGGGGAGCTGGCCTGGACTGGGAGGGGCCAGGGGCTCTCCTCTTCACCTTTGATCTAGGCATGGTGCAGCACGTTGAGTGGTTGAAGTGTAGTAGTGTAGTAGTGTTCTCTTCGAAGTCCGAAAGTTGAAGTGTAGTAGTGTTCTCTTCGAAGTCCGAAAGTGGTCTGAACTCTGACCTGGGGTGCCTCTTTTTATATAGGAACTCCGCCCTCCGTTTTCTTCCGTTCCCTTCCGCAACTCTTCCGCAACCTTACGTAACTCTTCCGTAAATATCCGTTACTCTTCCGCAATTTTACGTTACTCCTCCGTTGGCGTCCGTTGGCGTCCGTTACTCTTCCGTACGACTTGCAGCTGCTTCCGTTTTACATCCGTAATTGTCCGTTAGTCTTCCGCAACTCTTCCGCAACTCTTCCGTGTTTGTACGTTACTTGACCGTTTCTCTTCCGGTGCGTTGCATCGGGGGCCTCCTTCCGTTCAACTTTTGCCTACGGAGGCCACCGGATCACGCTCGAGACGTCCGTTTTCTTCCGTAACTCTTCCGTTTCCCGGTGTGACTGAGCCATAACATTGAGGCTGTAGTTGATTAATACATAACACTCAAAAAAAAAATTCTCCAAGTTGAAAAGGTATACGTGTGGTTATGGTGGCGAGAACTGGAACAGGCAAGTATACCCTAGCGGCTATCTGGCCTAAGAACGGTATGGTATACCACCCTCGCCCCCTTTAGCGGTATCTGAGTAGTATACCCGACTAATAAGGTTCCAGATTAGTCTACACAATAAGTATTAGGTAGAGGCTGTAGTGGATTCTGAGAATTTGGGAATCGAGCAAGCCCTGCACGGCGACAGACTGCATGAAGCAAGAGTCGACTAAAGGAGGTCGTCCACCAACCACAACAGGGCTACGACAATGGCTTCCCAGCAAGGCCCACAATTAGCCTATGATTGGAGGCCTTGTCATGGTTGGTGGACCCCAGTTCCCGACAAGAGTATACTACAAGACCACGACAAGGCCACGATTGGAAGCTTGTCAGGAGCTTTTTGACAAGGCTTTGACAATATAGAGCATGTATGACTTTTCCCATCACTGAACCCTTGTTGTGGAGTGTCATGGCGTGTTGGGAGCGTGTTGCAGAGTCTACAATAGGAAATTTTGATGGAGCATGCACTTCCCTACTTCCCTAACAATGCTGCCATAAAGCCCCCCCTTCTTACGACAAGGCTGCGACAAGCGCCGATTGGAATTTGATTGTCGGTGCTTATTGTAGCCTTGTCGTGGTTGGTGGATGCCCCCCTTTAACGTCAGTTAGTATCCAGCACTGCGACTCGCTTATTGTTACCCCGAAATCACAACAACTGACAAAGGGTTAGAATATGTGGATGGAGTGAATGATGCATGGGATTGTGGATGTTGATGAGAAAGTAGTGTGTTGTGTGCGAATGACACCAGACGGCAGCAGTGACCTAACGTAACGCTACCTGATGATGTCCCGATTACTTATAAGATTGCACAATAAGATATGAGTTTTTGGTAATAAGATAGGGGGTGCGTCCACCAACCACGACAGGGCTGCGACAACGGCTTTCCGACAGGGTCCACGACAGCTCTACGATTAGAAGCCTTGTCGTAGCCTTGTTGTGGTTGGTGGACCAAAGTTCCCGACAAGAGGCTACGACAAGGCCACGACAGGCTGCGACATGAAGCTTGTCGGGGGCCTGTCGGGGGCCTTCCGACAAGGTAATGACAAAATCGAACATGTTCGATTTTGGTGGCGTGTCGTGGCGTGTCGTGGCGTGTCGGGAGGTTGTCGCAGAGGTCTACTATAGAATATTTAGGTGGAGCGTG
Source organism: Alentia gelatinosa (assembly GCA_950022655.1). NCBI lineage: Eukaryota > Metazoa > Annelida > Polychaeta > Phyllodocida > Polynoidae > Alentia > Alentia gelatinosa. Next base: position 68,604,528 of record OX465584.1, on the reverse strand, counting down.
CACTTCCCGACAGGCTGCGACAAGGGGTCACTACAGCCCCCCTTCTCACGACAAGGCTGCGACAAGGCTGCGATTGGAACTTTCTTGTCGGCGCGTGTCGCAGCCCTGTCGTGGTTGGTGGACGCACCCCCATAATGCATTTGATAACATTTGACGACAGTGATATCGAGGAAACCACCACACTCCACGATCCCCACGTGGTCCAGTTATGGGAAAAATCGAACATGTTCGATTTTGTAGTAACCTTGTCGGAAGGCCTCCGACAGGCCCCTGACAGGCCCCCGACAGGCCCCCGACAAGCTTCCAGTTGCAGCCTGTCGTAGACTCTTGTTGGGAACTGGGGTCCATCAACCACGACAAGGCTACGACAGGCCTTCCAAACGTAGGCCTGTCGTGGACCTTGACCGGAACCCACTGTCGTAGCCTTGTCTGGTTGGTGGACGCCCGCTTTTAAATGCCACATTTTACGCGGCGATGCAGGTATGCAATTCCGATGTGATCCGCTTAAATTGAAGAGCAAATTTCAGGGTCTCGGGTCGCTATTCTACGATCTACAAAGATGCCGCAAATGTGGAATAACGCCCCCTGAGAAGGAACACAGGTAGAACATGGACTAAGAATACAGAATGGGTCCCCTCATCCAAGGAAATTAAATATGGAAACAAACTCCTTTAAGAGAGGTGATTTATTTAAGAGAAAATTCAAAGAATATCTATTTGAAATTGTGTAATTTCTTCTTGTCTCTTCTGGCGTCTTGTACTTTCTTGTTGTTTATGCCTGTCCAGTTGTATTATGGATATCTCCATGAAATAACATCATGTATTTGGTGATTGAAGGTTATGTTAATGAACATCTTTTCAAAAAGAATAATCCCACATTGATAAACTCGCCGAGCATGCTACAGGGTAGCTCAAGTCTTTGATTATGAACATTCATTAAATAATTAAACACAATAAGAATAAAGTTAATTAAAGTATGTATCCTTCTCTGACTGGCCCATGAATCAAGGACTATGAACAGAATCTCCTGTTTATGGCCCCAAGCCACTCCCTGTAACGCTACACTTATATAGTAAAGTTCATTAAAGTATGTATCATTCTCTGACTGGCCCATGAATCAAAGACTTGTCCACTATGAACCAAATCTCCTGTTTATGGCCCCCAAACCACTCCCCATAACCCTACACCTCCTCCTACCCCTCCTCCACCCCTCCTCCAGTTTCCTGGCTGCCTGTGTTGTCATAGCAATAAATTTGGCCTGCTCCTGACTGTGACTCAATTGAGATCAAAGTGAGAGGGTATCAATCTCCCAGCAGATATCCTGACCAGTAGCCAGGATAGCTGTATGGAGAGTGTTGGGAATGCTGGAGCTAAACAGCGCCAGAAATCCAACACCATTATCGATTGTACCAGTCCCTGTATCCCTTCGAGGAAAGTAGTCATAGGATGTAGGGACTGGAGCCAGTCTATACCAGTCCCTGTATCCCAGCGAGGAGAGTAGACATAGGATGCAGGGACTGTATCCCAGTGAGGAGGGTAGCCACAGGATGCAGGGACTGTATCCCAGTGAGGAGGGTAGGCATAGGAGGCAGGGACTGTATCCCAGTGAGGAGGGTAGACATAGGAGGCAGGGACTGTATCCCAGTGAGGAGAGTAGACATAGGATGCAGGGACTGTATCCCAGTGAGGAGGGTAGCCACAGGATGCAGGGACTGTATCCCAGTGAGGAGGGTAGCCACAGGATGCAGGGACTGTATCCCAGTGAGGAGGGTAGGCATAGGAGGCAGGGACTGTATCCCAGTGAGGAGGGTAGACATAGGAGGCAGGGACTGTATCCCAGTGAGGAGAGTAGACATAGGATGTAGGGACTGTATCCCAGTGAGGAGGGTAGCCATAGGATGTAGGGACTGTATCCCAGTGAGGAGGGTAGCCATAGGATGCAGGGACTGTATCCCAGTGAGGAGGGTAGGCATAGGAGGCAGGGACTGTATCCCAGTGAGGAGGGTAGCCATAGGATGCAGGGACTGGAGCCAGTCTATACCAGTCCCTGTATCCCAGTGAGGAGGGTAGCCATAGGAGGCAGGGACTGTATCCCAGTGAGGAGGGTAGCCATAGGAGGCAGGGACTGTATCCCAGCGAGGAGGGTAGCCATAGGATGCAGAGACTGGAGCCATTATCCCAGTGAGGAGGGTAGCCATAGGAGGCAGGGACTGTATCCCAGTGAGGAGGGTAGGCATAGGAGGCAGGGACTGTATCCCAGTGAGGAGGGTAGCCACAGGATGCAGGGACTGTATCCCAGTGAGGAGGGTAGCCATAGGAGGCAGGGGCTGGAGCCAGTCTATACCAGTCCCTGTATCCCAGTGAGGAGGGTAGCCATCGGATGCAGGGCCGGTATCCCAGTGAGGAGGGTAGCCATCGGATGCAGGGACTGGAGCCAGTCTATACCAGTCCCTGTATCTCAGCGAGGAGAGTAGACATAGGAGGCAGGGACTGGAGCCAGTCTATACCAGTCCCTGTATCCCAGTGAGGAGGGTAGCCATCGGACGCAGGGACTGGAGCCAGTCTATACCAGTCCCTGTATCTCAGTGAGGAGGGTAGCCATAGGATGCAGGGACTGGAGCCTGTATCCCTGTGAGGAGGGTAGCCATAGGATGCAGGGACTGGAGACTGTATCCCAGTGAGGAGGGTAGCCATAGGATGCAGGGACAGTATCCCAGTGAGGAGGGTAGCCATAGGATGCAGGGACTGGAGCCAGTATCCCTGTGAGGAGGGTAGCCATAGGATGCAGGGACTGGAGACTGTATCCAAGTGAGGAGGGTAGCCATAGGATGCAGGGACTGGAGCCAGTATCCCTGTGAGGAGGGTAGCCATAGGATGCAGGGACTGGAGACTGTATCCCAGTGAGGAGGGTAGCCATAGGATGCAGGGACAGTATCCCAGTGAGGAGGGTAGCCATAGGAGGCAGGGACTGAAGCCTGTATCCCTGTGAGGAGGGTAGCCATAGGAGGCAGGAACTGTATCCCAGTGAGGAGGGTAGCCATAGGATGCAGGGACTGTATCCCAGTGAGGAGGGTAGCCATAGGAGGCAGGAACTGTATCCCAGTGAGGAGGGTAGCCATAGGATGCAGGGACTGTATCCCAGTGAGGAGGGTAGGCATAGGAGGCAGGGACTGTATCCCAGTGAGGAGGGTAGCCATAGAATGCAGGGACTGGAGCCTGTATCTCAGCGAGGAGGGTAGCCATAGGATGCAGGGACTGAAGCCAGTCTAGGTAAAGTTTAGACTTCTCGTGTTGTTGTCATCTCAAGGCGCACTGCGCCGCACATCAATTTAATGTAAGGAGGATATTCCAGGAGCATCATGTAGAATAAGAAACTGCTGCTTCATCACCTGCCACCACAGACACATAATCCACAGTATCCCAGTCACTCATCACAACAGCAAAATGTCGTCTGCCAACTGTCCACAGTCAACTCACCTCCCTTCTCTCTACTCAGATTCAGGAAGACCATCAGATCAAAACAGCCCAGCTCTCAATAAACATCCATGGAACTGCATTCAGGGGAAACTTTATGGCTGATAGAGAATTCAGAAGTACTGGAATGATTTACTTCTTATTTTTTTCTACTGTTTGTGATATAAAATGCAAAAAGTTCAATGTCCTCAATATTATTTCTGGTAGTTTTTTGTTGGTTTTTTTTTGATAGTTTTTATTAGGGTCTATAATTTACAATAGTATGTAATCATTCCAAGCTCGGCTTGGCCGTTCTTCCGCTTGGTCCCTAAATGTTTACAAAGGTAGAAGGAGGTTGTAAAGTACATCCGATGTGCATGTGTTGTTATACATAGTTATAATATAATATACTTCAGTGTTATTCTAATACTATGTTCTATGTTAGTTCTAAAAGGAATAAACTTATTGCTATGACCAGAATGTTGAATAACAATGTTAATCTCATTCTTTGCTTATTTATATGTAACAATATTTGAAAAGTCAACTTCATTTCAGTATTAGACTTTAAATACACGGTTATAGAATCAGTCCAGATGGCATACTGCTCTCTTCTACACATATAAATACCAAGAATTATATTTAGCGACATCGTGATCATGTTATGAAATCTACTTATCGAAATGAATAGTCGAGCACAAAACGATGTATATCATCAGGCAATGTGCGACTGTTGAGCGGCTCTAGCCTTAAAACAGTTTGGGAAGAGACAATACTGCATATCAACTTTCTTTTCTCATGGATATCCGAAAGCAAAGTCTACGTATGAAGGATTTTATGTGAGATCACAGGGGAATTAGAGTCGGATACGTGTAAGACTTGACGTTGTGTATATAGATCTACTTCTCCAGGGGCGTTATTGGTTTTAAAACATTCTAAAACGGCTAAAAAAATGTATTTTCCCAACAAGTTATGGTAATGTATATATATACATATATATATATATATATATATATATATATATATATATATATATATATATGAAATATAAGACGTCAGATTATATTAGTATAGATCCGTGATAGTGCCACGGTTAGCCACTAGAGGTCGTGGTTGTGGCCTCGGGTGGCTCCCTCTTCGTCTACAAGCAAAAGTAGGAGACGCTAATACCATCCGTAGGTCACTTCTACTCCGTTCCCATACCTGAACACACCTGAAATTTTTTGCCACCTGAAAATTTTTTCAAAGACTGCTGAGACGGAAAAAACGATAAAACGCTGTGAAATATGTCACAGGGAGTTCGACGGGAGATCGCATCGCGAAGGCTGCCCCTTCTGTAGGATTACAGAGAATATTTCCAGTTTGTATATATATATATATATATATATATATATATATATATATATATATATATATAATTGCATTATTAGTAACACAATCCAATTTCACTATATTAATGCTACATTCCTCGAATACAACATATTAATATGTAACTTGAGAACAATAACAATCGATGATTGTATTGGGTGTTTGCTGTGTTGTCCTCATGAAGTCAAAGTCTCAATTTCATTCGGGGAATTATTGAATCTTTTTCATGCGAAATTCCTCTTTTTTTAAGATTTTATCGGAAAATTTCTGAATATATGAAAGAAGTCCATATTGTAAATTCTGGTCTATACATCCTTATTGAAGCCAAGTAATATTGGTTTCTATGAGAAGAAAGTAATCATCTAAATGATCAAAGGGTGTCTACAAAATTCAAACATATTTGAATTTTGTGGCGCGTCATAGCATATTGTAGCGCGTCCTAGCACATTGTAGCGTGTCCTAGCACATTGTAGCGTGCCCTAGCACATTGTAGCGCATCGTAGCACATTGTAGCGCGTCCTAGCACATTGTAGCGCGTCCTAGCACATTGTAGCGTGCCCTAGCACATTGTAGCGCATCGCACATTGTAGCGTGCCCTAGCCCATTGTAGCACGTCGTAGCCCATTGTAGCATACCCTAGCACATTGTAGTACGTCGTAGCCCATTGTAGTGCGTCGTAGCACATTGTAGCACGTCGTAGCCCATTGCAGCGTGCCCTAGCACATTGTAGCACGTAATAGCACATTGTAGCGTGCCCTAGCACATTGTAGTGCGTCGTAGCCCATTGTAGCGTGCCCTAGCACATTGTAGTACGTCGTAGCCCATTGTAGCACATCGTAGCCCATTGTAGCGTGCCCTAGCACATTGTAGTACGTCGTAGCCCATTGTAGCACGTCGTAGCCCATTGTAGCGTGCCCTAGCACATTGTAGTACGTCGTAGCACATTGTAGTGCGTCGTAGCACATTGTAGCATGTCGTAGCCCATTGTAGCGTGCCCTAGCACATTGTAGTACGTCGTAGCACATTGTAGTACGTCGTAGCACATTGTAGCATGTCGTAGCCCATTGCAGCACATTGTAGCACAGCGTCGTAGCACAGTGTTGACACGCGTTACCGACCTCGTAGCACGTTGGAGTCCATGTAGTAGGTGGGAGGCATGGCTCACAATACTCATCAAACAATTACAGCCTGGTTTTTAGTATTCCTCCCCAAATCACTAACGCTGGAAGCATTTATCACCAGACAGAGTCTGTGTCCGTCTTCTGCTGTCAGTCAAGTAATATACTGAAACGGGGTTACTGTGGCTGTACGTGATAAATCACGGTAAAATTGACGATAAAACGAACCGATGCTGAAGGCAGAGGTTCGTTTTATCATCAATTTTACCGTGTATTTATGACATACAGATACAGTATGCCTGTTTTCATATTATCATATACCTTAAAATATCCAATATTTAGCTTTGCTTCTTGGTGAGTTTTTGGATTTTGCCACCGTACATGCCCCGTACGCCACAGACATACCTCGTACGTCACCTAGGTGTCGTACGGATATAAATACGACATGGGTAGGAGGGGGCCGTATGTGTAGGATATATTACCACAGGTATTATACAGAAACTGGCTGACTGTCTTCAGCCAAAAATACGCGGTAAAGTTATTGATCAAATACATCCGGATGCTGAAGGCAGAGGGATGTATCTGATTAATGATTTTGCTAAGTATTTTGACTTTCTGAGACAGTCAGCCCGTTTTCGTATTATTATATACCTAAATATGGCGAAATTTTAGCTAGTCACATGATCACATACCCCGTACGTCACAGTGTGACGTACGGCTATACATACGTCATGAGTAGGAGCTGGCAGTATGTGTGGGTCATACGGCCATAGGTATATAATGATATCGTAAAATTATTAAAATAGTCGCTGTCCGTCAAGTAATATGGCCAATGATGTCATCTGAATGCTCCTGTCATATCTGAATGCTCCTGTCATATCTGAATGCTCCTGTCATATCTGAATGCTCCTGTCATATCTGAATGCTCCTGTCATATCTGAATGCTCCTGTCATATCTGAATGCTCCTGTCATATCTCAATGCTCCTGTCATATCTCAATGCTCCTGTCATATCTGAATGCTCCTGTCATATCTCAATGCTCCTGTCATATCTCAATGCTCCTGTCACATCTCAATGCTCCTGTCATATCTGCCTGCACCAGGACCGTTCTCACCCGGACCGGGTGCTCGTTCCTCATCAGGACTCGCCATTCTCGGTGAGGGAAGTCTGTCTTATTGCTCAGATCCAATCCGGACAGGCTCCGTCGTATGTTTGAAAAGTGATCGCTTCATTTTACTTCCGATTTATCTTCCTGACAGCGCCAGGAGACAGCCTCTTGGCGGAGAGATGACAGAGCACCGTCATCATTCAACAGAATGAAGTTACTTCACCCAGAACTTTATAGAATATAGTTCTAAAGGAAATATGTTCCTTTGTGTATAATACAAAACAGCGAAAATTTATGAAATCATCTGTTCTGGTGCCTGTATCATCTAAAGTTGTTGTGAGATATAATTGCGATATGAAATCATTTCCCCGCTGAATAGCTGTATAAAATGGCAAGACACTTACCTTGATAAAATCTAAAGAATAATTTGTCGACAGGTGGGTCTGTGAACCACGAGAGGTATTACTCAAATATTATGGAAGAAATTGATGAGTGCTTAGTGCCCGTTGCTGTTCGCCATCAAGCTTTGAGTGTGTAGTAATATAAACGAGGCGATAGCCAAGTAAATATTCAGAAGCACTCCAAACAAGTGGAGCAAACACGAATTCATATGATTCTGATTTTAGCTTAGCCTGGAATAATGTTTTTGCTTGTCGCCTATTGAGTATGAGTAACCGAACTAGCAAGCCTGTTGAGTATGAATCCCTAACATTAAGCCCACGGAGGTGTATACAAGACTAAGATAATAGTTACTGACAAATGTGGAAATGGTTTACTGCGAGGCCAAGCTAAAAGAAGTGTCAAAATGAGGATGCGTGAGCTACTAATAAACTGACAATTTTATATGCGTTGATTCTGGAAACAGACGCATGACACAAATAGATCCGTTATAATAAAATTGTGAGCAGTTGATATTCCATTCCATTTCTGAAAAAGACGCTTCTAAAAAAAATATGTAAATCACGCAAAATGAAAGTCTATGACTAATATAACGATATTGCTGATAACTGCAGAGGACAATAGACCGCTGTCTCGACCCTTTGACACCCAGCTTGCGTGTACACTGACGACTGACAACGTGGCAGATCTTCAAACCAATAGTCGTCAGGTGGTGCTCTAACCCGGTGTTTACACTAGACGACTAAAGATGTGATGACTGTAGATCATCTAGCCAATAGTCGTCAGGTGGTGTCCTAACCCGGCGTTTACACTAGACCACTAAAAACGTGATGACTGTAGATCGTCTGGCCAATAGTCGTCAGGTGGTGCTCTAACCCGGCGTTTACACTAGACCACTAAAAACGTGATGACTGTAGATCGTCTGGCCAATAGTCGTCAGGTGGTGCTCTAACCCGGCGTTTACACTAGATCACTAAAAACGTGATCCCTGTCGATCGTCTAGCCAATAGTCGTCAGGTGGTGCTCGTTTTTTCGATCTTGGCAGCAATAGAAATCGAACTGAGAACCACCTGAAGTGTTTAAACTAGACAGATAATTTTAGAAATGCTTGCCACATGTCTATAGACGCCTAATGAAACACGAATTGAAATAGTCATCAGCATCAGAGCGTGTCATATAATCGTGCTAGATTGCACCTTATGACATAATCAGATGATCTGATGTTCCCACGAGCTTGGCTTTTACACTGTTTATCTTCTAGCTGTTTATGGCTGAAAGTCTTCAGGTGGTGCTAAATTCAACAATCGCCGCTCGTGACTTACTGGTGTAAATGCTGGGTGAAAGATAAATTTAGCACGTACACACATTCTCAAACAAATGACCTTGATATATGACCCCTGTGCAGTATCTGCCACCAGGGGTCGTGAAGAGCCTATCTCACTGGCGTAGACTTGACATTGGGAACCCGTATCCAACACCCATTGAGTTTGGTTTTTTTAAATAGCTCAATTGGTGATCATTTCACAAAGCTTAGCCCAATAGTCAATGTTAAGAATGAGATAAATTGAGAAACCTATTCAAGTTTAAGGTCAGAGCTTGATCCCATCTCGTTTGAATCGCCACATGATTCACACGGCTTCGCCTTGTGAATTACTACGCTTTTCAAACTCGATGGGATACAGGCTGTGACCCTAGACCCAAACCATTTCAGTCAGTTTTAAAGGTTCATTTCAACGCCGGTATGTTTTGTCCCATAGACTTAACATTTGGGACTCGTATCCAACGCCCATTGAGAATTAACCGGGAAGAGCGTGTATCTCAGCGTTCTGCCTCGAGGTAGCGGTCAGTTTTAAAGCTGCCTCATCTATCTCACTCGAACCTATTTTGCTCGGGATTTCACGCCCAGAACGGGAATGGACCTATTTGTTGTTGGAGGCGTGGGTCAAATATTCATCCTTAAGCCAGCTTTTCCACCCAATTACAGTGTAAACGAGGCCAAACCCCGGCTGGGGACACCTGATGCATCATTCAGTGGAGGGCGCATGTCGGGGTGGTAAGTGATAACTTATCACCATGTGGAGGGGCGCATGTCGGGGTGGTGAGTGATAACTTATCACCATGTGGAGGGCGCATGTCGGGGTGCTGGGTAAGTGATAACTTATCACCATGTGGAGGGCGCATGTCGGGGTGCGTGGTAAGTGATGACTTATCACCATGTGGAGGGGCGCATGTCGGGATGGTGAGTGATAACTTATCACCATGTGGAGGGCGCATGTCGGGGTACTTGGTGAGTGATAACTTATCACCATGTGGAGGGCGCATGTCGGGGTGCGTGGTAAGTGATGACTTATCACCATGTGGAGGGCGCATGTCGGGGTGGTGAGTGAGTGATAACTTATCACCATGTGGAGGGCGCATGTCGGGGTGCTTGGTCAGTGATAACTTATCACCATGTGGAGGGCGCATGTCGGGGTGCTGGGTAAGTGATAACTTATCACCATGTGGAGGGCGCATGTCGGGGTGCTTGGTAAGTGATAACTTATCACCATGTGGAGGGCGCATGTCGGGGTGGTAAGTGATAACTTATCACCATGTGGAGGGCGCATGTCGGGGTACTCGGTGAGTGATAACTTATCACCATGTGGAGGGCGCATGTCGGGGTGGTGAGTGATAACTTATCACCATGTGGAGGGGCGCATGTCGGGGTGGTGAGTGATAACTTATCACCATGTGGAGGGGCGCATGTCGGGGTGCTTGGTGAGTGATAACTTATCACCATGTGGAGGGCGCATGTCGGGGTACTGGGTAAGTGATAACTTATCACCATGTGGAGGGCGCATGTCGGGGTGCTTGGTGAGTGATAACTTATCACCATGTGGAGGGCGCATGTCGGGGTGCGTGGTAAGTGATAACTTATCACCATGTGGAGGGCGCATGTCGGGGTGGTGAGTGATAACTTATCACCATGTGGAGGGCGCATGTCGGGGTACTCGGTGAGTGATAACTTATCACCATGTGGAGGGCGCATGTCGGGGTGGTGAGTGATAACTTATCACCATGTGGAGGGCGCATGTCGGGGTGCTTGGTAAGTGATAACTTATCACCATGTGGAGGGCGCATGTCGGGGTGCTTGGTAAGTGATAACTTATCACCATGTGGAGGGCGCATGTCGGGGTGCTGGGTAAGTGATAACTTATCACCATGTGGAGGGCGCATGTCGGGGTGCGTGGTAAGTGATGACTTATCACCATGTGGAGGGCGCATGTCGGGGTGGTGAGTGAGTGATAACTTATCACCATGTGGAGGGGCGCATGTCGGGGTGCTCGGTGAGTGATAACTTATCACCATGTGGAGGGCGCATGTCGGGGTGCTGGGTAAGTGATAACTTATCACCATGTGGAGGGGCGCATGTCGGGGTGCTTGGTGAGTGATAACTTATCACCATGTGGAGGGCGCATGTCGGGGTGGTGAGTGATAACTTATCACCATGTGGAGGGGCGCATGTCGGGGTGGTGAGTGATAACTTATCACCATGTGGAGGGGCGCATGTCGGGGTGCTTGGTGAGTGATAACTTATCACCATGTGGAGGGCGCATGTCGGGGTACTCGGTGAGTGATAACTTATCACCATGTGGAGGGGCGCATGTCGGGGTGGTGAGTGATAACTTATCACCATGTGGAGGGGCGCATGTCGGGGTGCTGGGTAAGTGATAACTTATCACCATGTGGAGGGCGCATGTCGGGGTACTCGGTGAGTGATAACTTATCACCATGTGGAGGGGCGCATGTCGGGGTGGTGAGTGATAACTTATCACCATGTGGAGGGCGCATGTCGGGGTACTCGGTGAGTGATAACTTATCACCATGTGGAGGGGCGCATGTCGGGGTGGTGAGTGATAACTTATCACCATGTGGAGGGCGCATGTCGGGGTGCTTGGTAAGTGATAACTTATCACCATGTGGAGGGCGCATGTCGGGGTGCTTGGTAAGTGATAACTTATCACCATGTGGAGGGCGCATGTCGGGGTGCTGGGTGAGTGATAACTTATCACCATGTGGAGGGGCGCATGTCGGGGTGCTTGGTAAGTGATAACTTATCACCATGTGGAGGGGCGCATGTCGGGGTGCTGGGTGAGTGATAACTTATCACCATGTGGAGGGGCGCATGTCGGGTGCTTGGTGAGTGATAACTTATCACCATGTGGAGGGCGCATGTCGGGGTGCTGGGTGAGTGATAACTTATCACCATGTGGAGGGGCGCATGTCGGGGTGCTGGGTGAGTGATAACTTATCACCATGTGGAGGGCGCATGTCGGGGTGCTGGGTGAGTGATAACTTATCACCATGTGGAGGGGCGCATGTCGGGGTGCTTGGTAAGTGATAACTTATCACCATGTGGAGGGGCGCATGTCGGGGTGCTGGGTGAGTGATAACTTATCACCATGTGGAGGGGCGCATGTCGGGATGGTGAGTGATAACTTATCACCATGTGGAGGGCGCATGTCGGGGTACTTGGTGAGTGATAACTTATCACCATGTGGAGGGCGCATGTCGGGGTGCGTGGTAAGTGATGACTTATCACCATGTGGAGGGCGCATGTCGGGGTGGTGAGTGAGTGATAACTTATCACCATGTGGAGGGCGCATGTCGGGGTGCTTGGTCAGTGATAACTTATCACCATGTGGAGGGCGCATGTCGGGGTGCTGGGTAAGTGATAACTTATCACCATGTGGAGGGCGCATGTCGGGGTGCTTGGTAAGTGATAACTTATCACCATGTGGAGGGCGCATGTCGGGGTGGTAAGTGATAACTTATCACCATGTGGAGGGCGCATGTCGGGGTACTCGGTGAGTGATAACTTATCACCATGTGGAGGGCGCATGTCGGGGTGGTGAGTGATAACTTATCACCATGTGGAGGGGCGCATGTCGGGGTGGTGAGTGATAACTTATCACCATGTGGAGGGGCACATGTCGGGGTGCTTGGTGAGTGATAACTTATCACCATGTGGAGGGCGCATGTCGGGGTACTGGGTAAGTGATAACTTATCACCATGTGGAGGGCGCATGTCGGGGTGCTTGGTGAGTGATAACTTATCACCATGTGGAGGGCGCATGTCGGGGTGCTGGGTAAGTGATAACTTATCACCATGTGGAGGGCGCATGTCGGGGTGGTCGGTGAGTGATAACTTATCACCATGTGGAGGGCGCATGTCGGGGTACTCGGTGAGTGATAACTTATCACCATGTGGAGGGCGCATGTCGGGGTGGTGAGTGATAACTTATCACCATGTGGAGGGGCGCATGTCGGGGTGGTGAGTGATAACTTATCACCATGTGGAGGGGCGCATGTCGGGGTGCTTGGTGAGTGATAACTTATCACCATGTGGAGGGCGCATGTCGGGGTACTCGGTGAGTGATAACTTATCACCATGTGGAGGGGCGCATGTCGGGGTGGTGAGTGATAACTTATCACCATGTGGAGGGGCGCATGTCGGGGTGCTGGGTAAGTGATAACTTATCACCATGTGGAGGGCGCATGTCGGGGTACTCGGTGAGTGATAACTTATCACCATGTGGAGGGGCGCATGTCGGGGTGGTGAGTGATAACTTATCACCATGTGGAGGGCGCATGTCGGGGTACTCGGTGAGTGATAACTTATCACCATGTGGAGGGCGCATGTCGGGGTGGTGAGTGATAACTTATCACCATGTGGAGGGCGCATGTCGGGGTGCTTGGTAAGTGATAACTTATCACCATGTGGAGGGCGCATGTCGGGGTGCTTGGTAAGTGATAACTTATCACCATGTGGAGGGCGCATGTCGGGGTGCTTGGTAAGTGATAACTTATCACCATGTGGAGGGCGCATGTCGGGGTGCTGGGTGAGTGATAACTTATCACCATGTGGAGGGGCGCATGTCGGGGTGCTTGGTAAGTGATAACTTATCACCATGTGGAGGGGCGCATGTCGGGGTGCTGGGTGAGTGATAACTTATCACCATGTGGAGGGGCGCATGTCGGGTGCTTGGTGAGTGATAACTTATCACCATGTGGAGGGCGCATGTCGGGGTGCTGGGTGAGTGATAACTTATCACCATGTGGAGGGGCGCATGTCGGGGTGCTTGGTAAGTGATAACTTATCACCATGTGGAGGGCGCATGTCGGGTTGCTCGGTATAAGTGATAACTTATCACCATGTGGAGGGCGCATGTCGGGTGCTTGGTGAGTGATAACTTATCACCAGGTGGAGGGCGCATGTCGGGGTGCTTGGTGAGTGATAACTTATCACCATGTGGAGGGCGCATGTCGGGGTGCTGGGTGAGTGATAACTTATCACCATGTGGAGGGCGCATGTCGGGTTGCTCGGTATAAGTGATAACTTATCACCATGTGGAGGGGCGCATGTCGGGGTGGTGAGTGATAACTTATCACCATGTGGAGGGGCGCATGTCGGGTGCTTGGTGAGTGATAACTTATCACCATGTGGAGGGCGCATGTCGGGGTGCTGGGTGAGTGATAACTTATCACCATGTGGAGGGCGCATGTCGGGGTGGTGAGTGATAACTTATCACCATGTGGAGGGCGCATGTCGGGGTGCTGGGTAAGTGATAACTTATCACCATGTGGAGGGCGCATGTCGGGGTGGTGAGTGATAACTTATCACCATGTGGAGGGGCGCATGTCGGGGTGCTGGGTGAGTGATAACTTATCACCATGTGGAGGGGCGCATGTCGGGTGCTTGGTGAGTGATAACTTATCACCATGTGGAGGGCGCATGTCGGGGTGCTGGGTGAGTGATAACTTATCACCATGTGGAGGGCGCATGTCGGGTTGCTCGGTATAAGTGATAACTTATCACCATGTGGAGGGGCGCATGTCGGGGTGGTGAGTGATAACTTATCACCATGTGGAGGGGCGCATGTCGGGGTGCTGGGTAAGTGATAACTTATCACCATGTGGAGGGCGCATGTCGGGGTGGTCGGTGAGTGATAACTTATCACCATGTGGAGGGGCGCATGTCGGGGTACTCGGTGAGTGATAACTTATCACCATGTGGAGGGGCGCATGTCGGGGTGGTGAGTGATAACTTATCACCATGTGGAGGGCGCATGTCGGGGTGCTAGGTGAGTGATAACTTATCACCATGTGGAGGGCGCATGTCGGGGTGGTAAGTGATAACTTATCACCAGGCGGGTGTGTGAGGGGGTTGGAGATGATCCCGGACCGGGTTTACCCTACAGGATGAACCCCAACACACGACACTGGTAACATTATGTTTGTATTTCTGTTTACAGAATAGGCTAATTTTGAAAATATTTTTGATATTTAATGGTAAGAGCACCATGCAGCGAAATGGGAAATTTCTATGGATAGAACATAGATGTTCTTTCTTTATCTATAATAATGCTTACGGGAAAAATATATATATTTTTTTTATTCAAGGATATTTGCAAACGTTACAACGTCCATCCGTTGCCGGATGGTGGCACGATGGCGTCAACAAACAAATATATACAGTTACAGGACTAAACAATAGTTATACAGACACATCCATACACCATACACCCTTAGTATCAATCATGTATATCTATTTCTTCGGTTTTTTAAAACAAATCTTAGACATTTTCTTCTGACTTAAATTAACACTCTGTGGATTTCCTCTTTCACGCGCATTTTAAAACTATCCATCGTGCGTATTCGTGTCTCCTTGCTTTAATTTCTCCAGACCCGAGCCTAAATGTCTCCACCTTTGCTTTATGCACCTTGGTACGTATCTTTTTATCATTCTGCAGTAGTTTCGTCTCACTGACTGCCCACTACGACAGACGCCTCTTTATCCTACCCCTAATATAAATCTCCATAGACTTAACATGGTGGACCTGTATGCCACGGTTATGCCATAAAATATTTATATGAAGACATATGAAGTAAAAAACATATGACAGGGTAGGATAAAATCTAAACATCACTCAATTTCATATACTTGTTTATATGGCATTCGTTGTCTTCTGCTACAGATATCACTCAGCTCCGCTTTGTGAAATCATTCCGCGAAGACAACTCATGCCATATAAACAATCATATGAAATTTCGTGATGTTTCATGATATTATCCTACCCCTAATATAAAATCCCATAGGCTTAACATTGAGTTTCCGTATGCCACGCTGACTGGCATACACAGTTTTATATGCCACTAGTAGCATACAGAATTGTTATCACCTAATATTCCAAAATTGAGAAGACGGGGTAGGATAAAATCAAAATCTGATTTGTTTTAATCTTGGCCACCGCATTCCACTCCTGAAGTTTTGGCTCCGGACTTCACGCGGCTTCGCCCCGTGAAATCACTATGCTAAACTCCAGTCATGGCATACGGTGGCCAGGATTAAAACTCATCCAGTTTTATGATAGTAAACCACACGATGATCGATGCTCGTGTATCACATCGCGTCAACCTCTCGTGGTTTACGGTCGCCTGTCCACAAAATCATTGATTATTGTCAGTACATCTGATGTTTGTGATGCTCAGAAAAGAGAGCTGGTGAGGGTTTCTACGTCAAGACATTTTCACAAATGGTAGAATAGATTATTCAGAGCCCTTCACATTTATCTAAGCTCCTCAAAACGTCGTGCGTCTCCTTGTTGTCGTAGTGTCCCGAGGCCATATCGCCAGATACAGCCGATGTGCTGTGTGACTGAATCTATTAGTGATGTGACAGAAAACAGGAATCTCTGTCAGGACTGCCCAGAAGTGTTGTTGAAGTTTAAATCCTCTTCAGTGAAGTATCTTATGATTCATGTTTCACATTCTATCACTTATTCTATCCATCGCGATGTTGATATTCATTTGTTTGAAGGTCATATTTTGTTTGATGGTCATTCTTAGTTTGATGGTCATATTTTGTTTGATGGTCATATTTTGTTTGATGGTCATATTTTGTTTGATGGTCATATTTTGTTTGAAGGTCATATTTTGTTTGAAGGTCATATTTAGTTTGATGGTCATATTTAGTTTGGTGGTCATATCTTGTTTGATGGTGGTACTATGTTCTTAACTCTTTGTTGTATTTTGTTTGATGGTTGTGTGTTCTTTGATGGTCTTGTTAGATTTTATGGTCTTATTCTTACCTGTTGGTTGTATTTTATCTGATGGTCTTGTGTTTCTTACCTGTTGGTCTTATATTGTGTGATTTGTGTGTCTGATTTGTGTGTCTTATTTCGTTATTCTTACCTGTTTGTTGTGTATTGTTTGTTGGTCGTGTTTTGTTTGATAGTCTTTTTTCGTTATTCTTAGCTGTTTGTTTATTAAATTTGATTGTCTTGTTTCTTACCTGTTGGTTGTGTTTCGTTATTAGATTTGAATGTCTTGTTTCTTGCATGTTTGTTGTGTATCGTTATTAGATTTGATTGTCTTGTTTCTTACCTATCGGTTGTGTTTAGTTATTAGATTTGATTGTCTTGTTTCTTACCTGTTTTTTGTGTTTAGTTATTAGATTTGATTGTCTTGTTTCTTACCTATCGGTTGTGTTTAGTTATTAAATTTGATTGTCTTGTTTCTTACCTGTTTTTTGTGTTTAGTTATTAGATTTGATTGTCTTGTTTCTTACCTATCGGTTGTGTATCGTTATTAGATTTGATTGTCTTGTTTCTTACCTATCGGTTGTGTTTAGTTATTAGATTTGAATGTCTTGTTTCTTGCATGTTTGTTGTGTATCGTTATTAGATTTGATTGTCTTGTTTCTTACCTATCGGTTGTGTATCGTTATTAGATTTGATTGTCTTGTTTCTTACCTATCGGTTGTGTTTCGTTATTAGATTTGATTGTCTTGTTTCTTACCTGTTTGTTGAGCAGACGACACTCTGAGCACCACTCTTGACGCATGCGCGGAAAGGCGGTAAGTAGGTCATCTGTAAGTCTCGTTCTGGAACCTGAAGCAGGAGTAGATTGTGATGACCATTACAACATTCAGATTGCCGAATCTCCCACTTGTTTATTTACCATCCCCATTGAAAATGTAAATGGGGCTACAATAAACCAGTACGCATTTCTATCAGAAACCATATAACTATTGATTACGGATCTTGAATCCATTGATTACAACTCAAACCCGTTGGTTATAGGAAAAGGGTCCCTTTGTTCTGGATAGCAACAGGTGTTTAAATCCCCTTAATTGTATTTTTTGCCATCCCCCTTGAAAATGAATATGGGGCTACGCATTTTTATCAAAAACTATATAATCATTGATATCGGATTTTAAATCAATTGATTACGACTCAAACTTTGTTCGCAGCATCTTACATTCTTATTGCTGATTTGTCAATTCTTCGGTCACATGATGAGGATTATGTATGCCACTAGTGGCATATAAATATTATATTTCATAACCGTGGCATAAAGGTACACCATGTTGAGTCTACGGAGATTTATATGAGGGGTAGAAAAATATGCAATATCCTCACATACGCTCGGATGTTAAGAACCAATCAAGGAATTAACCTGAAATCTATGGAGCCTGAGGCACGTTGAGACCGCTTCTCATTGACTGAGTGCCCTTCCGTGGTAAATAAAGGTCTTAAAAACTGACTCTATGCAATATCCTCACATACGCTCGGATATTACTGTAGCTCATATATGTTGGATGATGCATCCATGCAATTAACTCGTAATCGATCGAGCACGTTGAGACCAGTTCTCATTGACTGAGTACCCTTCCAGGGTAAAAAATGACTTTAAGAAATAGCTCCTCAGAACAAGTATCGTGTCAAGACCCTTTTCCTTTGGCCAACAAACATAGTGTAGATTTTCTGTGTTCTCTTGAAAGCCTATTTACATTTTGCGTCAGCAGTGCTAAAGGTCCGTCGGTGGTTCCTGACTGTATATCGGTGATGCCCAATGGAAATCTACACCGTTTTCGTTTGCCAATGGAAACAGGCCTTATGTATTCACCGTGAAATTGCGAGTGGTTGACCTTGCGCTGGGTCCACTATGGGCCGCCATGTACACTTTATATTAGATGGATATTAAATATGAGTGTTCACCGTGAGATCGTGAGTTGTTGACCGTGTGCCGGGTCCGCTGTTGGCCGCCATGTACACTTTATATTAGATGGATAATAAATATAAGTATTCACCATGAGATCGTGAGTTGTTGACCTTGCGCCGGGTCCGCTATGGGCCGCCATGTACACTTTATATTAGATGGATAATAAATATAAGTATTCACCATGAGATTGTTAGTTGTTGACCGTGCGCCGGGTCCGCTATGGGCCGCCATGTACACTTTATATTAGATGGATAATAAATATAAGTATTCACCATGAGATTGTTAGTTGTTGACCGTGCGCCGGGTCCGCTATGGGCCGCCATGTACACTTTATATTAGATGGATAATAAATATAAGTATTCACCATGAGATTGTTAGTTGTTGACCGTGTGCCGGGTCCGCTGTTGGCCGCCATGTACACTTTATATTAGATGGATAATAAATATAAGTATTCACCGTGAGATCGTGAGTTGTTGACCGTGCGCTGGGTCCGCTATGGGTGGCCATGTACACTTTATATTAGACGGATAATAAATATAAGTATTCACCGTGAGATCGTGAGTTGTTGACCGTGTGCCGGGTCCGCTGTGGGCCGCCATGTACACTTTATATTAGACGGATAATAAATATAAGTATTTACCGTGGGATCGTGAGTTGTTGACCGTGCGCCAGGTCCGCTGTGGGCCGCCATGTACTAATTGTATGAGATGGATAATAAATATAAGTATTCACCGTGAGATCGTTAGTTGTTGACCGTGCGCCGGGTCCGCTATGGGCCGCCATGTACTAATTGTATGAGATGGATAATAAATATAAGTATTCACCGTGAGATCGTGAGTTGTTGACCGTGTGCCGGGTCCGCTGTGGGCCGCCATGTACACTTTATATTAGATGGATAATAAATATAAGTATTCACCGTGAGATCGTGAGTTGTTGACCGTGTGCCGGGTCCGCTGTGGGCCGCCATGTACTAATTGTATGAGATGGATAATAAATATAAGTATTCACCGTGAGATCGTGAGTTGTTGACCGTGTGCCGGGTCCGCTGTGGGCCGCCATGTACACTTTATATTAGATGGATAATAAATATAAGTATTCACCGTGAGATCGTGAGTTGTTGACCGTGTGCCGGGTCCGCTGTGGGCCGCCATGTACACTTTATATTAGATGGATAATAAATATAAGTATTCACCGTGAGATCGTGAGTTGTTGACCGTGTGCCGGGTCCGCTGTGGGCCGCCGTGTACACTTTGTATTAGACGGATAATAAATATAAGTATTCACCATGAGATTGTTAGTTGTTGACCGTGTGCCCGGTCCGCTGTGGGCCACCATGTACACTTTGTATGAGATGGGTAATAAATATAAGTATTTACCGTGAGATCGTGAGTTGCTGACCTTGCGCTGGGTCCGCTGTGGGCCGCCGTGTACACTTTGTATGAGATGGATAATGAATATAAGTATTTACCGTGAGATCGTGAGTTGTTGACCGTGCACCGGGTCCGCTATGTGCTGCCATGTACACTTTATATTAGATGGATGATAAATATAAGTATTTACCATGAGATCGTGAGTTGTTGACCGTGCGCCAGGTCCGCTATGGGCCGCCATGTACTAATTGTATGAGATTGATAATAAATATTAGTATTCACCGTGAGATCGTGAGTTGTTGACCGTGCGCCAGGTCCGCTATGGGCCGCCATGTACTAATTGTATGAGATTGATAATAAATATTAGTATTTACCGTGAGATCGTGAGTTGCTGACCTTGCGCCGGGTCCGCTGTGGGCCGCCGTGTACACTTTGTATGAGATGGATAATGAATATAAGTATTCACCGTGAGATCGTGAGTTGTTGACCGTGTGCCGGGTCTGCTATGGGCCGCCATGTACACTTTGCATTAGATGGATAATAAATATAAGTATTCACCATGAGATCGTTAGTTGTTGACCCTGCGCCGGGTCCGCTATGGGCCGCCGTGTACACTTTGCATTAGACGGATAATAAATATAAGTATTCACCGTGAGATTGTTAGTTGTTGACCGTGCGCCGGGTCCGCTATGGGCCGCCATGTACACTTTGCATTAGATGGATAATAAATATAAGTATTCACCGTGAGATCGTTAGTTGTTGACCGTGCGCCGGGTCCGCTATGGGCCGCCATGTACTTGCAGCCGCCCGCGATCCGCATGTAGCGCGGGTGAGTTCCCTGTAGACCGATGATGTACGACTCCACCATCTTACTCGTCAAGTAGGGGTCCTCTCCAAACGTCTCCTGAAGAAGGAACAAAATAAATAATTAAAAAACATTTTAGTAGTAAGATATCTAATCGATACTAAGAGAAAACGTGGTTACTGAGCCCGAAGGGATGGGCGTTCGAGGCCTTTAAATGCCATAAATATTTATGGCATAAAAAGGCCGAGAATTGCATCCCTACAGGCTCAGTCACTACGTTTTCTTTTTATTACATACCTAAATAAAAAAACCTCCATTTTAGATACTTATTAAATGTACCAATTGACCCGATGGTCACAGTGCGCCCGAATATTCACTACGCCCGAACATTATTAATACTGCACCCCTAGTAGCGGGAAGTATTTCGGCCATTGGTATGTAATAATACCCAAACCATTTCCACTACAAAATTAGTTTTTGTTTTGATCAAGAGTCGTCATTTTTCATTCATATTACAAGATTTTAAAATTTCTTTTCTAGGTAATCAGTCATTATCATAGATTTCATGTCTCAACATAACAGGATATCACTAATAGCAAGAGGTTAGCTGTCACTAATTGATATTGTTTAACAATTCTTTCAAGGAAAATTCTCCTTTGTGAAACACATTAATGTTTTGATAACTTGTCCACTGGGAAGGAAGAAAATAATTAAAACATTTTTATCTAATTTGTTCATAAATACATCTATTTGAAATCAAGCGAACTATGCCTCGATATCCTCTCTTCTGTAATATTCTACTGTAATTATTTCGTTCCTTTCAGAAATTCCATCTTCACAGATATCAGTGTTATATACATGAGTGAACAAAGAGTGAAATTTAATTAATCTCGTCTTAATTATCTGAGAGGTCCTTTTTTTATCCGTGAAATTAAGTGTGTTTAATCATATTTCCGTAATTACTGGAATTGAATGCATGAGAAGCCAGCACAGATGTCAGGCACATGTCTTGTGGCAATAACGCCTGGAAAGCATGGCAACCTGACCTAATCCCAAAGATTAGGTTTTATTCTAATATATTTATTTGATTTTACAGGGTACTTAGTTTACATTCACTATTTCCCCAGATCTATGTCATAATCTGTAACTTGTTATCTGCAGAGAAACAATAGAAGGCCATGTCCTAAATGCAATTAGCTTTCACTGACAATAGGCCATCCGATGATACTAATCAAATGATGCATTTGACTGGCTTCAGACACTTGAGATATTCACTAGTATGATATTTTGATACTGCATAAGGCCGGTCTCATATCACAATGTTTAAAACAAATGATATGTTTCCACCTGCTGACCAATACATTTCTACTGATTTAGGGTTGAACGATTAGTTCCCAAATCGTATAGGAGTCGGTGAACTTGTCGCAGGTAAATTACGTAACCTTTCGGCCTGTGTCGGCCACCCAATCAAAGGTCATATACTAAACGTTCCCTTGTTGGCGACTGGATTTATCAACATTTTGATAAACTTTTGGCAACCAATTGAGAAACATCAAATGACAACTCGTCGGTGACAAAAGAACATCTCAAGCGGAGGGTGTCACTAATCGTTGGCTGACCCGTGCCAAGCTGCTCCACATCTACCGACTGGGGCCGACTCTGTTAGGATGCCTCGCCTGAGACAAAGTACCATTCCTTTTTCGCCAACAAAGGTACATCAATGTTCTGAAATCGGTAGATGCGTATTGGGCTTAAAACCTGCCGACAATTTTCAAAAGTCGGCCGGTGTTCCTCCTTGTACAAACTCGGTTGCATAAAATCGGTGACCTGCACTACGAAAATGCAGCGTACGCCGACGGACTTTTTGTAGTGAAACGCAGACCGCCACCAATTAATTCAATACACTTTGATTTCATCAGCGGGTGAAAAAGTAGGTCGGTTGCGCCAAATTACATAAGGTAGCAGGGATATCCCATACCCCAACTCGCCGGAAGGTTAAAAGGCCTCAATTGGTCATGTGAATGCTTTTCAGCACCAACGAAAATGAACCCGAAACTTTGTACCGATACTCCATTGTATTTCTAAAATTATTCTCTTTCCAAAACACATTACTTTCAATTTCTCGTGTTATTCAAGTAGGAGTGTCTTCAATCCTCGCTGTATTTTTTTCTTTTAATAGGTTTCTCTCAATGAAACTGTGTAATGATTTAACAGAAAGAGATTAATAAAGGCACTCTGGAAATAAAATACCTTAATTGTTTAAATTCTAGTTTAAGGCGCTTTTCAGTAATACTTTCAGGAATTCGATTGCCTAACCTCAACAGGTATTGGAAACTCGTTATCCATGCCCCTATGAGTATTGCAGTCCGTTCTCCATGGTCTATATGTGTGTTGTCCATTCTTTTAGTGTATACAGGGGTGAGATAAATACAGAAAGCAACTCGTTTTGATCAAAGAAGTCATTCTTCAACTCGTTTGAATGCTACGTGATATTCACTCAGCTGTTGCCTCGTTCATATCACTCCGCATCAAACTTTTACCAAAACTTATTGGTTTCTTCTTTAATCTCTTGATTCCTGAAACTTTATGATGTAAAACTAACTAGATTCGTGAAGAAAAGAACTAGATGAATAATATGAGGTAAAAACCTTCAGTCAGGTGCACAACAAATTCACCTTTCATTGATTGCCTAAAGGCTCGTTTTCATTGGCCAAGGAAAACAGTGTAAATTTGTTTAGTTCTACTAAAAGCCCATTACCATTTTACATCAGCAGTGCTAAAGATCCGTCGTTGGTTCCTGACTAGATCGGTGACGGCCAATGAAAATGGGCCTTTAGGAGAACTAAGAAAATCTACACCGTTTTCATCGGCCAATGGAAACGGACCTTTTTTCATACACAAAACAGGAGATGATCGGCTCAGTCGGGAGCGATACATCACTTGTAAGGCCCGTTTCCATTGGCCGATCTCCTGTCGGCGATCTATAGATACAGTCAGGAACCTCCGACGGACTTTTGGCACGGCTGACCCAAAATCGGTCGATGGAAACGACCCAGCTCTTGAAATGACCCACGACTTTTTTCTGTTTAGATTATGCAATGTGGCACCACCCACCACTGAGTGAAAGGTTGGTGGCTGAGTGAAATCTACCACCCTTCTATATAGACGCACAGTGAGTGGCACCACCGACAGACTTTCTGTGTAAAGGGCAAAATCCACCAGGCCGATTTCTCACCCGATCAATTTTTCCTGGGCCCTTAAGAGGAAGCTCACGTATTATAATTTATTTAATTCTGATAATAATAGTTTAATGAATGACCATTTTCAAAGATTTGAGATATTCTAGGGCATCCGATAATAATCAGCGATTGTCTGACTACGGAATCGGCTACCGTCGGTCCAGTGGAACACCCCCTTTACTCAAACAATCTACACCGTTTTCGTCGGCCAATGGAAACGGGCCTTATCTTATACACAAAACAGGCGACGACCGGCTCAGTCGGGAGTGACACATCACCTTAAAACCGCCCCGTGCTGCTATTAGAGCGTAAAACGTGTCCGTACCTTATTCCCGCCCCACAGCGGGTGCCTCATCAGATTGGCTGTCGGGCCGAAGCAGCTCAGACCCTGCGAGCCGCCGACCGATCCCCGCGACGCGTTCGACTTCTCCTCATAGTGCTGCTCGTTAAAACGCGCGCGCATCTCGATGGCGATGGTGTTGGAGATATTCCTCACTAAATCCGGGCTGCAAATAGTGGATCAGGTAATCAGCAAATTTAAATATTTATCTTAAAGCCATATTGGACGATTTGTCTTGAAAATTAAAACCCATGTCAATTTACTGGAGATCGAATATGATGATATTTAAATGTTATAGAACAGATATATAACTTAAGAATCCTGGGGCACCGTACTATTTTTTGATATAGAGATCAACATTATGATATTTTTAGAAATGAATATAGAAATTCTAAAATAATGTTTTAAAATTCATAGGTCACAATCCTTGATTTTGTATGAATCATAGAAAAACATATTTATCAGTACATTTCCTGTTTAAATCAAGTAAATGTAAATACTCCAGTGCCTCTTTCGATACTCCCAATTAGATACATTCTAGTGTTTCTATTTTTAAAAGATGCCCGAGCATAACGGAAGCATTTCTCATAAAGATCTAGAAGTATATAGCTGTAAAGATGCTGCCAAAAAGTCTTGTTACGGACTATATTACAGGAAAAGAAATAACTTTATAATCCACCTACTACAAAGTCCATAGAAAACACAAGGGGAGTGTGTATCACCATACCCAGAGCATACAGAAATATCCACCTAATACAAAGTGTCCATAGAAAACACATAGGGAGTGTGTATCACCATACCCGGAGCATGCAGATATTTCCACCTAATACAAAGTGTCCATAGAAAACACATAGGGAGTGTGTATCACCATACCCGAAGCATACAGATATAGCCACCTAATACAAAGTGTCCATGGAAACCACATAGGGAGTGTATATCACCATACCCAGACCATACATAATATCATTCAGATATGTTATATGCTCCAGGTTCCAATAAAGCGCTTATACAGAAAAATAGTGCATACTGAAAAATAGTGCGTCCCTAAATAAACTAATATGGGTACCCTAGTTGCCAGGAAAAGGTGGATAATAAATACAATAAAGGCTGGTTTCAGATCAAAGTGGTTGTTTGCTCCTCAGAGTTGCCTCTTTACAATATCCCTGCATACGCTCTGATCTTCCTACGCGTCAACTCCTTGGAGCATACGGCCACTTGTATCTGAAACCAGTCAATATTGTGCCTCTTTACACAAAGTGCGCCCGTTGAACTGTCACGTTCACCCAATCTGATAAACGAGTATGTGTATTATCGGAAATACCAAAATAAATTATAAACAATAGGTATGTGGAGAAAAAAATCATACAGGAAATTTATAAATAATATTACGACACTAGGTTTCGCAAAGAAAAGAATTTGGATTTTATTTACGAAATTGCGGCTATGACTATTACGGTGCACGTTCATAGCAGAAAGTGACTTCCGTCCTCCCAGGCGAGTCTGATTTTGATCCGGCGAGTCTGATTTTCACTTCAACGTTGACTTACTTTAGTAGGTTTTTGAATATCTACAGATACTTAGAGGTGTGAGCTCGTGCGATAATTCTATCGCAAGTAACGCGGTACGATAAGCTGTCCCAATTAGGTTAACAAGTTTCCCTAATATATGTAGACCTATGCCAGAAAATAGTTTGAATAACAACCTCTGCTGTGGAAGTGGTTGTTGGCACGTACCACCATACTGTGCCGGTATGGCGACGTACCACCATACTGTGCTGGTATGGCGACATACCACCATACTGTGCCGGTGCGGCGACGTACCACCATACTGTGCCGGTATGGCAACGTCCCACCATACTGTGCTGGTATGGTGACGTACCACCATACTGTGCCGGTATGGCAACGTACCCCCATACTGTGCTGGTATGGCAACGTACCCCCATACTGTGCTGGTATGGTGACGTACCACCATACTCTGAATACGATTGGTTGCACTTAACAGTTTTAAGTATTTGAGACTAAAACAAAGCTGCCGATGAGATATTTTCCCCACATCTGTCATTGTAACGACCATGCAATGTGAAGCTCTGCCACATATACCAAAATGCCATATGTGTAGTTATTCATCATTCATGATCACCCTAACATACCATGATAAATCATAGTATTACTGATTTATCTCCACAGTTGACCATTTGTCAGGTTTATATCCCATCAATACTCCTATTTGACCTTGACCTTAATGAAAATACTCAAACAGGAAATGATTCATGATTGTCAAAAGAGCATTTAATCGCAGCTGCATCCCGGGTTTGTCTTCAGCGCAGAAGAAACTTAATTAAATCAAGCAAAACGCCGTGATAAGGATTGGACACACCTGTACCCAACTCGTTTTATGCTTTCCCAGTGTTACAACCAGGCGACTGAAAACGTAACGACTGTAGATCGTCTACCCACTAGTCGTCAGGTGGTGCTCTAACCCGGCGTTTACACTAGACGACTAAAAACGTGACGACTGTAGATCGTCTAGCCAATAGTCGTCAGGTGGTGCTCTAACACGGTGTTTACACTAGACGACTAAAAACGTGACGACTGTAGATCGTCTAGCCAATAGTCGTCAGGTGGTGCTCTAACACGGTGTTTACACTAGACGACTAAAAACGTGACGACTGTAGATCGTCTAGCCAATAGTCGTCAGGTGGTGCTCTAACACAGTGTTTACACTAGACGACTAAAAACGTGACGACTGTAGATCGTCTAGCCAATAGTCGTCAGGTGGTGCTCTAACAAGGTGTTTACACTAGACAACTATAAACGTGACGACTGTAGATCGTCTAGCCAATAGTCGTCAGGTGGTGCTCTATTCCTGCGTTTACACTAGACGACTAAAAAGGTGATGGCTGTAGATCATCTAGCCAATAGTCGTCAGGTGGTGCCCTAACCCGGCGTTTACACTAGACGACTTGAAACGTGATGACTATAGATCGTCAGGCCAATAGTCGTCAGGTGGTGCTCTAACACGGTGTTTACACTAGACAACTAAAAACGTGACAGCTGTAGATCATCTAGCCAATAGTCGTCAGGTGGTGCTCTAACCCGGCGTTTACACTAGACGACTAAAAACGTGACGACTGTAGATCGTCAGGCCAATAGTCGTCAGGTGGTGCTCTAACACAGTGTTTACACTAGACAACTAAAAACGTGACAGCTGTAGATCATCTAGCCAATAGTCGTCAGGTGGTGCACTAACCCGGCGTTTACACTAGACGACTAAAAACGTGACGACTGTAGATCGTCAGGCCAATAGTCGTCAGGTGGTGCACTAACCCGGTGTTTACACTAGACGACTAAAAACATGACGACTGTAGATCGTCTAGTCAATAGTTGTCAGGTGGTGCCCTAACCAGGCGTTTACACTAGACGACTAAAACGTGAAGACTGTAGATCATTCAGCCTATAGTCGTCAGGTGGTGCCCTAACCCAGCGTTTACACTAGACGACTAAAAACGTGACAGCTGTAGATTGTCAAGCCAATAGTAGTCAGGTGGTGCCCTAACAGTCTCTGCCTGTGACTATTGGGTGATTTCTAAATTCTATTGAGTTTTGCAAATAACTCAGGATAATATAAGTTCTATATATCAGCAAATAGAAAATGCAAAATAAATGGCATGTCACCATGCTAATTTCTATGGGAGGGCCATCTGAAAATGAAAGTGCTTAACTATTGGTGTCTATGGAATACTGTAATATTTTGACTTTGTTGCTAAATGACACTGATGTTCTATTGGTATCTTCAAATAATTCTGGATTATGATAGTTGGGAACATGTTCAAATGAGATATGTGAAAAAAATATTATGTTACCATGCTGGTTTCTATGGGAAGGCCATCTGAAGAAGGTAAGTGCTTATCTATTGGTGTCTATGGGAAACTGCTACATTTTCATGAAACCAGATGGCAGCACCAGTGTTAGATTTAGCAGACACAGGGGGCACTGCGATACCTACCCGCTTTTGTCTTTAAATGGGCCTAAGCTAACCCTGCATTGGGCCTGATTCGGCGTTAGTTTTATCTACAACTATTTGCCAGAAAAACTTAACCTTGGTTGAGAGGCACTGGAAATAAATTTTTAAAAAAACTACTACGGGAATAACTGAGTCTTGCCTTCACCTCAATCTGTAATAACGGAAAAACAAAAGGCCAGGCTTCTAGGCTACCCGTTACCTGGCCTATAGTCTAACTAGGCCAGGCTTTCAGGCTACCCATTACCTACACTGGCCACCCGAGCTACACTACGTTAGCTCTCGTCACGTTGAATTGACAGGGGCCTTGACATGGCGTGGTAGCGGGTAAAGGAAGGTCACTCTACCTATTTTTCGTATCTATTTTTACTCTGTGCTGTCAGTTGTAACTCTGGTTGTAACTGGTTCCTCTGATTGTAATGAATCCTGGGTTCTTACCCTGTAAGTCACTTTTCCATGTTCTCATCTTCTTTTAATGTGTATTTTTAATAAAATGGTCACAGAGATAAGGTTCTTTATCAATTTATTAACATATAGATATTGTTTTGCAAGTATTTGGAATATCAAAGTCCATGGAGAACAAAATTGTTTGGTTTGAGAGTGAGAATCTGTGGACATGCCTATGGGTTAACGTTACCAACCTCTTAGTTGAAACGTAGTGTAGACAGAGGTGGCGGCCAATCTATTGGTGTCTATGGGAAACTGCTACATTTTCATGACACCAGCTGGCAGCACCAGTGTAAAACCGGGGGGCAGTGCGATACCTACCCGCATTTGTCTTTAAGGCAGATTACGGCAATCGACTTGCGCCGAATAGGCCTTTTTCCACAGACCTTATCTTCATAGTTACGCCACGGCTGAAGCCAAACATTCCCCTTGCAACGTATACCTTAGCGTTGATTCAGAGAGCGTATGAGCGTTATACGTCCATAATACTCATGTACATCATCTCCAGAGAAATAACACTGATTGCATCGTATTATATGGTATCCCAGCTCCAATTTGGTAGGTCATACATGCATATCATCTCAATGATACTTTAGATATACCTTAGATAATACAGGGACACCGAAACTGGATACACACTAGTACATTATAGGCCTAGCTATAATATGCTTATCTTTTTCCAAGCTAAAACCAAGATAACTATCAACTATAAAGTTTAGACAGCCCAGACTCATTAATAAAATGCCCAAGTTTGTTCCAGCAATATAATCTGTCAAAAGAAAACACTCCTACAATCACACCCACCATTCACACTCTAGGTGTGATTGCTGTGTGTCTCTATATGAATAGCGCTGGACTCGCGGTGTTTGTCCGAGCGGCCGTGTAACTAGACAATGGGCCGTTAGGTGGCGCTGAACGGCAACACCTGTATTACGGCAGTTCTCCACGACATATGTCGGGCTCTCACAGAGATGCCTACATATATATATATATATATATATATATATATATATATATATATATATATATATATATATATATATATATATATATCCATACATATATATACATATTATATGTGTTCCTTTCCATAATTCACTATCTTAAAACTAAAGTGAATAGGTATCATGAAAAAAATAGAAAAAATAAGAAAACATTCATCAAACTTTCCTGTTCACAACCGTTTACAGTTGTTCACCTTCTCCAGTAGTTAGCATGTATCTTATTTAATGTATTCTCTGTCTGTGACTGTTGGAAGTTTTATGAATATCCCGACCACCTAGGACCACCTAGGACCACCTACAACCACCTACGACCACCTACGACCACCTACGACCACCTACGACCATCTACGACCACCCACGACCACCTACGACCACCTACGACCACCTACGACCACCTACGACCACCTACGACCACCCACGACCACATACGACCACCTACGACCACCTACGACCACCTACGACCACCTACGACCATCCACGATCACCCACGACCACCTACGACCCCATAGCCAAGCTATCATCTACAACGGTACCCTACATTTAGGCGAAACGTGGCTGCCGTGACACAGTGTAAACCTAGCATAAATGAGGAGGATTAATATATATATGTTCCCGGTTTCAGCAACTACTAGGAAGTGGGGCCTTTAGATGTTTTAATGTAGAGCATGAGAGAAATACACAGTATTACCATGATTTCGATCTGAGTGGCCGTATTCTCCGCGTAGTTGACGCGTAGTAATACTCCGATAGCGTCAACTACAAGGAGAATACGGCCACACAGATCGAAATTACTCACTTATTTTTAGATTTAAGCAATAAATATGATCGTTATAAAACTTTTCAACGTAATTAAGAAGTTATGTTTGGGAATACTTTCATCTCAAAAATCCGTATCCTCCTAGGAGGGTACGGAGCTCCGTATCCTCCTCAGTAGCGATCTGTAATCTCCATAGGCTTAGTATGGAGACTCCGTATCAGGTGGGTAATAAAATTCAATGAGCAGTAGAAACTGGGGAGATATTGATGTAATGCACATCAATGTACAATATCCTGTGATATCCAGCACCAGCACACAAACATAATGAGAACCACACTGGTCCGTGGATGTTATCCACTGCCTTTTTCGCTACAGGATGTTACAGAACACTACATCTAAAGTTGTGTGTATAGAACTAAGACACGACTACTTTACTCTGCGACGTTTTACGGGAGTCTTCATCCACTCATCCTGCTCACGTGACCCACGTTAACCAATCACAGCAGAATGAGACCGAGTTACTCTCAGAAATCCAGATCAGTTCCAAAAAACCTACACGGAAAAAAAAAGAAGGAATGAGTGATTGCAGTTGTCAATCTACGACTTTTGAGACCAGCTGAGATAATATTCGCATAAATATTGATAATGTCAGTGGGTTACTGGAGCCGACAGGTGCCGACAGGTTTCAGATACTTATGAATAAGATATACATGCTTGTACATATAGTACAATGGCCTATGGCGTCAGGGAGTATGAAATCGACGACTGGAGAGTGGTTGTGGCCCACTAGATTCTAGGTCAACTATAGACTGTAGGAGGGTGGTTGTGGCCCGCTAGATTCTAGGTCAACTATAGACTGTAGGAGGGTGGTTGTGGCCCACTAGATTCTAGGTCAACTATAGACTGTAGGAGAGTGGTTGTGGCCCACTAGATTCTAGGTCAACTATAGACTGTAGGAGAGTGGTTGTGGCCCACTAGATTCTAGGTCAACTATAGACTGTAGGAGGGTGGTTGTGGCCCACTAGATTCTAGGTCAACTATAGACTGTAGGAGGGTGGTTGTGGCCCACTAGATTCTAGGTCAACTATAGACTGTAGGAGAGTGGTTGTGGCCCACTAGATTCTAGGTCAACTATAGACTGTAGGAGGGTAGTTGTGGCCCACTAGATTCTAGGTCAACTATAGACTGTAGGAGGGTAGTTGTGGCCCACTAGATTCTAGGTCAACTATAGACTGTAAGAGGGTGGTTGTGGCCCACTAGATTCTAGGTCAACTATAGACTGTAGGAGGGTGGTTGTGGCCCACTAGATTCTAGGTCAACTATAGACTGTAGGAGGGTGGTTGTGGCCCACTAGATTTTAGGTCAACTCTCGACTGTAGAACCGTCCCAAGGCGCTATAAATATAATGTAGGGAGGTCAGGGTGAAGGTCGGGGTTTGCTGCGAATGCAGTCATTGGCTACTGGGTCTACTCTATTCCTTATATGGCAGTTAATGTAGGGGGACAACTCCATGCAGGCTGACCTCGAACAGGAACCGTTTCGTCCACAGTAAGGACGTTTCCTAATAGTACCCCCCCCCTCCTCCTCTATAGACCCCCAGCATCACACATACAGAAACACAGGCCCGTGATTTAATTTGCTGTCTCCGCGTATTAATTGGGCTGTGATTGATGAATGCTAATTAGAATGAGGTCTGCCTTAATCAAAGAAACAGCCCGGGTTAATGAAAATCAGCGGGCTTTAATTTGACATTGATCTCGTTAATTGTCACCCAGTTGGCGACGGTAACCCGGACACGGCCTGGCCCGGTCCCGCCGATTATAACCGGGTTGGGAGGAGGAGGTGGTGGTCGGGATGAGATGTGGGTTTAGCATACAGAGCTGAGGGAGGTGATATACAGGAAACCTATGAGAGTCTATGGTCACCGCTCGTATCCCATCAAGGTTGAATAGCATAGTAATATATGGGTTCAGATGAATTTATTTTTTTATATCTCATTATAAGATTTGAGGAATTTAAATAAATAGATAGATAAATAAATAAAAAATATATATATATATTATCGTAAAACTGGATGAGTTTTAATCTTGGCTACAGTATGCCATGACTGGAGTTTGGCATAGTGACTTCATGAGGCGAAACTGAGTGAAGTTCGGAGCCAAAACTCAAGTCATGACATGCAGTGGCCAAGATTAAAACGAATCAGGTTTTGATTTTATCCTAACCCATCTCCTCGATTTTGGAATATTATGTGATTACAATTCTGTATGCCACTAGTGGCATATAAAACTCTGCATGCCAGTCAGGGTGGCATACGGAAACTCAATGTTAAGCCTATGGGATTTTATATGAGGGGTAGAATAAAAATATGGGTTCAACCAATCTATCTATACTCGTTGGTTCAACACACAAAGATGTGGGTGTTGATACACAGAAAAATTATGTAAGTCTGCGGTCTATTTCTCAATATATCTCACTCCTCACATTGATTAATTGGCTAACATTCGTGACATAAGCCAGCTATGAAAGTTTAGGGTCAGAGCCTTTATCCTACCCCTAATAAAAAACGCACCTCCTTGCTGCTCTTAGGCACTTGGAACTACTTTCAGCTGCTGATCTCTGATTGGTCCATCTTTTGTTCGCTCCTAGGAGCGATTTTTTATCCGTATGCGACATACGGGCGCATACGGAAAGTCAACGTTAAGCCTATGGGATTTTATATTAGGGGTAGGATAAAATTCCAGGTGAGATGATACTGTAGGAGCGACTGGCTTGTGTAGAACTGTGTGTCGGCGGGTTTGTGGCCCCTGTCAGGTTACGGAGCAGGTCACGGCGTGAGTTTGAGTCACTCCGAGCAGCTCCGAGACCACTCATTAAGATTCAGTGGAGTAGCAGGGAGATTGGACAGATTATCCCTCCCTCCCTCCGGCTCCCAGCACGCCGCGGCTATTACCAGACATTAAAGCCTCCTCCCTGACCCGGGACTTGCCAAGTTTTTTCTCTTTGCTCGGACTTCAATGAGTTGCCACTTTGTGCACAATTAGGTCAACGCTCAACTTGTTAGAGAAACGATCGGGAAGTGTTTTGTTTTTTTCAAATTCATATTAAAACCTTTTCAATAGTATAGAATGTATAGCGGCCATCCTAGACATTGAGGGGGATCGTATAAGCTAGATATCTGTATCTCATGGAAACTGAGGTATTGTTATATATTCTATGGGAAGTATTTTAGTGAAACATGTTTTCCGTATTGGGACGGAATCTCGTACCGCGTTTGCTTGAATGACAATATTTCACGAGCTCTTAGAGTGAGTGGAATATTTTTTATCGAAACAAACAAGGTACGAAATCACGTCCCAAGGAGGTTAACATGTTTTACTTGTATCATATACCTATAAATATCGATGATACTTAGATATTCATCAAGACTATCATTATCCAAACAAAAAAAGTACGAAACGAAGGTTAACAAGTTTCTCTTTTATCATATGCCTATAAATATCGATAACTACTTAATTATTCATCAAAATCTAATGACATCTAACTGCTCTTCAAAGTAAGCTGGACGGACGCCACTAGGTGCAATGTTCATAACCTCATTTTCGGAAAAGAGATTTAAAACGCTTTTAAAATGATTTTCGTGGCACTGTTAATACTCATAATATTATTTTGAAATTTCGGTATGAATTATTAGTCTGTATTTTATCTATTTCTTATTCATTTAAGTATTTATGTGATAAGGGCAACCAATCGTATCCAAAGTATGGTGGTACGTCGCCATACCGGCACAGTATGGTGGTACGTCGCCATACCGGCACACTATGGTGGTACGTGTTAACTAGAACTTCTCTTGCAGAGTGTACAATTCTGGTCTATACTTCCCTATCGTGACAAAGTAATATTGGTTTCTATGAGAAATTGACTCGTAGTAGTACCTAGTACATCTGTGTTAAGTTCTTAGTCCCTTACTCTTAAGGTCTACCCGTATGCAAGTAAGGCTCTAGACTTTACAAGAAGTTGGTATTTACAGTATGTTCATACACTAGCACTCCAGTGAGTTCGCTAACATATTCTGCTAGTGTTGAAATCTATATCAATTAAATCAATTTAATCGGAACACTCAAATTTATAGATTTCAAACTTAGATTGTGTTTATTTAAGAAACACTCGTTTTTATCTCGATACATTCCCAAGTAGTCTAGATCACTTTCTCGAAAATCTCTGCGAAACAATTAAGATACAATTTGTCTTTGCGGAACCTTTTCTATATCAGATATTGTATAAATGATAATAGATAAATAAACGCCTTCTAAATGATTTTCTTTGCATTATTTGTAATCATAATATCATTTTAGAATTGTCGGTAGAATTATTAGTATGTATGTTATCTTTCTTCTATTCATTTACGTATTTCTGTGATTTCGTATTCAAAGTATGGTGGTACTTCGCCATACTGGCACAGTATGGCGGTACGTGTCAACTACAGCTCCTCTAGCAGAGGTTGTATTTACAGTTTTTGAAGGCATGGGTGTATGATAAAAGCACATCATACAATAGCACTACAGTCAGTACGCTAACATATTCTGCAAGTTGGGAAAAAGAATCGAAACCAATACCAATAAAATCCGCTCAAAAAGATTCCGAACCTCTAATGTGTTTATTCAAGAAACCCACGTTTTTATCTCGATACACTCCAAAGTAGCCTAGATCACTAAAATCTCCGCGAATCAATTAAGATACAATTTGTCTTTGCGGCACCTTTCCTATATCAGATATTGTATAATCTGTGAAGCAGACACTTGGATTCCATGAATCCATCACGCTCACCGCCTTAGCCGCTCTCACCCCCGGTTTTCAAACCTGGCCGGCCGTGAATATTTAGTGTGACGGATGCGGGACTCGGGCCCGGCGCTCGGAGATCGATCTGTGTAGAGATACGGATCACGGAGTGACGTGAAGTCTGCGAATCAACGACCGCGAGTCACAGACATGTGTGACTCCACCAGTCTGTGAGGAGGACCAGAGAGAGACGGATGGAGTCCGTACAGAGAAAAGAGGGGAAAATAAACGAAAAATAAAGAATAGGTGATAAAGATGGGACTAGCAAGTCGTGGTTCTCCGTGAGTTTGATGCGGAGTGATATGAACGAGGCGACAGCCGAGTGAATATCACGTAGTGTTCTATGAGTTGAAAAACGAAGACTTTTACCAAAATGAGTCACTTTCTGTGTGTACCTCACCCCAGAACAGATCAACGCCACACTGAATAAAAAGACGTCATAGACTGTGATACAGTAGAACGCCGCCTAACGGACACCCCATGCAGGCGGGCACCCCGCTCTAACGGACACGGTTTGCTCTGAACGGTTCCCTCTGTTTGATATTCATTTAAACCCTGTGTAAGAGGCCACTTACACAGGGTCGGTTCTTACCTGAAGGCCGCAGATAGAGGTAAGTTAACAGAAGGGGAGAGTGAATGTCACAGATAGAGGTGAGTTAATAGATGGGGGGAGGGTGAAGGTCACATATAGAGG
The DNA here is from genome assembly GCA_950022655.1 of Alentia gelatinosa. NCBI lineage: Eukaryota > Metazoa > Annelida > Polychaeta > Phyllodocida > Polynoidae > Alentia > Alentia gelatinosa. The sequence goes on along the minus strand of OX465584.1, from coordinate 68,568,525 downwards.
TGAGTTAACAGACGGGGGGAGAGTGGAGGTCACAGATAGAGGTGAGTTAACAGATGGGGGGAGAGTGAAGGTCACAGATACAGGTGAGTTAATAGAAGGGGGGAGAGTGGAGGTCACAGATAGATATGTGTTAATAGAAGGGGGGAGAGTGGAGGTCACAGATAGAGGTGAGTTAACAGATGGGGGGAGAGTGAAGGTCACAGATAGAGGTGAGTTAATAGAAGGGGGGAGAGTGGAGGTCACAGATAGATATGTGTTAATAGAAGGGGGGAGAGTGGAGGTCACAGATAGAGGTGAGTTAACAGATGGGGGGAGAGTGAAGGTCACAGATAGAGGTGAGTTAATAGAAGGGGGGAGAGTGGAGGTCACAGATAGATATGTGTTAATAGAAGGGGGGAGAGTGAAGGTCACAGATAGAGGTGAGTTAATAGACGGGGGGAGAGTGAAGGTCACAGATAGAGGTGAGTTAATAGACGGGGGGAGAGTGAAGGTCACAGATATAGAGGTGAGTTAATAGATGGGGTCAGGTTACAGTTAACAGATGGGGTCAGGTTACAGTTAACAGATGGGGTCAGGTTACAGGTAACAGACGGGGTCAGACTTACCGGAAGGTCACAGATAGAGGTCAGACTCACCTGAAGGTCACAGATAGAGGTCAGACTCACCTGAAGGTCACAGATAGAGGTCAGACTCACCTGAAGGCGGCGGCCAGGCCCAGGTTGCGCGGGAAGGTGGTGGCCTCCGGGTTGACGTCCCTCCCGTAGGTACAGTCCGTGCTCCAGGTGAAGGGCCGCACCCCGAGTCGCGGCACCCCCGCCGTGGGCCGCCCCTCCTGTGAGCTGCTCTGCTCGATCACCTCCTCCAGGCTCAGCCTCCCCGCAAGGTCATCCACGCGCTCGTCCAAGGTCAGCGACATGTCCTCGAACGGGTGGCCTTTAAACAGGGGCGGCGGCCTGGCCGTACTCCCGGCGGGCGCCCTGGAGGACACCCCGCTCCTCCTCCCAGCCCCGCCCTGGAGCCGCACATCGTACGCCTCCTGCGAGAAAATCTCCCTCTTGAGACTATTCGCCGTCTGTAACTCCGCACTGGGGTCCAGCGTCACCCCGGCGGGGTCGTACGACTTCCGGTCCAGAAGCTGCCGCCCGGTGGCGTAGCGGTAGGCGTCGGCGGAAGCGGAAACGACGCTGTCCTGGAGGTCGGGGCGCGGGTCGGTCCACCAGATGGCGAGGCGGTCCTGGAGGTGGGACTGCGGCACGAGGACGCGACACGCGACGATGGTGAGCGACATGAAGACGACGATGGCGGCCGAGTAGAGCAGGACGTGGTGTCTGCGGCGTAACGTCCGCCGCAACACCTTCTCTACAGGCACGAGCAGGTCACTGCCGCCCATGACTGTACAGACGGGCTGAGCAATACTCTGATTTATACAGCCACTGTAATAATGTAGCGCTACTAAGATGTATCTTAAAACACTGGCGCGACCTTAATTATGTAGAATATTTTCTGTTTAGATAGGCCTTGGACTTCTTCAATACACAGTTTGCATTGATTTACCTCTCTTTCTCCTTCTGTCTCTCTGTCTTTGTCTGTCTCTCTGTCTCTCTCAATGTCTGTCTCTCTCTGTCTTTGTCTTTCTTCTGTGTCTGTCTGTCTCTCTCCCTCTAGCTGTCTATCTCTCTCTCTGTCTATCTCTGTCTCTCTCTATGTCTCTGTCTGTCTCTGCCTGTCTCTGCCTGTCTCTCTATCTCCCTCTGTCTCTGTCTCTCTGTCTTTCTGCCTCTGTCTGTCTCTGTCTCCCTGTATCTGTCTATCCGTTTGCCTGTCTGTCTGTCTGTCTGTCTCTGTCTGTCTCTGTCTCTTTGTCTCTCTGTCTCTCTCCCTCTGTCTGTCTCTGTCTCTCTCTGTCTGTCTCTCTTCCTCTGTCTGTTTCTGTCTGTCTGTGTCTGTCTCTGTCTGTCTCTCTCTGTCTCTGTCTGTCTGTCTCTGTCTCTCTCCCTCTGTCTGTCTCTGTCTCTCTCTCTCTGTCTCTCTTCCTCTGTCTCTCTCTGTCTCTCTGTGTCTGTCTGTGTCTGTCTCTGTCTGTCTCTCTCTGTCTCTCTCTCTCTCTGTCTGTCTCTGTCACTCAGGTCATCTACTTCCCTTGAGTATTTCTGTGACTATACAATTCAGATGTCCATTCAGATCGGCTCACAGGTATTAACAATGCAGTATCCACACGTCTCAGGTTCGTATCGTGACTGGTGTTAGATCACGCTACATAAGACACAATACGTACATCATCCCTCAAACAATCCGTACAAATCCGTCCTCGTATTGTCACAACACGCCACAAGACACACACACATTGATTTCCACTTGGCGGAGGACGTCGCGGTGGTTCTACGTGAAGACGTCCCTCTGTCAGGCCGGGGGTGACTGTCTCTGGTCGGGCGTGACGGCCGTGACGGTATAAGGCCCGGTCGGGTGTGACTGTCTCTGGTCGGGCGTGACGGGCGTGACGGTATAAGGCCCGGTCGGGTGTGACTGTCTCTGGTCGGGCGTGACGGGCGTGACGGTATAAGGCCCGGTCGGGTGTGACTGTCTCTGGTCGGGCGTGACGGCCGTGACGGTATAAGGCCCGGTCGGGTGTGACTGTCTCTGGGAGTGACGGCCGTGACGGAGAGGGGCCCGGCGGGTGCTGATTAGACAGACTCCGCTCCACGATTACCAGCTTGTTAAGGCACGACTCGACGATCCATCTTCATATCCTCCCAACTCACGACCCCGAGAAACCAATCAGCTCTCTCCGCAATCAGGTCAGCTCCACTCACTCGCCGGGCAGGGCCAACGTGGCGGGGGGACGGGGGGCGGGGGGCCGCCACGTGGATATGGGCAGGGAGAGAGGGGAGAGGGAGGAGGGCGAGGGAGAGGGAAAGGGAAAGAGGGAGAGGGAGGGAGGGAGAGAGGGAGGGGGAGAGGGAAAGAGGGAGAGGGAGGGGGAGGGGGAGAGGGAGGGGGAGAGGGAAAGAGGGAGAGGGAGGGATGAGGGGAAGGAGGTGGGGAGGGCGAGGGGAGGGAGAGGGGAGGGAGGGAGGAGGAAGGGACAGGGGAGGGAGAGGGGAGGAGGGAGGGAGAGAGGGAGGGGGAGGGGGAAGGAGGGAGGGAGGTGAGAGGAAGGGAGGGATTTAGGGAGGGAGCGCGGAGTGAAGGAGGGAGGGAAGGGAGAGTATGATGAAGGGAGGGGAAGTGAGGGAGGGAGTAGTAGAAGGAGGGAGAGGGGAGGGACAGAGGCAGGGACAGAGGAAGAGGGAGGTTGGCAGAGAAGGAGGAGGGATAGAGGGAGGTGAGAGAAGGAGGAGGAGGAGGGAGGCAGGGAGGAGGGAGGCAGGGAGGAGGAGGGAGAGGGAGGGACGGGGTATGGAAGGGAACGGAAAGAAATGGGAACTGGGGAGAGGGGGAGGCAGACAGGCAGGCAGAGAGGGAGGGAGGGAGGGAGGGATTCGGGATAAGACTGGCACGGGAGGAAGGAGATGAGAAAAAGAGAGAAAGGGGATATAATAAGGGAAGAGAGGGAGATGGAGAGAGAGGGAGAAATAGGAACGATGGGAGGGGAAATCAAGGAAAGCAGGGACGAAAGGAGAGGGGTATGATAAAGTAGGATTCTGTCAATGATGAGAGTATGATAGAGATACATAGATTTGGAATAGAGAGATAGAAATAGAGGTTTTTATATAGCCAATTAATCAAGCTCGACTCATCATATTCTAAATATTATGACGGATGAACCTGCAATTATGTCATTACTCTCTGTGTTGTGATCAGCAAAACTAATTCTCTGTGTATACTGAGATTACACAATGCATAGGAATCTAGAAATTTCTAATTAAGATTCTACTTCTACAACCTGACAATCCTTCTTTGAGTTCATTTGACACCTTTTAGATTCAATAAAGGCTGCAGGAAAAAATGGATATATTTCATTCAGTGCCCATGAAATTATCAGATTAGACAAAAGTATTTAAACCAAGAATCCCGAAATTTATCTCAAAACACGCCGCCTAAATCCAGGGGTTAGCTCTCTGATTGGCTGATCCCGGGGGAGGGTGGTTACGTCACGGGGGTAACGAACACGGCCAGGTAATGGCGGCGCAGTCCGGTTACAGCTCTAATAACTCGTCTGATACACGTGTCACTCTATACCCCCCGTCTGCACAGAGTGTGTCGTAAGCCGCTGCTCCGTGCCTGTTAAGGGGGCATCCCACTATCACGATTTGCACCTCCAACACACTACGATAGCCGTACGACAAGCGTTCCGATCAAAAAATAAAATTTGTGTCGGAAGGAACGGTTCTATCGTGGAAGTGGGTTTTGTGTTCCGATGAGTGCTACGACACACTCCGACACACTCCGATAGTGCTACGATAGAAATGCCGTGTCGTAGGCCTTCCGACATAATCGAACATGTTCGATTTGTCGGAGTGTGTCGGAAGCATTCCCTATAATGTGTAGGCTATGCACACCTCCCTTCGTTGAATTTCGGGCCGCAAAATAGCAATTGCCCCGGGAGCATGCCAAAATAATTGAATATGAATACATATATTGGATCTATCTCCACATTTATGAACTTTTATTTGTTATATCTCGTTTATTTTTGATATTTCCAATGGTATTTTGTACATGTTCAGGAAATGATCCACAAGAAATGCCTGACATATTGAAATTATTTCAATGAATGATTTTCATTCTTTTAGTAAGAATCTTTAAAAATTTATTGATTGTTTGCCTGAGATTTGCGTTGGCGCACCTCTTGAATCGTAGCATGTGTCGGTACCGTGGTCTTCTTTTTATTGCCGCTAAACCCGTTCCGACACACTGCGACACACTCCGACAGAACCCTCCCGATATGAAAATTTCTTATCGTAGCATAATCGCAGCACCTTTCGTAGCGTGTCGGGACAGTGGGTGCCCGGCTTTAGGCCCGGCGTCCATCTACTACGATATGGCTCCGATATGGGCTACGATGCACCTCCCGATATGAATTCAAAATCGTGTCGGAAGGTCACCTAATATCAGGGCAGTTGACCACGTTTCTGTGATTAGGCACCGCTAACACCCCATACAATGCGTGGTGGATTGGCATGTCTAGACATATGTCAGATTGTGTTGCAACTGGCATGTCAGTCACCACAAATTCCACCCAGAAGCATGATTATATGAGAAAGGTGAAAAATTGCTATGCCTAGATTGCGTTGCAACTAACCTCTAACCTCTTTTCCCTCACACACTTCTGAGGCAGTCATATATATAGATGAAATCTATTAGTTGTGTATTTATATTGTTGTCATAAGGTAAAGACTAGCTCACTAGCAATATGAACTGGTATCACCCAACTCATCTCATCAAATCAGGACGATCACCCCCCCCCCCCCAATGTAGTAGTATCTATAACGACTAGTGACATAAATGAACTATCAACTGTACCTCCGTAGAGTAATTGTAGAAAGTGTGTATGATGTATCAACACAAGAGGGACCGGGCGGCAGAACGGCTGCGGCCGAGCCTGGAATCAATGTACGATTATGACCCTAATAAAACTTATTAAAAAAAATATATATATATGTATGTCTACCTTTTTGCACCTTCCTGATATGTCTCCGATATTTGCTTTTTGTATTTGTGCCATATCGGTAGGTCTAAATTTCTATTGTAGTCGGTGGACGCCAGGCCTAATACTACAATTGGTCAGCTATTGCATGTTTTGCCTTTGTATGATAATACCCTACACCTGATTCATATCATCTCTCTTAGATTGGTGGCTCATATACAGTCCTACTTTAGTAGCATAAGATTGTCGGTAACGTAGTTTTTGCTTTTATGTCAAAGGCATAACGGACAATTTGGCTGAAAAATGGTAACCCGTATGATTTTCCTGAAAATTAGATAGGATGATAACTAAGTATTGTAGGTCACATATGTAGCTTTACATTTGAGGGTCACTGTATTGGTTTTTGATTTAGAGATTAATATTATGATAAGTCTTAAAGAATACAGTAGAACCCCGCATAGTTGGACACCTTCCGTTTTCAGCGGAAGAGTCCGCTTACACGGGGTGATCGCTTACACGGGGTTGAAATAAATATTTACTAGAGGGACCCGTTCCCAGCAAGGGTGTCCGTTAACGCGGGGTGTCCGTTAACGTGAGGTGTCCGTTTACTTGGGGTGTCCCGTAGGAGGGGTTCTAGTGTATATAGAAATTACTAAAACCTATGTCATTTTCCTCAACTTTAACAGAATATAGTAGATGTATAATGTTTTACATGTAAGTTTAAAATTCACAGGTTTCGGTCCTTATTTCTGAAAGAAGTGAAGAAACTGTAAAGTACTTTTCCTGTGTAAATCAAGTAAATATGAATTGGCATATTTTACTTATCAAGATCGGACAAACTGTACAAAACAAAGCAATAAAATGTAAAACAATATAAAAACACGAAAAGAACAGGAGGAAAACAAAAGAGGAAGACATCTGTAAGGTTATCGGGTGCTTGATTGGAAGTTTCAGGACAAAGGTTTAATTAATTTCATAGGACAGTGCAGAAAGGGTAGAGTGAAGGGTGGGGTGAAGCATGGAGGGAAGAGTGGAGTGAAGAGGTGAGTGAAGGGTAAATTGAAGGGTGGATTAAAGGGTGGAGTAAAAGCGTGAGTGAAGAGTGGCGTGAATGTTGGAGTGAAGGGTGGAGTGAAGGATGGAGAAAAGGTTAGAGTGAAGGATGGAGTGAAGGGTATACTGAAGGGTTGAGTGAAGGTTAGAGTGAAGGTTGGAGTGAAGGGTGGGTTAAATGGTGAAGTAACGGGTAAAGTGAAGGTTGGAGTGAAGGTTAGAGTGAAGAGGTGAGTGAAGGGTGGAGTAAAGGTTAGAGTGAATGAAGGAGTGAAGGGTGAAGTAAAGGGCAGAGTGAAGGATGGAGAAAAGGTTAGAGTGAAGGATGGAGTGAAGGGTGGAGTGAAGGGTGGAGTGAAGGTTGGGTGACAGGTGGAGTGAAGGATAAAGTTCAGAAAGGAATGAAAGGTGGATTAAAGGGTGGAGTGAAAGGTGGAGTGAAGGGTGGATGGAAGGGTGGAGTGAAGCAGTGAGGGAAGGGTGGAGTGCAAAGGTGAGTAAAGGGTAGAGTGAATGGGTGAGTGAAGGGGTGAGTGAAGGATGGAATGAGGGGAAGAGTGAAGGACGGAGTGAAAGGTGAAGTGAAAGGTGGAGTGAAGGTTGGAGTAAAGGGTAAAGATCAGAATGATGGTCAGAGTGAAGGGTGGAGTGAAGGATTGAGTGAAGGGTCGAGTGAAGTGTGGAGTGAAAGGTGAAGTGAAGGGTGTAGTGAAGAGTGGAATAAAGAGTAAAGGTCAGAGTAAAGGTCAGAGTGAAGGGTGGGTTAAATGGTGAAGTAACGGGTAAAGTGAAGGATGGAGAGAAGGTTAGAGTAAAGGCAGGAGTGAAGGATGTAGTGTGGGGCTGGTCGAAAGGTGGAGTGAAAGATGAAGTTAAGAAAGGAATGAAAAGTGGATTAAAGGTTGGACTGAAAGGTGGAGTGAAGGGTGAAGTAAAGTGTAGAGTGAAGGGATGATTGGAGGGTTGAGTGAAGGGTAAAGGGAAGGTCAGAGTGTAGATTAGAGTGAAGGGTTGAGTGAAGGGTGGGAGGATGGTTAGAATGGAGGGTGGTATGGAGGATGTAAGGAAGGATAAAGTGACCGGGATATAGTTACTGAGAAAGATGGGAGTAAGGGAAGGAAGTTGCAGGTCAAAGACCCATCACATTGTCAACTCTGTCTCCTTTGTTCTTGTAGATAGACCAGCCAATGACCAATCAAACTCTCGTAAAACAGGCGGAACTAGCGGCCAGACTGTGGACTGTAAATCAGGGCAATTAAGGGGTCGGCGAACCTAATTTACATAACTATCTCCCTGGTTTGGTACTGTGTCTAACGCGGTAAGAAAACCAAACAGACACGATGTAGCGGTGGGTGTTTGAGACATCGTGAGAGGTTTCAGATTTCTATAACACCATTAGTATGAATAAACCTTGTTTCCTTGCGGAGATTATTTTAGTTACCCTAGAAGTCTGACGGTGGTGCCATCGACTGTATGGCGCTATCAATTTATCAGTTTTAAGAACGTGCCTGTCTAGACGACTAATTCAAGCCAGCTTGAAATAGTCGTCAGCATCAGAAAATGTCCAATAGTCGTCAGGTGGTGCCCTAACCCGGCGTTTACACTAGACGACTAAAAACGTGACGACTGTAGATCGTCTAGCCAATAGTCGTCAGGTGGTGCTCTAACCCGGCGTTTACACTAGACGACTAAAGCGTGATGACTGTAGATCATCTAGCCAATAGTCGTCAGGTGGTGCCCTAACCCGGCGTTTACTCTAGACGACTAAAAACGTGACGACTGTAGATCGTCTAGCCTATAGTCGTCAGGTGGTGCCCTAACCCGGCGTTTACAATAGACGACTAAATACGTGATGACTAGATCGTCTAGCCAATAGTCATCAGGTGGTGCCCTAACCCTGTGTTTACACTAGACAACTAAATATGTGATGACTGTAGATCGTCACCCAATAGTCGTCAGGTGGTGCTCTAACCCGGCGTTTACACTAGACAACTAAAACGTGACGACTGTAGATCGTCAGCCAATAGTCATCAGGTGGTGCCCTAACCCGGCGTTTACACTAGATGACTAAAACATGACGACTGTAGATCGTCAGCCAATAGTCGTCGTGTGGTGCCCTAACCTGGTGTTTACACTAGACAACAAAAAACGTGATGACTGTAGATCGTCAGCCAATAGTCATCAGGTGGTGCTCTAACCCGGCGTTTACACTAGACGACTAAAACATGACGACTGTAGATCGTCAGCCAATAGTCATCAGGTGGTGCTCTAACCTGGTGTTTACACTAGACAACAAAAAACGTGATGACTGTAGATCGTCAGCCAATAGTCATCAGGTTGTGCTCTAACCCGGCGTTTACACTAGACGACTAAAAATAGACGACTGTAGATCGTCAGCCAATAGTCATCAGGTGGTGCCCTAACCCTGTGTTTACACTAGATGACTAAAAATGTGACGACTGTAGATTGTCTAGCCAATAGTCATCAGGTAGTGCTCTAACCCTGTGTTTACACTAGACGACTAAATATGTGACGACTGTAGATCGTTTAACCAATAGTGGTCAGGTGGTGCCCTAACCCTGCGTTTACACAAGACGACTTAAAACGTGACGACTGTAGATCAACTATCCAATAGTCGTCAGGTGGTGTCCTAACCCGGCGTTTACACTAGACAACTATAAACGTGACGACTGTAGATCGTCTAGCCAATAGTTGTCAGGTGGTGCTCTAACCCGGTGTTTACACTAGACGACTAAAAGCGTGATGACTGTAGATCATCTAGCCAATAGTCGTCAGGTGGTGCTCTAACCCGGCGTTTACACTAGACGACTAAAAACGTGATGACAGTAGATCGTCTGGCCAATATTCGTCAGATGGTGCCCTAACCAGGCGTTTATACTAGACAACTAAAAACATGATGACTGTAGATCATCTAGCCAAAAGTCGTCAGGTGGTGCCCTCATACAAAAATTTTACACTTGGAAATACTTTCTTTCACAATTTCCACAACAGATATATTATCTGCGATATACTGTCCATGTGCATGTCTTTTGTGTCTATTTTTTATCCGGCACGTTTCGTGTCCTGAACGCCACCCGTGACCAGGATTTCCCGTCTCGTGCTGACTCTCGCACTGCACGTCACCGTCATCTCAGACGTGGTCTTAATCAATGTTCCCACCTTCTGTGAGCTCTGAGCGTGCGCCAACAACTACAGCCGCCTCTCGCCGTTCTAAAGGCCCTCGTGAACCAGCTCTTGACCTACTCAGTAGCGACATGAAAGGACGTGCACACAACATGCATACGCCCATTTATTACCCATCTTCTACGTAGTGTCCATAGAGAACACATAGGCAGCTTGGATCTACATATATATATATATATATATATATATATATATATATATATATATATATATATATATATACATATATACCCAGAGCTTAAGCCTATAGACATCGTAAATTATCCGGGATAAGATCAAAGGAAGCGGCCGGGTGCCGGACCCGGCTGGGCCCCGGGCCGGGTGATAAGTATCAATAGGTAATAATGCAAAGTTTAGTAACTTCTGGTCTATTTAGAATATCTGATTGCTTGTGTCTCCCCTACATATCGATATAAGACGCTTGTAAATCGGACTGGGTAATAGGTAGTATTGCTATTTAAAGGGCATTACTACCATGTCAGATATGACCGACTCTCCCCGACCTTAATTTTTCGATGTACGTCCGGCAAAGGTAGAATCGGGCACAGCGGTCGGGTCGGTGTCTTATAGGCTTAACATATGAATGTTGTATGCTCCGGGTATCAAAAGCGGAGGCATACGGAAAAATAGTGCATATCGAAACATAGTGCAGGGTTATATAGTGCATACCGGATATTTTTCTTTAATTGTGGTTATAATATAAGAGGTTTATTGGCTTCTTTCATCGGATTCTACATACAATGATCATTGTCTTAAGTTTAACATCGCCTTCTAGAAATGGCTTTATTTCTATGATTTGCCATGTCTTTTTTGTTTTGTTTTGGCTTCTTTTTTTCGCTCCCTACCACCTCTTTTATTAGTGATAATTATTGCGAAACAAGTTGGGTACCTATCTTTCTAACTAACTGGATAGTTGCCACCAAAAGTACCACAACTATTGTGATTAGCAGTTGAAAAATCCCTGTAAGGTAGAATTGACAAGACTTGACAGAAAACATAATATTAGACCTGGCGACTTGTCTCACAGTGCTTTGCTTAGCCTTTCAAAGAAGGTGAACTTACTCATTTGTTTTGACAATTCACATGTTGCTCGATCTTGCATACCTAAGATTAACTTATATCGGTACGCCACTTGTCAGGAAAAGCTGGAAAATAAATACAACATAGACTGTTTCCAGATGAAGGTGGTCGTATGCCCCTGGGAGTTGCCTCTGCGCAATATCCTCGCATGCCCTCTGATATCACTACGCATCAACTCCTCGGAGCATACGGCCGCTTGTACCTGATACCAGTCAATATTGTGTATGTATGACCCACATACTGACGCGGCCACTGGATAACGAGGTCAGACCACCTTTGGTACAGGATCCTTGTTTTAGAAGTGTCAATTAATGTCTAGACGGAGTGTGGACCGCCATCTATATCTGTGTGGAAAAGTGACCCCGCCCTTCTGGGCGATAATAGGAGATGATTCAAGGCGGGCGTCCACGACAAGGTTACGACAAGTGCCGACAAGACCTTGTCGCAGCCTTGTCGTGAGAAGGGGGGCTCTGCGACAGTGTGGTCGGGGCGTATCGGGAAGTGGACCCTCCACCAAAACTTTACTATCGTAGACCTCTGCGACATGCTCCCGACACACCATGACACTCAACGACAAAGGTCCAGTCGTGGGAAAAATTTGAACGTGTTCAATCTTGTCGTAATCTTGTCGGAAGGCTCCCGACAAGCTTCCAGTCACAGCCTGTCGTGGCCTTGTCGTAGCCTCTTGTTGGGAACTAGGGTCCACCAACCACGACAAGGCTACGACAAGCCTTCCAATCGTAGGCGTGTCGTGGACCTTGTCGGAAAGCCATTGTCGTAGCCTTGTCGTGGTTGGTGGACGCCCCCCTTCAGTGTGTTGTTGGTCATGTGTCACCTGTCACCTGACACAAGTCCTGCACACTGATCGCCAAGATTCGGGGCGGAGTATTTCAGTTGGATATTTAGATGTTGTTTCCGTATGTATTTTTTGTGTCATCAGACAATAGAAATGAAAGATTAAGAAAAAACTGATGAATTTTTGGTCTGTGTCCCCGTTCGCCATCGAGTTTGGAGTGAGTAGTATGATATGAACGAGGCGGGAGCTGAGTGGTATTCCGAGGTGCCCCAAATGAGGTGGCGAATGGGAGACACAGAACAAGCACCAAGATGGTTCTGATCTTATCTCAGCCTGGAAATATGTATTTGTTTTCACCTGTTGAGTATGAGTTACCGTACTCACAAGCCTGTTGAGTACGAGTCCCTAATGCTAAGTCTATGCAAGTTTATACCAGTCTAAGATAAATTCTAATTTTCAAATTGATACATTTATTTCATGAACTGGCCCTCTAAAGCAATTCTAAAAGCAATTTAGTTGAAAGGGGAGCAGCAATGTTATATGTCACTGGTGAAACTGGAAATAATTTGTGGCAATTAAGATGTTATTCATCAGTCAGTAGTGTCCAAAGATATTTGATACTCAAAGGATAGATTTCGGTTTACAGCAGAATATCTGCTGAGCTAGAATATTCTGAAGACTTCAGGTTTCTAAATGGATAGAAAATACCACGACCCCTGTAGCACCAAACCGATAGTAAACCTGCATCTGGCTGGCTGAAATGGTAGTCTTATCCATCGTATACAAATACAAATGGAGATTCAGTCACTGCGCGAAAACCACCAGTTTATTCCTATATACGCCATCGCGGAAGGCCATGTATCGGCTGTAAATTGACATGTTTTCATATATATACCCCCATAATTCACGCCAGCGTATTAGGCGTATACAAGACTGTTTCCTTTTAAATACGGACGCGTCTTGGCTGTATACGAGAGGAAATATACTCTGCGCAACATGTATACGCCGGGCGTATATATGTACCGATAGGTCGATAGGCGATGGGGGGGGGGGGGGGCACGGCAGCGTGGCCCGATCCATTGTTACCTAATACATATAAAACGTTAGAAATTTGTCGAATCCGCTTGAAGTTGCTCCTGCACATAGAGACAAGGTGAACCAGACCTAGGTGTGGAGATTGAAGAGCCACGAGAGTGAGATTCTCGTGCAGTTGTAAACTGTATCCTGCTACTCTTTTTTTGTATTTCTATACACAGACATACGCATTCTCTTATGATTCATTTTGAGCCATGCCGAAATTAAAGTTTAGTATTGTAGTTTTCAGATCTACTTTTCTCGTGAGAAACCAATGAGATCTCAACTTTCGCTGGTTTCAATCCATAGAGTTCTGATCGCCGATGATCAGTTCAAACACCTGTGTCATGCGAAATAATAACCACAAGTTTACGATGGTTTCCCGTTTACACACTAGAGGGCGACAGTGTATCTGTGTCACGTGAAATATTAGCGCAGAGATAAACGCTGAACAGGACAGGTAGGGGTGGGGAACTCGACGAAGTCGCTAGTCTATACTCAATACTTCAAAAGGCTTATATAAGGAAATATCCAGAACCCTACAGAAGAGTGGTGTTTTGAAAGTAAAATCTATTTAAAAAACGTCTAAAAAACCAAGTAGTAAAGCACAACCCATTGTATAAAACCTGTCAGATACCATAACTGTGGTACACGGATTCACATAGTCACCTTTCATATGGCGATTGCCTTTAGTATGGAAATTAACTTATTCTAGAATATGGCTAATGATTGCAGCATTATTTTACGGTAGTGTGAGGTCGCTGGCGGTGGCGTGATAAGCGTCTTGAAAAGTGTCGGACCCTCGGGCTTCAGCGTCGGGTGAGTGCCGCGTGGTCACGGATGATTTCACTTGACCCTCAGTACTGCCTTCCTTTCTCTTTGGTGAATCTCGAGAGAAACCACACTTTTTTCGTGCTTTGTGTTGCACTCAGCACAGAAACGAACTTGACCCATTGTAAAAGAAAGTTCGGTGGATATATATGAGGAGTTTTTATTATGTTGCCATGACAACTACACAAGTAAAGTGCTCCGGATATGTAACTAAAGAGAGAGATACGGAGAGTAAATGACCTGATGAGACCAACACCTGCACCAAACATCGTGTCTATCTACTCATGTAGTTAATTGAAATCAACTTGGTTCGGGTGTAAATGTTTATTGTGGGATTTCGTTTTGACATCGAGATTGGGGGGGGGGGGGGGGTTATTGTCTACTGGTGCTACGTTTCGTCCCTAATTATGGGACTTCTTCAGGCAAATTCCTCCTGCTCGGCGTCCCAGGGTGGAAGTGGACGCAGGCGGGTTGAAGAGGGTTGGTCACGTGACCGGGACCACGTGACCGGAACCACGTGAGTGAGTCCTTAACGACCAGGGCGAGTCCTTAACGACCAGGGCGAGTCCTTAACGACCAGGGCGAGTTTTTAACGACCGTGCTTCGTTTGCATTACCGCCAACTCCTCACTTAGCCCCAATTGAAATTAGAATTGAAAATCATTACACTATATCCAGTAGTTGTTTGGTTTGTGATAATATACTTGATAGGATTGCAGCAAACTATGATAATGTGTGTAGGAGACTCGGTAAACCACTCGAGGTTGATGTCATAATGCACTCAATGGCGCTCGCGTATTACAACGCATTCAAACTCTCGTGTTTTACGGCCGCCTGTACATAAAAGTATAGATTATTGTCTATGGATTACTGCAAAATATGCTTATTAAAAGAGTAATATATTGAAAGAAAATACTTCACTACGTCCACCGAAATATGGTAAGAGAATCAGTACCAACGGGCGGACATTGAATTGAATTAAACTCTCTACATTGGAAGAAGCAGCCAGTTGTACGCTCCTTACACTACAATTTGTCACACTATTGAACCATGGCTCCGTTAGTTCATGAATTTCATCACTGCTGTTTAATACCCGGGAGAACTGGTGTTGTACTGCACATTGATGAGCACCATACCCAAGAGAGCTCGTCTCCCAGACGAAACCAGCTGGTGCTTCACTGTAAACCCTACACGTATATATTGACAATTCTCTGTATTGCGGTAATTTAAAAACATTTTGTGCAAGTTGTTTTACATTTTGAACATAAAGTAGCACCACTAGCTGGTCTCCAGATAATCGGCGTGATTATATGAACCATTCTTTTTTTAATCATGTTTTTATTAGGGAAATTGGTTGTACATTTTATACACCAAGTTCGGCAAGATTGCCGTTCTTGCACCTGGGCCCTCTTATGGTGCAATACACAAACATTTGGAAGGTGCGATAGTAAGATGAAATGTAAATAACTTACTGGTACATACTCACATACAACGTTTCTTTAGATAAAAATATTTTTAACAAAAGAAACAAGGTATGTGAGTATGTACCAGTAAGGTAATACATTTTTATTTTATTATATATACCTTCAAACATAAGTATTTGATGAGTTACATAAGGAAATATGACAAAATCCGAGCTGGATTAAAAGTGTGCTGATATATTTTTTGACATCTTAGGGAAAGTCAAGCATGCTCAAAGCCCATTTTTTACTCTTGTTTCCCTTTAACTCCTGTGATCCTTGTGCATGTCAGGGTTGGGGAAGATTCAATGTGGAGTGCCTCAGGGCTCTATCCTGGGCCCATTTTTCTTTTTAATTTATATTAATGATCTGGTATATACGGTTGGATCCAACAATATTTATTTATATGCAGATGACACAGTAATTTTTGCGCAAGGAAATAATTATGACGACCTTGAAAATATTATGAATGAGAAATTAAATTGTATTAATCTGTGGTGTAAAAGCAAAAAGCTAACTATAAATGCAACAAAATCAAAATGTATGATCTTTGGTACAACAAAAAAACTTTCCTATATAAAATATTGCCGTTTAAGATTAGATAATAAGGTATTAGATAGAGTCCAATTTTATAAATATCTAGATATTACACTCGATCCGGTATTATCCTTTAATCGTCATATTGATACAACTATACAAATTAGCTCACATAAACTGTATCTCTTGTCTAAAATTAGATCACTGATTAATAAGCATACTGCACTCTGTATTGTAAAAACTGTTATTATGCCGTATATAGACTACGGAGATGTGTTCTATGGTCGATCGTCAACTGTAAAATTACAAAAACTGCAAGCAATACAAACAAGGGCTTTGAAGATAGTTTGTATGTCACCAAGGTTTGCAAATAATCTAGTAGTACAAAAGAAAACGAAGATGTACTACCTTGAAAAAAAACGTGAGCTTCATCTATTAAACTACATGTTTAAAAGGCAAAATGACCCAACTATAATTGCAACAAGCGATAGAGGTACTAGGCAATTCTCTGCAAAAACGTTAATTGTGAAACATCCGAGATTAGAACTGTTTAAAAAAAGCGTCCTCTACAGAGGAGCGATCCTCTGGAACTGTCTGACTGTGAAAGAAAGAAACATTGAAACTTATTCGCTATTCAAAAGAAAAATGAAAGAAAAAGCCATACAACAATTGCTTCAACTAAAATAAAGTAAGAAGACTCTCAAAAATGTTTGAAGAGTTTATTTCGATGTAGATTGTAAAATCAGTATTTGGGAAAAGACTTATTTTGTAAGTATGGTTGTGTCCATACAATCCCTGCCCCATACACAGATATTATATTAAGTAAATAGTGTCTCAACACTCATTTGGTTTGTAGAATGAGGGTTTTGAAAGTTATGGTAGCAAATCAATAGCTACGGCTGTTGATGGAACTAGAGTTGTCCTACAAATTGCTTGATTGAAATGTATTTTTATTTAGCTACTTTACCAAGACTGTTATGAACAACTCGATGTACAAACAGATGTAAATATGTTATGCTGTAAGAGCCAATAACACCGGTCACTTTTGACTGATTGCTTTTACAGCCTAAATAAAGAAAATTAAAAAAAATAATAATAAAAAGTCACTGCCAGCACTTCATAAGTAGGTCAGTGCAATTTTTGTTCAGCTAATTAGAATTTGTATACCACCATACTGTGCCGGTATATATTTAATACCAATACCCTAGCAGAGGTTGGTATTTGTGTAACATATATATAATAGAGGAAATGAAGCAATGAGGTGATACATAAAAGTACATACTGGAGTTATTCCTCCTCGTTTTGACCAGTACTCCAGTGAGGGATACAAATGATACAGTATTAAACAAGTATGAATCACTTTTCGTTACAAGTAGTACAGTACAAGTCCATTTCTGACCACTCCGATTGTTAGGTCAGTTGCAATCACAAACTGATATTCTATCGTATCACTACAAATAGTACAGTTTGAAACAATTTTTGTCATACCAATTATTGAGCGTACACATTAAGTCTATTGCTGATAAGTCAACCATTATCAGCAATCAGTTGCAATCGAAATCTGATATATAGTCCTCGGTTGTTGCAATCACAATCAAGCCTTCTTTTAAAGTCATAGTTCTGTTGGTAAAGACAGTCTAGTTTGTTTCTTGAATTCTTTGATGGTGCTTAAATTGGAGTAATGCGGTTTCAGGTTATTCCAGATTTGTATTCCTCGCATGTGGAATGATTTGGCATAACAATTCGGTTTATGTTTTAGTAACATTAGTCCTTCGTTCCATCTAGTTGGTATTTTCCTATTATCAACCATTTTGTCATCATCTTTTAGGCAAAAAGCATAATGGAGGAGGTGCATATTTCCACGGTCCTGCAAATAATGCAGTTTACATTTAAAATGGAGTTCATCTATGGTCAGTGTTGGGCCAAGGTTGACATTATAAATGATTCTTAATATTTTATTCCTGGATGCGCTCTTTTTATTCTGATGTATCCTACATCTGATGAAACGTCAGACATTGATCATTTAGGATTATCATCTATTGTTGTCATCCAGAGGGTGTTTTAAAACGATTATGATGAAGACTAACCTCAGGCGACAGCGACCACGATAGGAATGTCATTTTTTTAGAATGTAGTCCTCAGGATTCCATGATATCTTTTACAGTTCCCTATTTCCCGACATTTCATTATGAGGATCGAACCCACCTATGAGAAGGTAAAATGTATGACCTTTTCGTTGAGATCTTACTTCCTGATCTTCTTTTAAGACCGTCCTCCATAAAAAAGATCACTTTAGGTAACGAGAATACAAATTTTTTTTTTTCGAACAGCGCGAGCTGACGGAGGAGTTTGAAGCAGAGAATACAACAAAGACCACGATAAGATCAATTCTTTTATCGTTCTTGGTTTTAAAACACCTCCCTGATTTGCAGACAGCATATCCTTGAAGATAATATGAAAAGAGAACAAATCGGCCGCTGTTACAAATCCCAAAATTAGTTTTTTGTATAAATTGTATTCATTGGGATAAACCTGGTCATATGGTCTGAGAAATTGGCTTTTTCAAAAACTTATGATTTTATAGCACATATTAGTGCAGCTTTATTCTCAGTTATATATTTAATAGATTAATGGTGGTCTGTATAATATTCCTTTATCTTTACTGTACTAAAGATCTGAAGGTATTTGTGTGTACTTTGTAATAGTTACTATGCTTGGAGAGTGTTATAACAAGAATGCTGGGAGAGTGACCTGACCACTGGAATAAGTGACCCTCACCTTGCACCTTGATTGGGTTGAATCACTTGACAACCTGTTGATTGCTTTGGAGCAATTATGTTCCAGACAGACCGGCACCGGCAATCCACCTCAGGTGTATAAAAGACCAGCTAGAACCTGACTTCTGGAGAGATCCTCTCTCCCTGTAGAAGGTGTAGGACCGGGCTACCTCTACAGGAACCTCCCTCAGCCGGAGGCCCTGGTCCAGTGAATCCTGCTCCAGTGCTGCCACCTTCACCACCACTCTACAGAGGGGCTACACTGTACCAGACTTACCAGACACTGCCTGCTGAAAGCTGTGACAACTCTACTTTGCTGATAGGTATACACTTTTACCTGATTTTCTTATGTATATGTGGGGAGTGTGGGGGTATTATTCAGATAGCCTTTCTAGTCTTCCTTTGGTATATTACTGAGATCCAGACCAGAGGGCCAGACTATACCTAATCAATATAAATATTACAATATACATTTCAACAATTAAAATTCCTCAACCATCATCATTGTCTGTCTGTTTGTTGTCACTCTTTATACTAGTGAAAGAACTTTAATTCATGACAGCCGCAGACAAGAGGACTGAGCAGTCTCAACGTTATGAGCAGTTCCAGCATGTCCATATCTCATTATTTTCAAATCATGAAATCATTCAGCCACAAGGCAGGGTACCACTCTATATAGTCGTATGAAGATTAATTCTACTTAAATTTGGTCTGGATTTAGACATTTGTCATCACAAAATGGAAGGTCAAAAATGATGAAGATTAAAATCCTAGTCGTGGACCTTGAATGTGATTCACTAGTGAGATCTTATAAAATCATGGTATTTTCGGCGATGAAATGAAATATTCGTGGGTGCAAAATTCACGAATCGTCAGCCATAATCGTCTAGTCTAAACGCCGGCTAAGAAGTAATTTTCATCTCTTTGGCTTGATAACTACAAGCTGTTAATGCCTTTCAACTATCATCTCTTTTGAAAAATAGACCAGCGGCTAAAAAAACAACCAGAAACGCCCACATCTTAATTATCCGTACATTTACATGTAGAACAGTTTCAGCGATTATAGGACCCCTCTCATAGGAGTCTCTAAGTGGTATCTGTACAAGGTTCTCACTACGCTCTATGGGGAAGAATTCTTAACGAACTAGGCTTAGAGCCTTGAGAATCTACTGGCACACAGTAATCCCGCTAGGTGGCATCATTGAGATTATAGGAATCTTTGGGTTGCATTGATGTACGTCTTTAGCATGGGAGGCAGGCCAGTGGATTCTCAAGGCTCTAAGCCTAGTTCGTTAAGAATTATTCTGTCATAGAGCGTAGTAAGAGTACAGAATACGACTTAAAGAATGTGAGATCTTATGAGAGGGGTACAGAATACGACTTAGAAAGTGTGAGATCTTATGAGAGGGGTACAGAATACCACTTAGAGAGTGTGAGATCTTATGAGAGGTGTGCATAGTGAGAACCTTCTACAGAATACCACTTATAGAGTGTGAGATCTTATGAGAGAGGTGCATAGTGAGAACCGCTCTTTTTCTTAGTGTATATAGACAACATCTCAAGAGCTGTCAGGGAAACTTCTGTCAAATTGTATGCTGATTATGCTGTCATATACGCCCATGGCGTGGTGTATGACGACATCATCACCAAACTCCAACATGATCTTGACAGAGTCGCTGGTTGGTGCTTTAACAACAAACTTACGATAAATGGCAAAAAGACCAAAACAATGCTCTTTGGTATGCCACAAAAAACAAGTAGGATAAACCAGATTGACCTTGTACTAGACAAACGTACTATTGAAGTTGTTGACGACTTTAGCTACTTGGGTATCATCCTAGACAAACAACTGAACTATAAAAAACATATCGCCCAAAATCTAAAAAGAGCTTCTCATAAGTTACGTTTGTTTGGCTACATCAGGAAATATCTTAGTGAGAAACAAGCCACCCAACTATATAAGTAAAAGATCCTTCCGTATCTAGAACAGGGTGATATATTGTACCATAGTGCACCGAGTATACATACCACACGTTTACAACGCTGCCAAAATCGCAGTTTACGCATGTGCCTAAACAAACCTGCCTTAACACCAACCAGTTGGCTCCATCAAAATTGCAAAATAAATCTGCTAAACCAACGGAGAAAATCGCACCTTTTACAAACGGCCTTCGACAGATCTTTTTCAGATAGTTACCTTACTGTCCAAAACAGACAGACACGCCTACACGAAGGCACAGTCTTATACATGCCAAACCAGATAAACCTGAACAAATTTAAAATGTCAGTAATGTACAAGACGGCAACTCTTTGGAATAACATGCCGGCAGCCCGTAGAAACATACGTGATCGCGACCAGATGAAATAATATTTGAAGAGTGTACTGAAAACGGAACGGAATATGTTGTAAACTCTGGCCCTGTTGTAATTCATGTAAATCTTTGTCACCTAAGGATGCTAGGTACATGCCCCACATAAAGAGTTCCCAATACAATAAATCAATTGCAAAGTAACATGCATATAAGATGGGAAATCAAACCCTGCATCCCCATGGTTTTTTGGTATAGCATTAGTTCTGTTACCTATGCCTAAAACTTGTATCCTTGTATTGTATTTTTTCCTTGTATGCTTAAGGACCTGTGCATGTTTATGACTAATGTTCAACCTAGCTCTTGACTCCTGTAATACGTATCTAAAATATAAGAGCACGTTTATAATGTTATATGACTACTACTCGACTGTAAACCCAGTTCCTGGGTATCATGCTGATTCAAGGGTCATATCATACTGGAGCCTGTGGAAGATAGGGGTTTTTTATTCCCCTAACAGTTACTCCAGTCTAAATAAAAGTCGTAAAAAAAAAAAATAAATAAAAAAAAAAAAACTTCTACAGAATACCACTTAGAGAGTGTGAGATCTTATGAGAGGGGTGCACAGTGAGAACCTTGTACAGAATACCACTTAGAGAGGGTGAGATCTTATGAGAGGGGTGCACCGTGAGAACCTTGTACAGAATACCACTTAGAGAGGGTGAGATCTTATGAGAGGAGTGCACAGTGAGAACCTTGTACAGAATACCACTTAGAGAGGGTGAGATCTTATGAGAGGGGTGCGTAGTGAGAACCTTGTACAGAATACCACTTAGAGAGTGTGAGATCTTATGAGAGGGGTGCATAGTGAGCACCTTGTGCAGAATAACACTTAAAGAGTGTGAGATCTGATGAGAGGGGTGTGTAGTGAGAACCTTGTACAGAATACCACTTAGAGAGTGTGAGATCTCATGAGAGGGGTGCATAGTGAGAACCTTGTACAGAATACCACTTAGAGAGTGTGAGATCTTATGAGAGGGGTGCGTAGTGAGAACCTTGTACAGAATACCACTTAGACAGTGTGAGATCTTATGAGAGGGGTGCGTAGTGAGAACCTTGTACAGAATACCACTTAGAGAGTGTGAGATCTTATGAGAGGGGTGAGTAGTGAGAACCTTGTACAGAATACCACTTAGAGAGTGTGAGATCTTATGAGAGGGGTGAGTAGTGAGAACCTTGTACAGAATACCACTTAGAGAGGGTGAGATCTTATGAGAGGGGTACAGAATACCACTTAAAGAGAGTGAGATCTGATGAGAGGGGTTCAGATTACGACTTAGAGAGTGAGAGATCTTATGAGAGGGGTGCGTAGTGAGAACCTTGTACAGAATACCACTTAGAGAGTGTGAGATCTTATGAGAGGGGTGAGTAGTGAGAACCTTGTACAGAATACCACTTAGAGAGTGTGAGATCTTATGAGAGGGGTGCGTAGTGAGAACCTTGTACAGAATACCACTTAGAGAGTGTGAGATCTTATGAGAGGGGTGCGTAGTGAGAACCTTCTACAGAATACCACTTAGAGACTGTGAGATCTCATGAGAGGGGTGCACCGTGAGAACCTTGTGCAGAATACCACTTAGAGAGTGTGAGATCTTATGAGAGGGGTGCGTAGTGAGAACCTTGTACAGAATACCACTTAGAGAGTGTGAGATCTTATGAGAGGGGTGCGTAGTGAGAACCTTGTACAGAATACCACTTAGAGAGTGTGAGATCCTATGAGAGGGGTGCGTAGTGAGAACCTTGTACAGAATACCACTTAGAGAGTGTGAGATCTCATGAGAGGGGTGCACCCAGACCCCTAGCAGCAGACTGAAGTCCCTTTAAGAGGCTGGAGTGATTCACCTGGAGAATGATGTTAAAAGCCGTGTACTAATCACGGACGCTGAGCGGCAAATCGCCGGGAGGTTGGCAGCTTCACAAAACACAGCGAACGAGGGGTTTTCTGTCTCTCAAGTCGCTCCCTTATTATCGCTCACGACGCACAGCGCTCTGTGACGCTAGATTGAATCTGGTTTTAAAAGATGGGCAATTACTCCATTACTCCCGACAGTGACTGATATAACAGTGATATAGGATGTACTATACTGGGGCCTGTTTCATAAATTTTGAACGATCATCTAAAAGATCGTATAATGATCGTAGGGCTGATATCGTTGCATAAAAGGGGTTCGTTGTACACGTACAGCCTTTGTACAATACGATCAAATGAGGATGGCAAATATTGTTACATAAACATTGACCTACATCGTGCAAATGGTCTTATATCGTCCAAAATCGTCCTAAGGTACGACACCCCTAGAGGGTGTCTTGGGTATTGATTTATGTATTCATTTCATTTATTA
Organism: Alentia gelatinosa; assembly: GCA_950022655.1. Lineage (NCBI taxonomy): Eukaryota > Metazoa > Annelida > Polychaeta > Phyllodocida > Polynoidae > Alentia > Alentia gelatinosa. The sequence continues at coordinate 68,545,419 of OX465584.1, read as the reverse complement.
AGATCTAAAATTAATTAGGCTTTATTAATGTTAAGATAAACAGCATTTATAAAAAAAAATCCTCGAAAAAAAACACTAAAATATACTGAAATAGCTAAGGCTCAAATTTGGCCTGTGGTTGGAATACCAGTATGCTGATCGTTAAGACTGGAACCAAATATGTCATAAGCAGTGTGTGTGGATGGGAGGGGGGGTGCATAGCTTCCAGATAGTAGATCTATGATCCCTCACGATGTTTGTCAAAGATACGATAATTTGTACGAACGATTCATGTGTTTCCCTACGATCAGCTTTATGTAACCAAATTAGACGACCATCGTCCACGAGGTCGTACATCGTTGGATAGATCTTATCGTCCAATGGTCGTATCGTTCAAAATTTATGTAACAGACCCCAGATATCAGGCAATATAGTATGTCAGATACTGGGGTCCGTTACATGAGTTTTGAACGATACGAGCAGTGGGCGATACGGACGATCTAATGATGTGCGACCTTGGGGACGACCCTTTGTCAAGATCGTTACATATAATCGATCGGAGGGAGACATGTGATGAAATAGTCTGTAAGATACTGGGGCCCGTTTGATAATCGAGGATCGTACATGAAGACCATTTTCTGTACCTCGTGCAAGGGTTATCATTTGATAATCATTAAGTTTATTCGCTAAGACAGTCTTATCCATCCATAAGGTCGTCCATAAGTGTTGAAAAAAATTTACCCACCTCGTCCCTAGGTCTTTATGGCATACAGATAAGGGTCTATATATATGTACGATCCTAGATTATTAAACAAATCGTATCATTACCCCTATCCCTGAACACAAAGAAGGAGTCGATAGTTGGGAATAATAAAATTTATTTTAATTTTATATACCTATACCGACATGAATATTAATATGTAAATATGAATATGACATAAGGTAGATAAAGTAATTGACAGAGGTATAAAGAGGTCAATTACGTATAATATACATAGTTGTAAATGACATGTATAATGGTATGTCAATTATGTATATGGTTGTATAACAGATAGTATGGTTATACAATATGAGGTATAATGGTTATACAATATGATGTATAAAAAACGCCCTACGGAGTAGGAGATAAGAAAGAGGTGAGGGTGGGTGGGAAAAGAAAATACGTGTGAACGCAGTGGAGTACAGGAGCAGAATGAGGCGGAGGTCAGAGACGCGGTGGGCCACGTGACCGCGGGGTTCACGTGACCGACACCAGGGGGGAGTGCGCAGGGTGCGCGAGGGGGCGTGTCAGGGGGAGCAATGACCACCCCTGACCAACGGCCATGGGTTACCCATTACCCCTATCCCTGAACACAAAGAAGGAGTCGATAGTTGGGAATAATAAAATTTATTTTAATTTTATATACCTATACCGACATGAATATTAATATGTAAATATGAATATGACATAAGGTAGATAAAGTAATTGACAGAGGTATAAAGAGGTCAATTACGTATAATATACATAGTTGTAAATGACATGTATAATGGTATGTCAATTATGTATATGGTTGTATAACAGATAGTATGGTTATACAATATGAGGTATAATGGTTATACAATATGATGTATAAAAAACGCCAAGACCATAAAAATGAGGCGAGGTGGGAGGGAGAAAAGTTTGTGAGGGATGAGAGTCACTGGTTGAGGGACTGTATGAGGGACGCATTCACCTCTTGTGAGTTGGAGTCCCTAATGTATCCCCTGTGAGCATTAGAACGCCACCCCCCGTATCGTTGAATGGAGAGTTCAGCGACCCCGGCCTGGAAGGCCTGAGTGGCGGCGGCCTTTCTCAGGCTGTGTAGAGTGTAGGTCTTAGGGGGGTGGCCTGCTGTGGTGTTGAGCCGCTCCCACTCCTTTGACAGCGACCGCGTCGTTATTAGCGACCTGTCAGCGTTGAGCAGGAACGGATCCGTTGGTGTCAGCGTGGGGACCGCGGCGATCATATTCCTCACGGCCGTCACCGGGCACGACCTCGGGTCCGGGGAGGATTGGAGCCGCACGTGTTTCTCCTCCCCCACGCACTGGAGGTTCTTGGCGGCCTTGATGCGTACCTCCACGTGATTTGCCGTGAGGACCACGTCCCCACGTGAGAGGTGTCGCACCGGGTCGAATGCCCTGGCCGTAGGGGGGGCGACCTCGCTCTGCCGCAGTGCGGCGTAGTACAGGAGGAGGAACGCGGCCCGTAGGGTCAGGTCGAGGGGCGTGTCCGACAGTAGCTCGAGGATCCCCTGGAGGGCGGCCATGGGGATCGGAGGCTTGACGTTTGGTGTGTATGCCTTGTTCCTCCTCATGGCGTCGAGGGCCCTCCTGACCCTCACGTCCTCTGTGGCCGTTACGTCTCCGCCCGAGAGCCGTAGGTGTGTCCTCACGTGCGAGAGCTGGTTGGCCACGGTCGCCGGCGAGGGGGCGTGGTCCGCGAGGTACTCGAGGAAGGCCGTGATGAAACTCACGGACGGTGCCTGCGGGTCGGTCCTCGTCCGTCGACAGAAGGCGAGGTAGGTGGACACGGCGCTCTTCTGGTTCGCGACCGTGCCTGGGGCACGTGCCTCGGCCTGCCGCGCAGATGCCTTCCGTTGGAGAGAGCGTAGCGCCGGATCTGCAGGACAGGCGAAGCACAGGCACGAATGAAGCATGAGTACAAGGCACCACCGACCACAGATCATGATATGTCATCAGGCATGCAGAATTGTTAAAATCCCTCGAGGACAGGTGGGCCCTACTGAGTGCGTCGGCGACCGTGTTGAGGACCCCGGGGACGTGTGTGTAGACCAGGTCGACTTGCAGCTTGGCCTGGACCATCCAGGCCTGTCGGGCACACTCGGCGAGGACGCGGTTGCGTGCCCGCCCCGACGTGAGTGCCTGGACGGTCCCCATGTTGTCGCAGAAGACTTCGATCCTGGTCCCACGATCACGGTCCCCGAGGAACGTGTGGAGAGCATATATTGTGTTCAGGGCCTCGAGCTCAGAGATGCAGTCCACGGGGTCATTGATGGGACAAACCTGGCACGCGTAGGCCGCACGGCCGTCTGTGCCCCCCACGCCCGAGAGGCAGGCGTCGACCGTGATGCACTTTGTCGCCGGCCCTCGAGGGATGAGGGCGTGCCCATTCCACCCGACGGCAAACCGTAGGAACCACTGGAGGTCCTGCCGCATGTCCGAGCTCACGTTGATGTAGAACCCGTCCATCGACCGTAGGGCCTCCAGTAGTTTGCTGACGAAGGGCCTCGCCGGGCGGATGCATTTCGCGACGTGCAGGATTTTGCCGAGGACGGATTGAAGCTGTCGCTTGGTCAGCGACCGCTTCCTGGCGACCGCCCCAACGTGCTCCCGCACGTCCTCCAACTTGTCCCGGGGGATGGTGAGGGACATCTCGGCGGCATTGATGTCGATGCCCAGCCAGCGCACGGTCTGACTAGGGGCCTGCGCCTTTTCCCGGGCCTCGGGGAGGCCGAGCTCAGCGAATAGGTCTCGGGCTATGGTAAAGTCCGAGGCAGCTTTCTCCCGTGAGGGCGACAGTATGATGAGGTCGTCCAGATACATGGCGGCCTCGACACCCTTACCGGCGAGTATCCCCACGATGGCCTCGGCCACACACTGCATGTGATACGAGGACGCGCGGGCGCCGAACGGCATGGCCGTATCACAATAATACCCGCCGTCCCACATGAAGCACAGCAGAGGCCAGTCGAGGGGGTCGCACCTAAAGTTCTTATAGGCGCGCGAGATGTCGATGGTCGCCATGTAGCTCCCGGGCCCCGAGGCCACCAGGCGGGCGACGAAGCCGTCGACCGTAGGGAGGCTGTGCTCACGCTCTTCTCCGTAGACCGCGTTCTTCATCACGTACGCGTTGACGCTACGGTCCCGGGGGAAGGTCATATCCGTTATGACGCGGCGGGCCTCGGACCCGCGCTTCTCCCGGGACATCAACGGCGAAACGTGGCACCACGGCTCGAAGGGAGCCTCCGAGAACGGCCCCATCAGGTTTGAGAATCCACTCTCCTTTCTGATAAAATCACCTACTTGCTTCGGGAATCCGGTGGCGCTCGGATGGTTGGGGACGTCCCGAGTGTCGCTGGCCGGCCCGAGGTAGCCGAGGGGGAAGCCGTATCTTATGAAACCGAGGAGTTCCCCCTTGCCCTCCATTCCCGTCAGGTACTGCTCCCACGCCCGTAGTTTGAGGTCCGTCGGCAGTGTGATCTTTGTGCACAGGGCGTTGGGCAGGCCCGAGGCCCGGACCGCCTCGTAGATGTGACCGTGCGCCGGGGGGCCGGCCTCGGTGAAGCGGGGCCACTCGGCCCGCCTGTGCTCCATGAAGGCCTCCGGGTCCGTCCGGAGTCCGGGCGACGGAATTCCGGTCCGGCAGACTTCCTTTAGTCCGCCGAAATCCGGAGTGTTAGTTGGATCCTCAGCCGGCGCGGTAACACTAACACTCCTGCTACCGCTGTGGGTTGGCGGTGGCCGCCCGGTGAACCTGTCCTCCACGTGGCGGGTCCCGCCCCCTTCGTTGTTGTTGTTTATGTTCGGGGCCCGGCCACGTGGGCCGGCGGCCTTCGTGTTGACGTCACGTGGACCCCCCGTGTGGTCCCCCCTCCACGTGAGGGGGTGGGGGCCCGGAGTGGTCACCGGGCCGCTTCCTTTTACGACCCCCGCCCACGTCCGGTCACCGGAAATCCTGTTGGGGGTGGTGGAGATCACAGGGCCCGCTGGTGTTACATCACGTGGATTGCACCCCACGACCCCGGGCCCGGGGGCGGAGGCACGTGTTGTGACTGTGTGGGGGTGCGCTCCGCTCACTCGCGGGGCGCACCGTAGCCGTTTTTTGCCCCGTGTCCGTGTTGGGGGAGCACATCCGCTCTGGGGTCGACCGCCCGGGGCGTGTGTCCGGCCTGGGGTGCGTGTCCGGCCTGGGGTGCTCGCCGGGGTGCCGGTGTGGGTGCAGCCTGGCCGTTATCATAGCCCATTGTGTAACCGAGTTTCCGGTTGCACGCGTGTAACGAGTGCCCGCATTGTCTCCCCACGGAGTCGCAATACGAGCACACGTGCAGCCATCTCACGGGCCCGTCATCGTGACCGCTCCTATGGCGGCACCCCCTCTCCGAATTGTATTGCCGGCATGGCAACTCCCGGCCTCGGGCCTTCCCGGTGTCGGCGCCGCTGGTGGGGGTCCCGGTCGTCATCGCGAGTCGGACTCGCTCCTCCTGGATCCTCGAATAGTCGCACCACGAGAGCCTCCCGGCCTCGATCTGGTCGAACACGTGGTTAGACCATCTCCTGACTCCGGCCCACGGCCGGCTCTGGGCGTCGATTGACACTTGGTGTAAGTGCCGGAACATGGCCTCACGGTCCACGGGGTCGACCGCACGGTCGTCTCCGAGCAAGCCAATAAAGGCACTCAGATACTCAAGGGGGCCCAGGCTTCCCCTCAGTTCCAGTTTCTGGGACAAAGTGTAAACACCCTCCCTATCCACAAACATGTACGGTTTACTTATTAAACGGGTAACATGGATATCTGACTGCAGCTTACCAGCCGTCTTGTCGTGGCGGATGGCCTCACGGTCGAGCTCGCGTTGTATGTACGGGTCCCCTGCGTAGCGGTCTCGTAGCTGGCGGGGTGGAGGCATGGCGCGGCCGGCTTGATCCTCGGCCCAGTCCCGAGTCCTTACTTCGGCGACTGAGCGAACCGTAGGTGGAGATGCTTGTCCCGTCGACCGTTGGGTCTGCAGCTGGATTAGAGCGTCGAGTTTCCTACTCATGTCCGAGAGTCCGGTCTCTACGGCCACGAGGCGGGCCGACCGGAGGCTTCCGGCCTGAGACGCGGAGTCCACGTGGTCGCTCTCCCTCACGGTTGACTCCGAGGCCTGGTCCGTGGTCGTGGAGGCGCTCGCTTGAGCGCGTGTCGTTGGTGGTGCCATCCTAGCTTTCCTGTAATTCACGTGAACTTTACCCGTATTCAGACACTGTCTCTGCACGGTCAGATACTCGGGGAGTATCGAAGACGGCGTGGAGAGTAGGCCAAAAGTGAGGGGAAAAGAAAATACGTGTGAACGCAGTGGAGTACAGGAGCAGAATGAGGCGGAGGTCAGAGACGCGGTGGGCCACGTGACCGCGGGGTTCACGTGACCGACACCAGGGGGGAGTGCGCAGGGTGCGCGAGGGGGCGTGTCAGGGGGAGCAATGACCACCCCTGACCAACGGCCATGGGTTACCAATTGTCCTAGACCTGATATCGCTACTTAAGTCGTTTGATTTTACAGCTACCACCTCCATACGATATGATCAAATGGGATGGCTCAAAAATCGATACATAAACATTGACTGACATCGTGCAAATGGTCCTCAGTCCTCTATAATAGTCGTAACATACGACACCTCAAGGGGGTGTCGTGGCTGAAGCTTTAACTCCGGAAATATCGCATTTTTTCCAGGAAAATTTAAGAACCCAATAACTCAAGAGAAAAACCGTTAATGAAAAATCTGTGAAAAAAACCAAATACCTAATATTAAGTGCTGTGGTTTGGTCGTACAAGAATTCATGAAACGAACTCCAGGGTGCTGTTTGATAACCTGGAGGACATATCCTGGCTTTCCGATACGATAAGGCGAGTGGTAGCCTTGCTTAAGTCTTTGATTATGAACATTCATGAAATAATTTAACACAATCAGAATAGAGTTCATTAAAGTATGTATCCTTCTCTGACTGGCCCCTGAGTCAAAGACTTGTCCACTATAAACAGAATCTCCTGTTTATGGCCCCGAGCCCCTCCCTGTGACCCTGTACCTCCTCCTACTCCTCCCCTCTCCCCTCCTCCAGTTCCCTGGCCACCTCTACTGTCATAGCAATAAATTTTGCCTGCTCCTGACTGTGACCAAATTGAGATCAAAGTGAGAGGTTATCAATATTCCAACAGATATTCTGACCAGTTGCCCGGATATCTATATTGAGAGTGTTGGGAATACTGGAGCTAAACAGCGCCAGAAATCCAACACCATTACCAATTGTACCAGTCCTTGTATCCCAGCGAGGAGGGTAGCAATAGGATGCAGGGACTGGAGCCAGTCTAGGGGAGTGTGTGCGACCTATCATAGAATTTGTTTATAAATGTTGTCCTGGGTGGTGTGTCCGATCCTTGGTGAGATATATGGTAGATTGTACACAGATCATGCATTAGAACATGTCTCAGGACATTACTCAGAGACTGTCCCTTTCAGGATATTAGGTGTCCTAGAATTAGCAGAGTTTTAGCTGACAAAGGAGAGTTGTACGATAAATCTATACAACGATATTTCGTAGCCTAGATGTGATCATATCCGTAAACCCTCCTAGCTCTAAGACCAAAAAGCTTATACAACGACATTGGCCTTAGGACGATCGGAAGACAACCTCTACATGTTCTCTGGATTACAAATGGACCCCCGTTGTCAGATTTAGATCGTCTACGAGGTCATACATCAATCGTAAGATCGCATCGTCCAGCCATCGTATCGTACATAACGAGTGAAACGCCCCCTGTAGATCAATATTTATGTAACGATTATGAGGCATTCCATTTTGTCGTATCGTACAAAAGTTGTAGCTGTACGACCAAACAATTTATATGACGATATCAGCCCTAGGACAATCGTAAGATCTTTTATATGATCGTTCAGAATTTATATAACGGACCCCTGTTAGGTTGAAAGATTGTATCGTCCACTGCTTGTATCGTACACAATTTAGATCGTATCGTTCAATGCTTGTATCGTTCAGAATTTATATAACGGACCCCTGTCAGGTTGAAAGATTGTATCGTCCTCTGCTCGTATTGTTCAGAATTTATGTAACAGGCCCCTGTCAGGTTGAAAGATTGTATCGTCCACTGCTCGTATCGTTAAGTATTTATGTAACGGGCCCCTGTCAGGTTGAAAGATTGTATCGTACAGAATTTGGTAATGGCCCCCTGTCAGGTTAAAAGATTGTATCGTCCACTGCTCGTACCATTCAGAATTCATGTAACGGGCCCCTGTCAGGTTGAAAGATCGTTTCGTCCAGTGCTTGTATCGTACACAATTTAGATCGTATCGTCCACTGCTCGTATCGTTAAGTATTTATGTCACGGGCCCCTGTCAGATTATAAGATCGTATCGTTCACTGCTCGTATTGTTCAGAATTTACGTAACGGACCCCTGTCAGGTTGAAAGATTGTATCACTCACTGCTTGTATCGTACACAATTTAGATCGTATCATCCACTGCTCATAACGGCCACTGCTCGTATCGTACACAATTTAGATCGTTTCGTCTACTGCTCGTATCGTACACAATTAAGATTGTATCGTCCACTGCTCGTATCGTACACAATTTAGATTGTATCGTCCGCTGCTCGTATCGTACACAATTTAGATCATTTCGTCCGCTACTCGTATCGTACACAATTTAGATCGTATCGTCCACTGCTTGTAGCGTACACAATTTAGATTGTATTGTCCACTGCTCGTATCGTACACAATTTAGATCGTTTCGTCCGCTGCTCGTATCGTACACAATTTAGATCGTATCGTCCACTGCTTGTAGCGTACACAATTTAGATCGTATCGTCCACTGCTCGTATCGTACACAATTTAGATTGTATCATCCACTGCTCGTATCGTACACAATTTAGATCGTATCATCCACTGCTCGTATCATCCTCTGCTTGTATCGTACACAATTTAGATCGTATCGTCCACTTCTCGTATCGTACACAATTTAGATCGTATCGTCCACTGCTGGTATCATACACAATTTAGATCGTATCGTCCACTGCTCGTATCGTTAAGTATTTATGTAACTGGCCCCTGTCAGGTTGAAAGATTGTATCGTACAGAATTTGGTAACGGCCCCCTGTCAGGTTAAAAGATTGTATCGTCCACTGCTCGTACCATTCAGAATTTATGTAACGGGCCCCTGTCAGGTTGAAAGATCGTTTCGTCCAGTGCTTGTATCGTACACAATTTAGATCGTATCGTCCACTGCTCGTATCGTTAAGTATTTATGTCACGGGCCCCTGTCGGGTTATAAGATCGTATCGTTCACTGCTCGTATTGTTCAGAATTTACGTAACGGACCCCTGTCAGGTTGAAAGATTGTATCACTCACTGCTTGTATCGTACACAATTTAGATCGTATCATCCACTGCTCATATCGGCCACTGCTCGTATCGTACACAATTTAGATTGTTTCGTCCACTGCTCGTATCGTACACAATTTAGATTGTATCGTCCACTGCTCGTATCGTACACAATTTAGATTGTATCGTCCGCTGCTCGTATCATACACAATTTAGATCATTTCGTCCGCTGCTTGTATCGTACACAATTTAGATCGTATCGTCCACTGCTTGTAGCGTACACAATTTAGATTGTATCGTCCACTGCTCGTATCGTACACAATTTAGATCGTTTCGTCCGCTGCTCGTATCGTACACAATTTACGCAACGGCCCCTGTCAGATTGAAAGATTGTATCGTGCACTGCTCGTATCGTTCAGTATTTACGTAACGGCCCCCTGTTAGGTCATAATATCGCATCGTCCACTGCTCGTATCGTTCAGTATTTACGTAACGGCCCCTGTCAGACCCGTGTCGCGCTCTCCGTGGACGATGTACGGCGTGCTGGTGGCCGCCATGATGAGGTCCCTGACCTGACCGATGCCTTCCTCGTCTCATCTGCCGACTAATTAACATCATCAATCAATTAGGCGCCATTACCAGGGGCGGCAAGTTTAAAGAAAGCAGGCATTAAGGAAATTAAAAGAGGAAAACCCGCAAAAAAACACGAATAAATCAAAGCACTCCAAGCCAAAGGAATAATTGCTTCTGACAGACGCGATCTGAATCGCGCGAACGAGGCTGGTAAATATCTACTGTCCCTGAAAGGTACATCAAATATATTCGTGTTCATTGTCTTCAGGTTAGTAGAAGTATTCTCTATACATATTTGAAAAAAAAACTAAAAAAATGCTGTTCCTAAATTTAAAAAATTAAAAAACAAAAAAAAATGGATTCATGGATACTATAGAGAGTTTAGGGTCTGAGCTCGTATCCCATCTAGTTTGAGTCACGTAGTAATTCACAAGGCGAAACCACGTGAATTACGTAGTGATTCAATCGAGATGGGATCGAGCTCTGTCACTAAACGTGAATTGGTTTCCGAATTTTACTCACCCTTCACATTGATTAATGAGCTAACATTTGTGACATAATCCCCCATTGGGTATTTTTCCTAAATATCTCATGGGCGTTTGATACGAGTTCCCAGTGTTAAGTCTACGGAGAAAAAATACCAGGGGTGAGATACATCTAAAGAAGGAACTTTGGGAGGCTTAATAGAAATCAGTTACTTTAGAAACCGGGAATGATTACCGAGATTATTTTCGATATAGAACAATAGATCTTAAGTCTAGTTTACACATCAATAACTCAAATACATTGCATATTATCATATAACAAGATGAATGTTAGTATAGGCTGCCGTATGCCACGAATGGAGTTTGAACCAGATTTTAATTTTATCACTAGCCATCTCAACGATAATTATAAAACAATTGCCGAAAATTGTTCTGAAATAAATCCTCCTTTATATCACCTTGAATTTTTAAATATTTGTACTATCACTTCCATCAAAATGTTAAATTACCGAAAATAATTTTAGCATGGGTTTAATTCCTTTTTTGTCTACGTGTTAACTGACACTGCCTTATTTGTAAAACACAGAGGGAGTTGCACTACATAAACCGAGACTTGGAGCAAATTTTTAGTCTCCACATCGATTGTTCGGTCTGCTATAGGAGATGATATAGTTTCCAATGGTTTCACTACAGTTCTTCAGAGTTTAATGTTTAAAAATGTTAACTGTGACATACAGGTACACCCTGTTAAGTCTATTGAGATTTATATGAGGGGTAGGATAATAACCGTGGCATACAGTTACACCATGTTAAGTTTATGGAGATTTATAAGAGGGTAGGATAATAACTGTGACATACAGACACACCATGTTAAATTTATGGATAATTAGATGAGGGATAGGATAGTAACCATGGTATAAAGTCTCAACATATCAAGTCTATGGAGCTTTATATGAGGGGTAGGATGATAATTGTGACATACAGTTACACCATGTTAAGTCTATGGAGATTCATATGAAATGTAGGATAACAACCGTGGCATGCAGTCACACCATGTTAAGTCTATGGAAATTTATACGAGGGGTAGGATAATAACTGTGACATACACTTTCACCATGTTAAGTCTATGGAGATTTATAGGATTATAACCGTAGCATACAGTCACACCATGTTAAATGTATGGAGATTTATATGAGGGGTAGGATAATAACCATGGCATAGAGTCACAACATGTTAAGTCTATGGCGATTTATATGAGGGGTAGGATAAAAACCGTGCCCTGCAGTCACACCATGCTAGGTTTAAGTAGATTTATATGTTGGGATAGGATAATAATAGTTGCATACAGTCACATCATGTTAAGTGTATGGATATTTATATAAGGGGTAGGATAATAACTGTGGCATATCGTCACACAATATTAAGTCAATGGAGATTTATATGAGGGATAGGATAAGAGCCTTGGCATACAGTCACACCACGTTAAGTCAATGAAGATTTATATGAGGGGTAGGATAATAACCCTTGCATACAGTCATACCATCTTAAGTCTATGGCGATTTATACAACAGGTGGGAAAATATTCATGGCATACAGTCAAACCATGTAAAGTCTATGGAGATTTATATGAGGTTACGATAATAACTGTGGCATACAGTCTTGCCATGTTAAGTTTATGGTGATTTATAAGAGGGGTAGGATAGAAACCGTTGCATACAGTCATATTATGTTAAAATTATGGAGATTTATATGACGGGTAGGAAAATATTCATGGCATACAGTCACACCATGTTAAGTTTATCGAGATTTATAAATGGGGTAGGATAATAACCGTGACGTACATTTACACCATATTAAGTTTATGGAGCTTTATATGAGGGGTATGATAGTAATTATGGCATACAGTCACACCATCCTAGGTTTCTGTAGATTTATATGAGGGATAAGATAATAACCATGGCATAGTCAAACCATGTTAAGTGTATGGAGATTTATAAGTGTGGTAGGATAAAAACCATGGCATACAGTCACACCATGTTATGTCTATGGAGATTTATATGAGGGGTAGGATAAAAAACCAAGGCAAACAGTTACACCATGTTAAGTGTATGGAGATTTATATAAAAGGTAGATTCATAACCATGGCATACAGTTACACCATGTTAAGTCTATGGAGATTTATATGACAGGTAGGATAAAAGCCATGGCATACAGTAAGACCATGTTAGGTTTATGGAGGTTTATAAGTGGGGTAGGACAAAAACTGAAGCATCTAGTTACACCATGTTAAGTCTATGGAGCATAATTATAGGGTAGGATAATAACCGTGGCATACAGTCACACCATGTTAAGTCTATTGAGATTTATACAAGGGTGGGATAATAACCGTGGCATACAGTTACACCATGTTAAGTCTATGGAGATTCATATAATGGTAGGGTAATGACCTTGGCATATGGTCACACCATGTTGGGTCTATGGATATTTATATGAGGGGTAAGATAATAACTGTGGCATACAGTCTCACTAAGTTAAGTCTATGGACACTTATTTGAGGGGTAGGATAATAACTGTAGCATACAGTCACACCATATTGAATCTATGGAGATTTTTATGAGGGGTAGGATTATAACTGTGGCATACAGTAACACCGTGTTAGATTTATGTAGATTTATATGAGGGCAAGGATAATAACCATGGCATACAGTCACACCATGTTAAGTGGATGCAGATTCCTATGAGGGGTAGGAAAATAACCATGGCATACAGCCAAACCATGTTAGGTCTTTGGAGATTTAGAGGTGGTAGGATAATAATTGTTGCATAGAGTGACACCATGTTAAATTTATGGGGATTTAAAAGTGGCGTAGGATAATAATCGTGGCATACAGTCACACCATGTTAAGTTTATGCAGATTTATATGAGGGTTAGGATAATAACAGTGGCATACAGTCATACCATGTTTAGTTTGTCGAGATTTAAATGAGGGATAGGATAACTGTGACATACAGTCACACCATGTTAGGTCTTTGGAGATTTAAATGAAGTGTAGGATAATAACCATGGAATACAGTCACACCATGTTAGGTTTATGTAGACTTACATGAGGTATAGGATGATAACCGCGGCATACAGTCACACCATGTTTGGTTTGTAGAAATTTAAATGAGTGGTAAGATAATAACTGTGACATACAGTTACACCATGTTAAGCCTAGGGAGCTTTATATGAGGGGTAGGATAATAGCTGTGTCATACAGTTACACCATGTTAAGTCTATGGAGATTTATTTGATGGGTAGGATAATAACCATGGCATAAAGTCACACCATGCTTGGTTTATTTAAATTTATATGGGGGATCGGATAATTACCGTGACATACAGTCACACCATATTAAGTCTATGGAGATTGATATGAGGGGTAGAATAATAGCTGTAGCATGCAGTCATACCATGTTAAGTCTATTGAGATTTATATGAGGGGTAGGATAATAACCGTGGCATATAGTCACACAATGTTAAGTCTGTGCAGATTTATATGAGAGGTAGGATAATAACTGACACATACAGTCACATCATGTAAAGTCTATTGAGATTAATATAAGCAGTAGGATAATGACTTGTCCTACAGTCACACCATGCTAGATTTATGTAGATTTATATGAGTGATAGGATAATAACCGTGGCATACAGTCACACCATGTTAAGTCTTTGGAGATTTGTATGAGGGGTAGGATAATAACCGTGGCATACAGTCACACCATATGAAGTGTATGGAGATTTATATGAGGGGTAGGATAATAACTGTGACTTACAGTTACACCATATTAAGTCTATGGAGATCTATATCAGGGTAGGATGAAAGTATGTCAGGAAAGCCATACTGCAGCGCCACCCACACACATTGCAAATTGTCGAGTCTCAACAAAATTATAAAATGCTGAATAACGCAAATATACATTGAATTCCTTGAGTTTGTATACATATTTGATATCACGGCAGCATTTCTTTAATATTTATAGCTATTAACTGTAAATTTAAGTAAATTTCGGGGAGCAGCTGTGTTCGATCTTGAGCTGTGGTCTTCCGGCGGCTCTTTGCTTGTTCTTGGCTTTTGTGTGCTGCTGGTACCATCGCGGATATTTGGGAAGTGGCAGTTCCAAAAACAAGTTGCAGAACCAGTTTATTTTCTGCACATTATTGTAGCTGCCTTAGGTACCTTATGGGGACAAACATGTATCCTATACCTATGCCAGAAAATACTTTAAATACTAACCTCTGCTAGAGAAGTGGTAGTTGACATGTACCACCATACTGTGCCGGTATGGCGACGTACCGCCATACTGTGCCTGTATTGCTACGTATCACCATAATTGGTTACTTTATTTCTTTTGATGAACTCTGTGAGCTTGTGCGATATTTTTATAGAATGTAATGCGGTACGCGAGGCCCTCCCGATACGGAAAACATGTTTTACTTGAATATTACCGCTCGCCGGTTTCCTATTGGCTTGTTTGGGTTCTTCGTCGGCGCCTCAGCAGGGAGTCTATTTTGCCCTCTTCTCCGTCGGGGGGATCCCTATACGTTCTTCATATAAGATCGTGGGGCCCGTTTAATATTCTAGGAGCGTACAAGTAGACCCTTTTCTATATGCCATAGAGATCAAGGGACGATGTGGGTCAGCTTTATCAACAATTATGGACGACCTTATGGATGGCCAAACCTGTCTTAGCAAACAAACTTAAATATCATTAAACGATGAACCTTGTACGAGGTACAGAAAAGGGTCTTCACGTACGATCTTAGATTCAAGACTCATGGACGACCTTATGGACGCCTAAGACTGTCTTAGCGAACAGACTTGACTATTATTAAACAATAACCCTAGTACGAGTTACAGAAAAGGGTCCTCATGTACGATCCTAGATTATTAAACGGGCCTTATGGGCGGCTACGACTGTCCCCGTGAACAGACTTAGATATCCTTATGTAATATGAGAAAACGTGGTTACTGAGCCCGTACGGATGACCGTTCGTATTTTTTCATCAGATGACCGAGAACGGACACTGTACAGGCTCAGTCACTACGTTTTCTCATTACTATACACCTCCCAATGATGGCCAATCATTTAAAACGCCTTTTTATTAACTTTACAAAGACAACAAAGATTACTGCAATTCACTACGGCCCTACGGGCGCGAACATTATTTATACTACACCCCCAGCAGCGGGCAGTATTTCATGCATGTTCGGCCATAGGTGTATAGTAATAGGGGAAAAGGCCCTTACTGTGGGCGAACTATGGGTTAGTTCGAGGTCACCTATCGCGGACGAAGGCGGAGGGACGAATGTCCGCGATAGGTGACCGAGAACTAACCCAATGGTTCTGCCCACAGTCAGGACGTTTTCTTATTATTACATACCTTAATTCGATCAGAAAGACGCCATTTATCGAGTTCTTAAGTCACAACCGCTCCATGTTGACACTGTCTGCTACGAACCGGAAGCCAACTCACAGGATGTGCTTGTTGCGCATGTCTCCACTCGCCCAGCGGATGATTAGCCGCTATTTGGTAAGGGCGCGCCTAGCAGAAAATACGATTGGAGAGCGTTAGGCGTGTATGGAGGCGGAGGCGCCAGGAACCAGCGTAAGCGTGTCTGTGCGTCGCCCGTTGCGGATCGTGTTGTTATTATCGATCTATTTCGTAAATTTGAGCAATTTAAACGGTGTCAGGTGAACGCCAAACGTTTGCTACTTCGATGAATGGTCATTACGCATTTCTATTTGTTAAGGGGGGCGTGTATCGCGAGTTTAAAGTCTCGATTCGATGTCTTTCGCCATGTTGTTTTTGGTCGCGATGCTGTCGAATACGCACGCCTATCGCGGTGCGGCGAGTTAGTTACATACACGTTAGAATCGTGCAGTGCGACAAAGCGCAGTGTAGTGGGCCGTAGTCGCGATATACTACACCCCCGTGAGAGGGTCGTATATGACTGACGTTCGGCTATAGGTATGTAATAATATATAATATATTAATGTAAATGACGAATGGGATCAATTGTGTTATTAACTGCGATACTCACTTCTCTGCCGCAGCCACGGTTATCGCCCAGCATGATGCGGTATCCTGGGTAATATTCCATGTTTATCGTCACCGAGCTGCTCATAACGGTTTGAGTCACTCTCCCCAGCTCCACCCAGCTCCTCAGTCGTCTCTCCATTGTTGGCAGAGAAAGGTTTTAATCTTAAGGGAGTTGGCCCATATCTATGTATTACTATTGTGGCAGATTTATAGGTTTTATACCCATCGCAATTTAACATGAATAAAGTCTTTTTATTGTATTATCACCGCCAAACCCAGTGTCTCTCCTTTATTATGTAATGAGATTAATATTATATTATTAAACAAACAAAAACAACCTTGTAGGAACTACTGAAAAAGGTTTTCACGTAGGATTCTAGATCATTAAACAGGCCCCTGTATACTATGTTGCTGACCAGTAGGGTTCCTGTACTGCACAAAAACGAATGCAGTACATTATATATTGAAATTATATTCCAATTTGAAATTGATACTTGATAAGAAATGAGCGACACTTTGATGCGTCGGCACATTCCGTATGATACTGGTATTATTCTGCTTTTGTGTGCTGCAGCTTCTGAGGCAACCAAGCCATTGTCCTACCGTGATAGCAATTTGAGTATAGCACAAAACGTCGTATCATTATTACAAGGCAATAAGCTATATCTTTGGTGAAATCTCGCTATACACTGCAATATGCTGCACATAATTAACCAGCATATCTTCTCATGTAGAACTTTCTCATATGCCTTATTACCCACCTAATACAAAGTGTCAAAAGAAAACACACAGGGAGAGTGTATCCCCATACCCGGAGCATACAGATGTATCCACCTAATACAAAGTGTCCAAACAGAACACATAGGGAGTGTGTATCACCATACCTGGAGCACACAGATGTATCCACCTAATACAAAGTGTCTATAGAAAACACATAGAGAGTGTGTATCACCCTACCCGGAGCATACAGATATACCCACCTAATACAAAGTGTCCATAGAAAACACATAGGGAGTGCGCATGGACAAACCCAACAAATATGGGGATATGTTGTATGCTCCGGGGGGCGCTTACAGAAAAATAGTGCATATGGAAAAATAGTGCATTCTTGCATGAACTAAAATCAGTACCCCACTTGTCAGGAAAACGTGGACAATAACGGGAATACAGACAGGTTTCAGATGAAAGCGGTTGTATACTCCTCAGAGTTGACTCTGCGCAAAATCCTAGCATGTACTTTAATATTACTAGCGTCAACTCCTCGGAACATGCAGCACTGAAACCAGTCAACATTGCGTATGTATTAGCTGGTGTCGCATGACAAGTCTCTGACTAAGCCTTACATTACCCAACCCTCTACTAGCACACACCTGAGACAAACCTCTGACTAGGGCATAACTCACCCTGCCCTCTACTACCACAACAGACCTGAGACAAACCTCAGACTAGGTCATAACTCATCCTGCCCTCTACTACAACAGAAAGACCTGAGACAAACCTCTGACTAGGTCATTACTCACCCACCCCTCTACTACAATAACAGACCTGAGACAAACCTCTGACTAGGTCATAACTCCTCCACCCCTCTACTACAACAGAAAGACCTGAGACAAACCTCTGACTAGGTCATAACTCACACAACCCTCTACTAGCACACACCTGAGACAAATCTCTGACTAGGGCATAACTCACCCTGCCCTCTACTACCACAACAGACCTGAGACAAACCTCTGACTAGGGCATAACTAACCCTGCCCTCTACTACCACAACAGACCTCAGACAAACCTCTGACTAGGGCATAACTCACCCTGCCCTCTACTACCAAAACAGACCTGAGACAAACCTCTGACTAGGGCATAACTCACCCTGCCCTCTACTACCAAAACAGACCTGAGACAAACCTCTGACTAGGGCATAACTCACCCTGCCCTCTACTACCAAAACAGACCTGAGACAAACCTCTGACTAGGTCATAACTCACCCTGCCCTCTACTACCACAACAGACCTGAGACAAACCTCAGACTAGGTCATAACTCATCCTGCCCTCTACTACAACAGAAAGACCTGAGACAAACCTCTGACTAGGTCATTACTCACCCACCCCTCTACTACAATAACAGACCTGAGACAAACCTCTGACTAGGTCATAACTCCTCCAACCCTCTACTACAACAGAAAGACGTGAGACAAACCTCTGACTAGGTCATAACTCACACAACCCTCTACTAGCACACACCTGAGACAAATCTCTGACTAGGGCATAACTCACCCTGCCCTCTACTACCAAAACAGACCTGAGACAAACCTCTGACTAGGGCATAACTTACCCTGCCCTCTACTACCAAAACAGACCTGAGACAAACCTCTGACTAGGTCATAACTCACCCTGCCCTCTACTACCAAAACAGACCTGAGACAAACCTCTGACTAGGTCATAACTCCTCCACCCCTCTACTACAACAGAAAGACCTGAGACAAACCTCTGACTAGGTCATAACTCACACAACCCTCTACTAGCACACACCTGAGACAAATCTCTGACTAGGGCATAACTCACCCTGCCCTCTACTACCACAACAGACCTGAGACAAACCTCTGACTAGGGCATAACTAACCCTGCCCTCTACTACCACAACAGACCTCAGACAAACCTCTGACTAGGGCATAACTCACCCTGCCCTCTACTACCAAAACAGACCTGAGACAAACCTCTGACTAGGGCATAACTCACCCTGCCCTCTACTACCAAAACAGACCTGAGACAAACCTCTGACTAGGTCATAACTCACCCTGCCCTCTACTACCAAAACAGACCTGAGACAAACCTCTGACTAGGTCATAACTCACCCTGCCCTCTACTACCAAAACAGACCTGAGACAAACCTCTGACTAGGTCATAACTCACCCAGCCCTCTACTACCAAAACAGACCTGAGACAAACCTCTGACTAGGTCATAACTCACCCTGCCCTCTACTACCAAAACAGACCTGAGACAAACCTCTGACTAGGGCATAACTCACCCTGCCCTCTACTACCAAAACAGACCTGAGACAAACCTCTGACTAGGTCATAACTCACCCTGCCCTCTACTACACAAGAAAGACCTGAGACAAACCTCTGACTAGGTCATACCTGACCCTACCCTTTACTACAACAGAAAGACCTGAGCCAATCATAGACTAGGTCATAACTCATACAACCCTCTACCACAACAGACATGAGAGAAACCTCAGACTAGGTCATAACTCAGCTACCCCTCTACAACAACAAAAAGACCTGAGACAAACCTCTGAATAGGTTATAACTCAACCACCTCTCTACAAGAACAGACCTGAGACAAACCTCTAACATAACTCACCCCTCTTCTACAGCAGAAATACCTGATTCAAACCTCTTACTAGGTTATAACTCACCCCCTCTACTACAACAAACCTGGGACAAACCTCTGACTAGGTCATAACTCAGCTACCCCTATACTACAACGGAAAGACCTGAGACAAACCTCTGACTAGGTCATAACTCCTCCATCCCTCTACTACAACAACAGAAAGACCTGAGCCAAACCTCTGACTATGTCATAACTCACTGTCCCCTCTACAACAACAGAAAGACTTGAGACAAACCTTTGACTAGGTCATTACTCACCTGAACCTCTTCCACAAGAGAAAGACAAAAGACCAAAGTTTGACTAGGTCATAACTCACCCAACCTTCTACTAAATCAGACCTAAGAGAAACCTCTGATAATGTCATACCTCACTCATCCTCTACTACAACAGAAATACCTCAGACAAACCTCTGAGTAGATCATAACTGGCCCACCCCTCTACTACAACAGAACTAAAACTAACATCTGACTAGGTCATACTTGACCCTACCCTTTACTACAACAGAAAGACCTGAGCCAATCACAGACTAGGTCACAACCCTCTACCACAACAGACATGAGACAAACCTCAGACTAGGTCATAACTCACCCCTCTACTACTACAGACCTGAGACAAACCTCTTACATAACTCACCTCTCTACTACAACAGACCTGAGACAAACCTCTTACATAACTCACCCCTCTACTACAACAGACCTGAGACAAACCTCTTACATAACTCACCCATCTACTACAACAGACCTGAGACAAACCTCTTACATAACTCACCCCTCTACTACAACAGACCTGAGACAAACCTCTTACATAACTCACCTCTCTACTACAACAGACCCGAGACAAACCTCTTACATTACTCACCCCTCTACTACAACAGACCTAAGACAAACCTCTTACATAACTCACCCCTCTACTACTACAGACCTGAGACAAACCTCTTACATAACTCACCCCTCTACCACAACAGACCTGAAACAAACCTCTTACATAACTCACCCCTCTACTACAACAGACCTGAGATAGACCTCTGACATAACTCACCCCTCTACTACAACAGACCTGAGATAGACCTCTTACATAACTCACCCCTCTACTACAACAGACCTGAGACAAACCTCTTACATAACTCACCCCTCTACTACAACATAAAGATCTGAGACATACCTATTACATAACTCACCCCTCTACTACAACAGACCTGAGACAAACCTCTTACATAACTCACCCCTCTACCACAACAGAAAGACCTGAGACAAACCTCTTACATAACTCACCCCTCTACTACAACAGACATGAGACAAACCTGTTACATAACTCACCCCTCTACTACAACAGACCTGAGACAAACCTCTTACATAACTCACCCCTCTACTACAACAGACCTGAGACAAACCTCTTACATAACTCACCCCTCTACCACAACAGAAAGACCTGAGACAAACCTCTTACATAACTCACCCCTCTACTACAACAGACCTGAGACAAACCTCTTACATAACTCACCCCTCTACCACAACAGAAAGACCTGAGACAAACCTCTTACATAACTCACCCCTCTACTACTACAGACCTGAGACAAACCTCTTACATAACTCACCCCTCTACTACAACAGACCTGAGATAGACCTCTGACATAACTCACCCCTCTACTACAACAGACCTGAGATAGACCTCTGACATAACTCACCCCTCTACTACAACAGACCTGAGATAGACCTCTTACATAACTCACCCCTCTACTACAACAGACCTGAGACAAACCTCTTACATAACTCACCCCTCTACTACAACATAAAGATCTGAGACATACCTATTACATAACTCACCCCTCTACTACAACAGACCTGAGACAAACCTCTTACATAACTCACCCCTCTACCACAACAGAAAGACCTGAGACAAACCTCTTACATAACTCACCCCTCTACTACAACAGACATGAGACAAACCTGTTACATAACTCACCCCTCTACTACAACAGACCTGAGACAAACCTCTTACATAACTCACTCCTCTACTACAATAGACCTGAGACAAACCTTTACATAACTCACCCCTCTACTACAACAGACCTGAGACATACCTCTTACATAACTCATCCCTCTACTACAACAGACCTGAGACAAACCTCTTACATAACTCACCCCTCTACTACAACAGACCTGAGACAAACCTCTTACATAACTCACCCCTCTACCACAACAGAAAGACCTGAGACAAACCTCTTACATAACTCACCCCTCTACTACAACAGACCTGAGACAAACCTCTTACATAACTCACCCCTCTACTACAACAGACCTGAGACAAACCTCTTACATAACTCACCCCTCTACCACAACAGAAAGACCTGAGACAAACCTCTTACATAACTCACCCCTCTACCACAACAGAAAGACCTGAGACAAACCTCTTACATAACTCACCCCTCTACTACAACAGACATGAGACAAACCTGTTACATAACTCACCCCTCTACTACAACAGACCTGAGACAAACCTCTTACATGACTCACTCCTCTACTACAATAGACCTGAGACAAACCTTTACATAACTCACCCCTCTACTACAACAGACCTGAGACATACCTCTTACATAACTCATCCCTCTACTACAACAGACCTGAGACAAACCTCTTACATAACTCACCCCTCTACTACAACAGACCTGAGACAAACCTCTTACATAACTCACCCCTCTACCACAACAGAAAGACCTGAGACAAACCTCTTACATAACTCACCCCTCTACTACAACAGACCTGAGACAAACCTCTTACATAACTCACCCCTCTACTACAACAGACCTGAGACAAACCTCTTACATAACTCACCCCTCTACCACAACAGAAAGACCTGAGACAAACCTCTTACATAACTCACCCCTCTACTACAACAGACCTGAGACAAACCTCTTACATAACTCACCCCTCTACCACAACAGAAAGACCTGAGACAAACCTCTTACATAACTCACCCCTCTACTACAACAGACCTGAGACGAACCTCTTACATAACTCACCCCTCTACTACTACAGACCTGAGACAAACCTCTTACATAACTCACCCCTCTACTACAACAGACCTGAGACAAACCTCTTACATAACTCACCCCTCTACTACAACAGACCTGAGACAAACCTCTTACATAACTCACCCCTCTTCTACAACATACCTGAGACAAACCTCTTACATAACTCACCCCTCTACTACGACAGACCTGAGACAAACCTCTTACACAACTCACCCCTCTACTACAACAGACCTGAGACAAACCTCTTACATAACTCACCCCTCTACTACAACAGACATGAGACAAACCTCTTACATAACTCACCCCTCTACTACTACATACCTGAGACAAACCTGTTACATAACTCGTCCCTCTACTACAACAGACCTGAGACAAACCTCTTACATAACTCACCCCTCTACTACAACAGACCTGAGACAAACCTCTTACATAACTCACTCCTCTACTACAATAGACCTGAGACAAACCTTTACATAACTCACCCCTCTACTACAACAGACCTGAGAAAAACCTCTTACATAACTCAGCCCTCTACTACAACAGACATGAGACAAACCTATTACATAACTCACCCCTCTACTACAACAGACCTGAGACAAACCTCTTACATAACTCACCCCTCTACTACAACAGACATGAGACAAACCTGTTACATAACTCACCCCTCTACTACGACAGACCTGAGACAAACCTCTTACATAACTCACCCCTCTACTACAACAGACCTGAGAAAAACCTCTTATATAACTCACCCCTCTACTACAACAGAAAGATCTGAGACAAACCTCTGACATAACTCACCCCCTCTACTACAACAGACCTGAGACAAACCTCTTACATAACTCACGCCTCTACTACAAGAGACCTGAGACAAACCTCTTACATAACTCACCCCTCTACTACAACAGACCTGAGACAAACCTCTTACACAACTCACCCCTCTACTACAACAGACCTGAGACAAACCTCTTACATAACTCACCCCTCTACTACAACAGACATGAGACAAACCTCTTACATAACTCACCCCTCTACTACTACATACCTGAGACAAACCTCTTACATAACTCATCCCTCTACTACAACAGACCTGAGACAAACCTCTTACATAACTCACCCCTCTACTACAACAGACCTGAGACAAACCTCTTACATAACTCACTCCTCTACTACAATAGACCTGAGACAAACCTTTACATAACTCACCCCTCTACTACAACAGACCTTAGAAAAACCTCTTACATAACTCGCCCCTCTACTACAACTGACATGAGACAAACCTATTACATAACTCACCCCTCTACTACAACAGACCTGAGACAAACCTCTTAAATAACTCACCCCTCTACTACAACAGACATGAGACAAACCTGTTACATAACTCACCCCTCTACTACGACAGACCTGAGACAAACCTCTTACATAACTCACCCCTCTACTACAACAGACCTGAGAAAAACCTCCTATATAACTCACCCCTCTACTACAACAGAAAGATCTGAGACAAACCTCTGACATAACTCACCCCCTCTACTACAACAGACCTGAGACAAACCTCTTACATAACTCACGCCTCTACTACAAGAGACCTGAGACAAACCTCTTACATAACTCACCCCCTCTACTACAACAGAAAGACCTGAGAAAAACCTCTTACATAACTCACCCCTCTACTACAACAGACCTGAGACAAACCTCTTACACAACTCACCCCTCTACTACAACAGACCTGAGACAAACCTCTTACATAACTCACCCCTCTACTACAACAGACATGAGACAAACCTCTTACATAACTCACCCCTCTACTACTACATACCTGAGACAAACCTGTTACATAACTCGTCCCTCTACTACAACAGACCTGAGACAAACCTCTTACATAACTCACCCCTCTACTACAACAGACCTGAGAAAAACCTCTTACATAACTCAGCCCTCTACTACAACAGACATGAGACAAACCTATTACATAACTCACCCCTCTATTACAACAGACCTGAGACAAACCTCTTACATAACTCACCCCTCTACTACAACAGACATGAGACAAACCTGTTACATAACTCACCCCTCTACTACGACAGACCTGAGACAAACCTCTTACATAACTCACCCCTCTACTACAACAGACCTGAGAAAAACCTCTTATATAACTCACCCCTCTACTACAACAGAAAGATCTGAGACAAACCTCTGACATAACTCACCCCCTCTACTACAACAGACCTGAGACAAACCTCTTACATAACTCATCCCTCTACTACAACAGACCTGAGACAAACCTCTTACATAACTCACCCCTCTACTACAACAGACCTGAGACAAACCTCTTACATAACTCACTCCTCTACTACAATAGACCTGAGACAAACCTTTACATAACTCACCCCTCTACTACAACAGACCTTAGAAAAACCTCTTACATAACTCGCCCCTCTACTACAACAGACATGAGACAAACCTATTACATACCTCACCCCTCTACTACAACAGACCTGAGACAAACCTCTTAAATAACTCACCCCTCTACTACAACAGACATGAGACAAACCTGTTACATAACTCACCCCTCTACTACGACAGACCTGAGACAAACCCTCGTACATAACTCACCCCTCTACTACAACAGACCTGAGAAAAACCTCTTATATAACTCACCCCTCTACTACAACAGAAAGATCTGAGACAAACCTCTGACATAACTCACCCCCTCTACTACAACAGACCTGAGACAAACCTCTTACATAACTCACGCCTCTACTACAAGAGACCTGAGACAAACCTCTTACATAACTCACCCCCTCTACTACAACAGAAAGACCTGAGAAAAACCTCTTACATAACTCACCCCTCTACTACAACAGACCTGAGACAAACCTCTTACACAACTCACCCCTCTACTACAACAGACCTGAGACAAACCTCTTACATAACTCACCCCTCTACTACAACAGACATGAGACAACCCTCTTACATAACTCACCCCTCTACTACAACAGACCTGAGACAAACCTCTTACATAACTCACCCCTCTACTACAACAGACATGAGACAAACCTGTTACATAACTCACCCCTCTACTACGACAGACCTGAGACAAACCTCTTACATAACTCACCCCTCTACTACAACAGACCCGAGACAAACCTCTTACATAACTCACTCCTCTACTACAACAGACCTAAGACAAACCTCTTACATAACTCACCCCTCTACTACAACAGAAAGACCTGAGAAAAACCTCTTACATAACTCACCCCTCTACTACAACAGAAAGATCTGAGACAAACCTCTGACATAACTCACCCCCTCTACTACAACAGACCTGAGACAAACCTCTTACATAACTCACGCCTCTACTACAAGAGACCTGAGACAAACCTCTTACATAACTCACCCCCTCTACTACAACAGAAAGACCTGAGAAAAACCTCTTACATAACTCACCCCTCTACTACAACAGACCTGAGACAAACCTTTTACATAACTCACCCCTCTACTACAACAGACGTGAGACAAACCTCTTACATAACTCACCCCTCTACTACAACAGACCTGAGACAACCCTCTTACATAACTTACCCCCTCTACTACAACAGACCTGAGACAAACCTCTTACATAACTCACCCCTCTACTACAACAGACCTGAGACAAACCTCTTACATAACTCACCCCTCTACTACCACAACAGACCTGAGACAAACCTCTTACATAACTCACCCTTCTACTACAGCAGACCTGAGACAAACCTCTTACATAACTCACCCCTCTACTACCACAACAGACCTGAGACAAACCTCTTACATAACTCACCCCTCTACTACAACAGACCTGAGACAGACCTCTTACATAACTCACCCCTCTACTACAACAGACCTGAGACAAACCTCTTACATAACTCAGAAAGACCTGAGGAAACATTCGCCGGGAGAATTTAATTGAGACACCGTCTTCTTATCACCGATCGCTTGTTCCCGAAGGTAAATATCGTCCCTGCGCGGTACGCACCGGAAGTCGGCGCTCGTCCGACTAAAGAAACTCGGGGGACGCTCGGACGTAATTGCCCTTTTGTCGGAGCCGTTTTTATTCTGGCGAGTTCGGAAATCGCTGACATTGGCAGTTGTCCCTCGCCGGCGGGCGCGTTCGGAAACGCCGTGCGGTTAGCTTGGCTTGAGGACGGCCATTTTGTGCGGGGCGTTACGCCAGCGGGTAGGGCGTTGTTTTTTAAGCAGAGAGCCTCTTGATTGACTCCAGAACAGCCCGACTCTTAAAACTCCCCGCTAGTATTAAAGGCAGATCCTACAATACACAGTGGCGCCACCTGGGTTTTTTTTAAATAAGGTTAATGATTAATCAAAACTGGTTTCTTGAGATTCATTCTAATTCTAGATGAGTAAATCTAACATTTTGTCCGGTTTATCCAATTTCAATATGTAAAATAGATCAATTTATATTTCCTTGATTTACCTAGGAAGTGTATTGGAAAGTATGGTTAATTTCAATTCATTCAGAATCAAGGACGGTGATTTTGAAAACCTAAATATATATAAGTAGTACTATATAGGCACTACATTCTGTGAAAGTTTGAGGAACATGACATGGCTTTTACTATGTGAAAAAAAAACTTTTTAGAATTTCTATATATTCATACATAAAATATCATAATATTGATCTATAGCACCGTGTCCCACGATTTTTAAGTTAGCTATGTGTTTCAGAACACTTGGATATCATCTTATATTTTCAGGAAATAGACCTGGATTTTAATTTTGAAGTCAAATTGTCGGATATGCCTTTAAACCGGGCACCACCTCAGGCCGCTAGATTAGACTGCGATCCCGACCACATCAAAGAACAACAAGGAAAGTAGATCAAACGAATCCAGAATAGAGACGATGAAAAAGGTGATGATAATTGAGTTTTATTTGTCTACTTGGTGGCTTTAAGATAACGGCAGTGTTTGTTAACTACAGAAACAACGTCCTCAGCAACATTCTTACCAAACCAGGACGCATACTCCCTGATGATTATTAGCTGATTGGGTTTTATTAGATTGGTGTACGGAGGACCACACGCAAGTTGTAATCATAGCCCGACCCTGTGTCTCAAATATACAATATCACAGCATTTATCAAACAAACCAATGATAATCAAACCATTATTTAATGTAGAAATCGCCACCAGTTATTGTTGAGGCTCATCTTGTCAGAGTCAATATCCATGTGCTTTAAATCACATCTAGGATATCGGTAAAATTACGAGGAATCCAAGACTCTACACTCTGTCGCCAGCATGCTCGGGACACTACGCTTCGTGATTTGGACGTTACGCTTCGTCTTTACAATGTAGCACGCTGGTCGCCTTGTACACTACGCTTTGTGATTTGGACGTTACGATTCGTCTTCACAATGTAGCACGTTGGTCGCCTTGTACACTACACTTCATGATTTGGACGTTACGCTTCGTCTTCACAATGTAGCACGTTGGTCGCCTTGTACACTACGCTTCGTGATTCGGACGTTGTGCTTCGTTTTCACAATGTAGCACGTTGGTCGTCTTGTACACTACACTTCGTGATTTGGACGTTACGCTTCGTTTTCACAATGTAGCACGTTGGTCGTCTTGTACACTACACTTCGTGATTTGGACGTTACACTTCGTTTTCACAATGTAGCACGTTGGTCGCCTTGTACACTATGCTTCGTGATTTGGACGATACGCTTCGTCTTCACAATGTAGCATGTTGGTCGCCTTGTACACTACACTTCGTAATTTGGACGTTACGCTTCGTTTTCACAATGTAGCACGTTGGTCGCCTTGTACACTACACTTCGTGATTTGGACGTTACGCTTCGTCTTCACAATGTAGCATGTTGGTCGCCTTGTGCACTACGCTTCGTGATTTGGACGTTACGCTTCGTTTTCACAAGGTAGCACGTTGGTCGCCTTGTACACTACACTTCTTCTTCATGCCGTGTTTATGTCCCTCCTGCATGGAGTTGTCCCCCTGCATTATATACAGGGGCATTATATATACTGCCATATATGGAATAGAGTAGACCCAGTAGCCAATGACTGCATTCGGAGCAAACCACGACCTTAACCCTGACCTCCTTACATGATATTTATAGCGCCTTGGGACGGTTCTACAGTCGAGAGTTGACCTAAAATCCAGTGGGCCACAACCACCCTCCCTTGTGACAATCAAACTGGAGTGTAAAAACCCGTTCCAGGAGCCCCCATCTTGTCAGCTACATGACATTTCTCATTTGGAGACTCTACGTCAATTCTAGACAGAGTTCGGACATAAAATCTAAGAGGGTTTCGCAACTAAGCGTAGTGTCCGTTGGTCACTTCCTGAAGACCGAAGCGTGCTGGCAGGAAAGTGTAGCATCCAGATGCCATTACGAGCCTCAAAGTAACGTATCAGTATCATAATTAATCTTATCTCACCACACAAGCATCATCTCATGAACAGATCAGCTATATTCCGCCACTTTTATATTGTACATATAGAGGTCAAGCAGTGAACTATGGTTATCTTACATGGTATCATACAGAACACACTTTGACATGAGTCTTCTATATGTTGATGGAATGACTACAATGCACTGAATGGGTATGATCTCATATGATAGGTCCCTCTCATGGGGTATGTACATTAAAACTTATATATATAGGTATATATCATATATGGTATCTGAATCTGTCTTGAATATATATATACATACATCCAACTCTTCTGTTGTATACTCTCCTCTCCTATGAGTAAGAATACATTTGTACGTTTAACACAAGTGAACCGATATTGAACAAGACATGCATTTTCTTGCATCCACTATTAAAAAGGTCGTTTAATCAAATAAGAGACAAGCAAGAAGAATAATACCAAGAACTCATATTAGAGGTTCTACTTTGATTTTCCCTTGTCAGTTACTGATTCCCAAAGATTAACACTAGTCTTACCTCAAGGTACTTGAGTTTTAAACAGTAACCACCTTCATTCATTCAAGCCCCACGCTTCTCGTTTTTTTAACAAAACATCACTGAGGCGCTCTATTTCATGATGTTAAATGTGTGTCCCTAAATCGTGCGGAATAAGCACCAACAACTGTTTCAGTGAGTTAACATCAGTACGATGGAATCAAACATTGAACAGACATGGAAGCAAAGTATATTTGGTAACGAACAAAAAAAAGGGATAGCAAAAGCAATTCCCACAAAATGTCCTGCAATGTCAACGGAAAATGTTCACAGAGAGCCATGAAAACTGACGGAGCATCTCGTGAAGTCTGATGCATCTCCAAGTCTTGTGTACGTACGTTTCTTGTAATATTACGACTGGAGAACGTCCTCCAAGTCGTTGAGCTCATCCCTGTATGGTCACGTGGTATAGAAACTGCTAAGTGGGATTCACACGTAGGGACTGATGTACCTGAGACAAGTGTACTTCACTTCTTTCCCCTGGTCTCAAACGGTTCTCCCCTGGTACAAAATTTTCATTGCAAGGTGCTGTTACCAGAAAGATGGCGATATGGATCTCAGCCTGGGACCCAAGTACCCTTGAGCTGAATGGTGTGAAAAAGACATGTGATCCTGCTTGCTGGCCTCCTGTTGGCTAGGTTAGATATTTAGTCGGCGACGCCGCAGTGGGTTCATTGTTTCACCAAAATGACACTGTAAATTTTAAACATATTTAAAATTAAAAGTTCATGTGATTCTTTACCTTGTTAGGGGTGATTGTCGCCGACATTTGCATGGGAAACAAAATTGAAATGAAAACCATAAATTTTAGAGGAGGAGATTAAGTACGAGTAGAGAATCTCAGCAGGATTCGTCTCAGACACACACCCTGTGAGGTACGTGAATCTCAGCAGGATTTGTCTCAGACAAACACCCTGTAAGGTACAAGAATCTCAGCAGGATTTGTCTCAGACAAACCCCCTGTGAGGTACATGAATCTCATCAGGATTTGTCTCAGACAAACACCCTGTGAGGTACAAGAATCTCAGCAGGATTTGTCTCAGACAAACACCCTGTGAGGTACATGAATCTCAGCAGGATTTGTCTCAGACAACACCCTGTGAGGTACAGGAATCTCATCAGGATTTGTCAGGAATTACACCATGTAAGGTTCAAGAATCCCTTCGTGTGAATTTCACTTAAGACATCACTGGCGAGTGACTTCAACCTTCTCTGTAATGTAATTCACGATTGGAGAGACGTTATTTACGGGTATTCATCTGAGAACACTAGAACCAGCTCAGCTCCAGGCTCTGTCCTTCTTAAAGTCATCCTCACACATGATCACAAAGTGATGAAGAAATCCCTGGCCACGATCAAAATACTCCCACCTACGACATCGTCTTCCCAGTATGACGAGGCTGCTAAAGGTTCAGGACATTTCTGGTAACACCTTTTGGTTCACCATGGCCCAGTAGAATATTTGTTTTTCCTCGGCTCCAGAGATGATACTTAACTAGATTCATTCACAAGACCAGATTCTCTGGTGTCCATGCACTTAGCACGTATATATATATATATATATATATATATATATATATATACGTGCTATATATATATATATATATATATATATATATATATATATATATACGTGATATATATATATAATATATATATATGTATGTATGTGCCACTGAACGAGTCAATAATGTCCAACATGAGTCTTCACTTTGGGTGTGAAAAGTGGTGCCACGAGGGCCCTGTATTTGTAAGGGAGTCACTATAGGTCCCTTTGGTAAGGGACAGTCCACGCTAAACACACTGCCAGGGGAAGGAGCCCATGGAAGAGCGAAGACTTCACCGCCGAAGCATGGTCTGATCTCAGGGGGCGGTTCAGTCGCTCCACCATCTCCATCTCGGCCACCTTGAGGATGGAGAGCTCGGCGTCTGTCACGATGGTGGAGTGGCGGGCGTTGATCATGTAGCTCAGGGTTTTTGTCGGAGTCTCGCACACCTGTCAGGGAAAAGAAAACATGTCCAAATTATCATCATGAGAATAGTGTGGATGAACTCTGATCATTGAATATGGAAGATGTATCTTTGGGAGAACCCGGAGAGTTCATTTTAGGCTGTTGAAGGCATACCGGAGAATTTCACCTGAAAATCAAAGCCAATGTCATTCTCCTGATAATTTAAGATGATGATCTCAAAGTGTTGTATAACACATATCTAACTTAAAATTCAGGGGACACTGTACTAGTTTTTGATTTAGAGCTCAAAATAATGATAATTTTAGAAAAGATCTTTATAGAAATTCTAAAAAGTTATTTTCACATAGTAAAACCCATGCCATTTTCCTCAAACTCTTATAGAATATAGTACATGTATAGTACTACTTATTTATGTTTTAAAAATCACAGGTCACCGTCCTTATTTTTGAAAGAATTGAAGAAAACTCTAAATTTCAGTACATTTCCTATGTAAATCAAGCGAATGTAAATTGGCCTAATTTACCTATTAGGATTTGATAAACTGGGAAAAAAACGCTAAATTTACTCATTTAGTATTAGTATGACTCCAAAGAAACCAGTTTTGACTGATAATTAGCATTATTTGAATATCACCAGATGGCGCTACCAGAAATTGTAGGATATGACTTTCGGTGGGGTACACCCAGTAGCCAGCCAAGTAGAGTAGAATATGGTCTTTAAGCCACGGACACACCAAGCGAGAAACGCAGCGACTTCCCAGAGTCGCCGATACAAAATAGCATGTATGTGAGATATTATTTGATACTTCACTTTATCATTACTTCTGAGATGCTATAAATTATTGGCGGGAGATCATATTTCACACATACACGATTTTGTGTTGGCGATTCTGGATTTCTCATCTGGTGTGTCTCTGACTTTATCTGGATCATTTCTTGGACTATAGTCCGCCTTACCCGGCGTTTACATTAGACGATTATAGGCGGCGACTTTCAGCAGTAAAAGGCTAGAAGTCGTCTAATGTAAACGCCAAGTGCGTCTGGTTACGCAATACGGCACCACCTCACGACTATTAGACATGCGACTATTTTAAGCCGGCTTGAATTAGTCGTCTACAGGGGCGGCGATTCTGTGAAAACACATAGTCATCAGTGTGAACGCTCGGGTAAATTCTGACGTAGACGACTTTTGCGGTGGACATTGCCACCACCTGGCGACTATTGGCTGACGATCTACAGTCGCCACGTATTTAGTCGTCTAATGTAAACGCCGGGTGAGCCTATAACATCGCAATGCTGACTGTACTTGGTTCTACATTCGCCTGAAAGGATCCCTCAGATTGGTAAGAATCCATGTCATTCGGGTCGGTGGACGCACGTCACCGACCCGATTTGATCACCTTTCCCTACGCGTCGGGCATTAATTCCATGTCAGATATGACCGACTTTACCCGACCTTATGATTTTGATGTACGCACTTCACAGAAAGTTCCCGATTCTGACCAGGTGATTCAGATGGCGATGCTACGTATCCCCCAGTCCGATTTACAAGTGGTTTATATTGATTTGTACTCGAGACAGAGGCAATCATAGATCTGAAAACCGTTTTCTTATATCCTAAAAGACCAGACGTCAATAAACTCTGCATCATCACCCGGCACAGGGCTCAGATAATGAATAGTAGTAAAAAGTAATAAAAAGGAGGGGGTGTGATTGGGTATTGTGTAGATGTTGATGTCTTATCGTAGGTATAATACATCAGTTCCCGACTCTCACCGAGCCGATGGTCGGGATGGACCGGGAACAATGTCTTAGCCTGAAACGGAACTGGGAACCACGTAAAAGGATGATCCATGAATAGGAAATGAATCGTCGCCATATCCGGGAATAAATACACAACATTGACTGGTTTCAGATACAAGCGGCCGTACGCTCCGAGGAGTTGACGCGTATAACCGAGCGCATGCGAGGATATTGCGTAAGGTCAACTCCGAGGAGCATACAACCACTTTTATCTGAAACCAGTCTATATTGTATTTATTATCCACCTTCTCTGGGCAAGTGGCATGTCGATATCAGTTCGTTTTAATTACGCACTATTTTCCCTTACGCACTATTTTTTCGTATGCGCCACCCGGAGCATCCAACATATCCGTATGCGCCGGGTATGTCCATACAAACTCCCTATGTGTTTTCTATGGACCCTTGTAACCTGTAACCTTATTGAAACATTCTTTGAAGACTTACATTTAGAAAATTGAATTTAATTGAAAACAGTGTACTGAACATATTGTTTTGACAGAGATGAGTTCAGGTTTTATTAGATGTAGTTTATTTCAGAGGGCTGAGCTTATTCTGCAGAAATGGACCTGAAATTGAATAAAAACAAACGGATGTTGAAAATAAATACGCTTATTGTTTGATAAATGATTCTTTTCAATGGACTCCCGTCTGTAAACTTACTATTAGGAAAGTTTCTCCCTGAGATGCAACACGGATACAATGTAAAGGAGATTAACAATCTCAAGACTTAAGTGAATAAAGAAATCCCTCCCCACTCAGAGCCCAGACCTTCACTGTAGAGTGAAATCTAAGAGAGGAGATATTGAACGCTGACGCAAGTCTTCTTCTGCTAATGGATTTATCTCCAGACGACTGGGCGATTTAGAGACAGCCGCACATGTCCGGGATAAATGGAGCCGAATTTTATCACTAGTTACTGGGAGAAATTATAAAAAAGAGATAAAGTTCTGCAAGTACTCGGATATGCAGCAATTTGCTGAATGGATTGAAATCTTTGACAGCTATATATGTAAACACAACTATTGAGCTTTCCTCGAATGATGTCAGTCATATTGTTAAAGGGCACAATCCACCAGGCCGATTCCTCACCCGATCAATTGTTCATGGGCCATTAAGAGGAAGCTCACGTATTGTAATTTATTTAATTCTGATAATAATAGTTTAATAAATGACCATTTTCAAAGATTTGAGAAATTCTAGGGCATCCTATAATAATCGGCGATTGTCTGGCTACGGAATCTGTATGCCATAGAGACCCAGGGAAGATGTGGGTCAACTTTATTCAACACTTATGGACGGCTAAGATTATCTTTGTGAACGAACTTAAATATCATCAAACAATATTAACCCTTGCTCAAAGTGCAGAAAAGAGTCTTCATGTACGATCCTGGGGGCTGTTGAATAAACTACGACCGAGAAAAAAGTATCCCAGAATTGTCTTTGAGGCCATAGTGTAGTATGAAATAATGTGTTGTAAGTATAAGATGTTTTGATGATAAAAGTAATCTAAAGCCTTGACAAGGTGTTGTGTACAAATACGTTCATTTAGATAACATCTTCTGTTTTGTCATACAACACTGAATGGAGATAAAATCGTCCAGGATGTCGTATCGTTGGAGTTATCGTATCGTTCAGACCAGCACCAGAAACGAACGAACTTTATTCAACAGCCCCCTGGCTTATTGAATGAGAGTTTGGCGCAGCTGTGTTTTACAGAATCGCCGATTGTCAAGCTGGCTTGAAATAGTCGCCGGTCATCACGTAGTCCGCATAGTTGCTTACGACAATTTCTGTGTTGGCGATTACGGAAATCGCGGCGATTCTCGCTTGGTGTGTTACGTCTTGGACACACTAAGCGAGTCAATGCGGCGATTTCCGGAATCGTCTACACAAAATGGCAATTATTATTTCATATGTCCCACCAATATCTCAGCGTATCAGAAGCAATAGTCAGGCGAAATATGAAATAATTGCACATATATTTTGCTGGCGATTCATGGATCGGGCCATTTTTCGCTTGGTGTTTCTGCAGCACAGCAGACTGGTCTACAGGAAAAAGGCGAATGCAGACATCACGATGGGCCTGTTCTGATTTAGGAAATGTCATTTCATTGATTACACAATACCACAGCAGTGGCTGAATTCTACTTATCAAAATACCCATTTCCATTGGCCCACGAAAACCGCGGAGGTTTTGAGTTCTCCTAAAAGTCTGTCTGAGGTGCCACCGACTGTGCGTCGGTGTTGAATAATCGGTGAGGGTGCTAGAACCACCGCTGTCAGATCGGTGAATGGGAACAGGCATGCAGGACAGTGCTCACCGATTAATTGTGCATAGATTATACAATGAGGCCACCACTGAACGACTTCAGTCAGGAAAGACCTGTCAAATGCAGCCCAAATAAGGCATACACATAGGTACTGATCTAGTATCATAGAATGATCCGATTCTAGTCTAATAATTAGAAAAACTATTAGATTAATTACCAGTAACCAAAGGTTTATATCAAGTGTATCATCAGTAAAATAAATTTGCAGTCTATAAATCATGAACATCTCATACAATCAGATACTTCCAGAATTTACTTTTAAATCTAGATCATCGAGATATGAGGCCAATTCGCTGAATGATATTTATGTGTTTCCTTCGTAGAACTTGCGCTCTGGGTCAAACCGCACAGCTAGCTGAACCGTCGACTGATCATCTCTGTACAAACATTTAACACGGAGACATAAATGTGCGTAAACTGAATCGAATTACAGCGAATCTCTGAAGAGGCGATAGTATTGATAAATAGGAGCAGATGGTAGGTCCATCATTGGTGAAGGAGCGTGCAATTATAAATGAATTACAGTTAAAAGGTTTGGCTTACATTCAGTCTATGGATAGTTTTCTGTTGCCTAATTGCACCCAGTCAACCTGCCATTTCTGCATCTGCCTGAGTCTAGGATCCAAACATATCAAGCACCAGTAGGTCAATGAGGTATTTTGGTCTCTAGTGATTAGTCATGGTCAACTAGGCATGCCTCTAAGATCCGGAGACACTGGCTCCCTGCTCCTTATCCAATAGCACAGTGAATAGCACACAGATAGTGAAGGGATAGTTTTCTGGAAGCAC
Source organism: Alentia gelatinosa (assembly GCA_950022655.1). Classification (NCBI taxonomy): domain Eukaryota; kingdom Metazoa; phylum Annelida; class Polychaeta; order Phyllodocida; family Polynoidae; genus Alentia; species Alentia gelatinosa. The sequence continues at coordinate 68,508,867 of OX465584.1, read as the reverse complement.
ACTGTATACGTGACCGCTCTAACCTCCAGGCAATAGATTTGATTTTTTTTATTGAAACAAAAGACAGTTCTACAATAGCAGATCTTCCACTGTCCGGTTTTAGCGCGGCAAGCTAGTCAAATCCAAGTGTGCTATACTTATAGGGTAAGGCCTCAGCCTTTGATTCGGTACAATAATTAGACTAATTAACTCTTTAAGTCTCAAGTATTCATCCAGTAATGGACGATACGGGTTTTGCGGAAACGAGGCCGGCGCCTGGCACTCCCTCTGGTGGCAGGCTCTGTCACTACCCGGGGATCCCACACGCTGCCACGTGTCAAATTCCATGCAGCTCATTTGCATATATGAATATTCATCGTGACACACTGAAATCGAAACTGAAAGCTACGGGTCCGGGGGGTCGGGGGTGGGTCGGGGGTGGGTCGGGGTGGGTCGGGGGTGGGTCGGGGGTGGGTCGGGGGTGGGTCGGGGGTGGGTCGGGGGTGGGTCGGGGTGGGTCGGGGGTGGGCAGCCCCGGTACGTGACAGACGCTTTCGGCAAACCTGCATTTTTTCCATGTTTATTTGAATACATGTCCGCGGTCACATCTCATGTTTCAGGGTATGTATGTGGGAGCAGCGGGTTGTATAGATTTTTTTTCTCCAAGAGGCACCTGACTTCATGGGATTTAGTTACAGAAAAAAACCATTACATCTCCATGGTATTGGCGTGCTGTGGTTGTACGTGCAGATGTCAGCATTCACTGTTAACGATTATTACGCAGAATGTCGTACGTAACAGCACAGATAGTGCTTACATGAGACATAAAGTACACTTAACGTAGGGAATGTGGGTCTTAATGTCGGCAATTAGGTCCCGGAATGCATTGGACGATCCCCTATGGCGATATATTCCCGGCACTGGACCAAAGCAAGGCCGCATATTAATTCAAATGGTTTCATGATTGCAGATTTATCGGGAAATACCTAATTTGAGCATTAGAGGATGCATGGCAGATAACTGGCTTGGAGTGTAATAAGTTTTATCTCACCCCGGTATATGTCACCATAGGCTTTACATTAGGAAATCTACCCCATCTATGCTTTTGTATTACTGTTGAAAAGATAAATATTGAGTCAACGACCAACAGAACTTGTTTAATAGTAGCTGACATCCTGCTCTCTGATTGGTCAATATTGTTATTACTCTAGTGGTATAAAAACACTTTATGTCACGGCCTGCCACATAAAATTTCCCTATGTTAAGTCTATGGCGGTTTTTTATTAGGGGTAGGATAAAATAAAAAAAAACACTCATTTGATCACCATGTGATTCATTCAGCTTTGCTTTGTGAATTACTCCGCGGTCAAACTCTGTGGAGTACGGACCAAGATATGTTTATCTCATGAGTTTCCTTCTAAATGAAGATATGCAGAGAAGGGATTTCTATAGGGCAGATTGGTAATGTTCCCTGGGAGCCGCCATTTTGCCCTAATTATGTGCTCTTCACTGCTGAAGGTAAAAAAGTAGGTGTTCTTCACTAATGGAGGTGCAAAAGAAGTGAGTGATAATTGGGAACTTTCACGACTCTAGCATTGCTAACTCATTCTCCGGTCCAGCCGGTGACTTCCGGTTCAAAATACCCTCCAAATTATTCAAATTCGCCTGACAACAGATCGATCCGCCATCTTGCTGGTGAATACAAATCGCCGTCAGAGCTCAAAATAGCGAAAAACTATAATAATCTACCTTCTCCACTGCATTCTGTACATGTAATAGTTGACATAGGATTATTTACATTATTCAGTCATAATTGAAATGTGCCAACTCGAAGAAAATTGGTTGTTTCGACGATTTGTTGACATCCCTTTATAATCTAATCTGGGGTTACCCCATAATTATTTGGTCTGAAACTACCAGGGAAGCCTAATTTTGACCAAGAGAATGCTTCTTCAGAATTGTTTAAAATATCCTCACACCTTATATAGTATCATGAATGGACGTCCAAATGGTCCCGCAGGCGTAACATTGTGTAGCGGCTTCTCCAAAATGGCCGCCCAGGGGGTTCTGAGCGCCACCTACTTCCGGGCGGGCGCGGAGAATGTGAAATCCATCATGTCCTGGGTTCCATCATTCAGTCATCCTACTTTAGGGTGGGTGTAGAGAGTTAAGGGAACCGCGGTAAAATATTGAGAGTCAGTTGCACTTCAAAAAAACAAAGAGTCAGAATACAGGTGTTTATTTTATTTTTTTTAATGATTTTAATTTATAAATACTGGAGTTCTCGGTCCGGAGTGACTCACCTCTGTCTTCCACCGTCCCGTGCAGTCGTCACGGCAGGTTTTGTCCCCCGAATAGTAGCGTCATACTGTTTATTACCCACCTCATACGGAGTCTCCGTACTAAGCCTATGGAGCCTACAGATCGCTACTGAGTAGAATACAGACCTCCGGAATCTCCTAGGAGAATACGGCTTTTTCGGCCACCTGATAGGCATTATGAGAACTAATTTATATCAACAATGCACCGCGTTTGCATCAAATATATAAGATATTTTTCCTAATAATTACTCGAAAGGGGAGTAATAAATACAACATTACCATGATTTCGATCTGTGTGGCCGTATTCTCCTTGTAGTCGACACTACGTAATTTTACTTCGCGTCAACTACGCGGAGAATACGGCTTCTCAGATCGAAATCATGGTAATACTGTGTATTTATCACCTGGTGGCTGCTTCATAAACTAACAATGACTGTCCCCTATACAGTATTAATATTCCTGAGGTCACGACTGTTGCATCCTCATGTAATTACAGACATACTTTGACTGGCCACACACACACATCCGCCGAGTGATATCCAGAGCCAAAACTCCAGGAGTCGCATACGGGAGCCCAGATTAAAACGAATAAGGTTTTGATTTTATCCTACCCCCTGTGAACGATATTTTTATGTGAGGATGATAACAAAAAACACGATAAAAACTTTCTAAAGTCCTCCATATAGCTCTCCTTGCTGCTCTGAAGGCGCTTGGTACATTTTTTGTACGCTCCTAGGAGCGATTTTTTATCCGTATGCGACATACGGGCGCATACGGAAAGTCAATGTTAAGCCTATGGGATTTTATATTAGGGGTAGGATAAATACCCATATACTTTGACTGGCCACACATACATACCCACATACTTTGATTGGTCTTAAGGAAAGATGAGTGATCACTTTTATCTGGTGCTCAGCTGGGAAAATCTAGTCACTTGAAATCACTTAGCAGAACGTTTCCAATAAACTCGGCAATTAATTCGCTGTCATGCTAAGAGCCAACAAGAGACATGCGAGTGAAGAAAGATCGGAGATGATGGAGACTAATCGGGCAGCGCGCCGATTACTAGTATTTATCATCATTAATTAAATTAATTGCTTCTCAAACATGGCTTATTTATTCCTCGTTGGCTTTCTTATCACTGGCTCGTTTCTTTTTCCATACGTAAAGCCCAATGCCCATCTACCGATCTCGGAACATTCATGTACCTTTGTCGGCGACAAACGGACGGTAATTTGTCTCACCCAAGGCATCCTAACGGAGTCTACAGTAGTCAGTAGATGTAGGACCGCTAGGCAAGGGTGACCCACCGATTAGTAGACCGATTTGCTTAGGACTAATATCCACCACCCTATCTCCTCAATGTCCGCCGGTAGAGCGAAGAGTTACGTAATTTGCCTGCGACAAGTTGACCGACTCCTATACGATTTGGGAACTAATCGCTCAACCCTGAATCGGTAGATGGGCATCAGGCTTAAGTATCAAATGATTTACAGAAAGATGAAATTCTGATCAAGTTAGAACTAACGTTACACGTAAGGTATTATGTAGTGTAGAGTGCTGAACCTATTTTGATGATGAACTAAACACTTTTGGTCACATGACGCAGTGACTCTTGGCGGTCAATGACGCTCTGCATTTTACTGCCAAAATTCGGCGAACGTCCTTTGCATTTTGCAGTGCAAGACTCTGGGACCTGTTTCACTAGTTTCGTGACATGTCTAGATGGCGTCTGTGACACCATACGGACAGATCACAAGATTGCAGTAGATGACACACGGAGTTTCACTCATTTCTCGTAGGAGTTAAGCAATGACACTTTAACACGAGTAGAAGATACATATAATCTATAATTGTTCCAAATATGAAGAAGATTGGCCACTTCGATCTTCTGATATTTGCTAGTCTTTTTCCACTGTTGCTTGCACTGTTGGTGCCGCTGTTGATGTCTGTCTAGGCCTAATGTCACAAGACTACTGAAACAGGTCCCTGATCTTGTACCACGACCTTTAACCCTTTAAGGACGGCCACCTGCGGCTGAGCTGTCACCATAAGGACGGGTACGAGTGATAGTGCATATCTCTGAAGGACGAACACATTTTGGAAAAAGTCCTAATGTGATGTTCCACCACGTGATATTATTGGTAATCAATAGTATTTCATATATTTTATCTTACTAATATCAATTTTGATATCATACCTACATTTTCTGAAGATTTCATGAAAATTATAAATTATTTCCTTGTCAGAAACAATTTTATAGGTTTGAGGCATCATTCGGCCTGGGCTGGTGGATGCCTCAAGGCACTATTCGTCCTTAAAAGCTGCTATTAACCCTTTAACAGCAGCATGATGTCTGCAGGCATTCCCCTGGCTACAGCAGCATGATGCCTGCAGGCATTCCCCTGGCTATGGCAACATGATGCCTCCAGGCATTCCCCTGGCTACAGCAGCATGATGCCTCCAGGCATTCCCCTGGCTATGGCAACATGATGCCTCCAAGCATTCCCCTGGCTACAGCAGCATGATGCCTCCAGGCATTCCCCTGGCTATGGCAACATGATGCCTCCAAGCATTCCCCTGGCTACAGCAGCATGATGCCTCCAGGCATTCCCCTGGCTACGACAGGATGATGCCTCCAGGCATCTTTGAGACATCATTGATACTTAATATACAAAATTTAATAAATAAAGAAGTATTCATTTGAAATTAAAGAAATTTAGACTAAGTATAAGCGGCATATTGACCTTTGATTTAGTATAAGAAAATATCATCAGTTACCAAGGTAAACTACTCAAATCACATGACACATCGTTGGAGAGTTTTAAGTCGGTAGGTGGCAAATTCATATTATGTGCGGTTTATGCTTACATATTTGATAGAGGGAACCAGATGCAGATGCAGGATGTCCGCTGACGTGTGGTTCTAAGTATATTGTATCATATATCTGTTATATCGTCCTTTGATATACGTATTTAGACATCTATTCACTGTCAAATGCGAGTATGCAAGCGACTTTCACCGCTAAATGCGATTCACGCGCCATCTGGTGGATGCTGGCGGTACTACTGGGTTTAGTTACTAGAGCGAACGCTAGGGGATTGCAGATGATGAATATTCAAATAGGCGGTGGTTGCCAAAACTGTGATAGATTTATCTGATTGTAGCGTGATTTACGGACCAGCGAACATGGCGCCATTGTACAATGGCGGAAGGTGTCACACAGGTGGTCCCAGGGTATGGAGATCAGATATACATATGAAATATGGACTATTAAAAATGGAATATGACTCATTTATCTGGACTCCATTCAATTCGCTCGCTCCTTGTTATATTTCAGAAAGTGGTACCAGTGTTGACGGTAGGTCCATGTGACAGTAACAGAGCCCCGCCTAACGGACACCCCGCGTAAGCCGTCACCCCGCCAATTATCAGATGTTTAGTTTAACCCCGTGTAAGCGGTCACTTTGGCCTGGAATGGAGGGTTCTACTGCAGTGAGAGTGCAGGACCCAGCTAGATACTTTGGACGTTTAAAGCATATATAAAGCAACTAAGCTCTATTTATTAATCCTAAAGAGTAAGCCCCGCCTACAAGGCCTTCAGGCACGCGCAGAACGGGGCCGACAGGTGTATATCTCAGGTGAGGTGTAGGGTGACCTAACCTGGACCACCTATATAACCATTCTGAGCACTGTGTTCGCTTCACTGACTCTCTGAGTCTCAGTGAGAACACATGTACCCGGCTGTGTTAAGTAGGGTGAGACTGGAATACACAACTACACAACATGGCATATTGTTAGAGTGAGTATAATAAGTTATAATATATATAAGTTATACCTTATAGTTATATATTTGGAGTGGGCCATCATACTCTATAAATCTGTGTGTTTTACCAGTGTCTGTAGAGCCATGCCTGCCTCTGTGTGTGTGACTGGAGCTGTGAGCACATGTGTGTCTGTCACACACAATGTCGACCTGTGTGATTCTATGTGTGCAAACTGTATCTGTATGTCTGTATATCTTCCTATCTGTGTATCTGTGTCTGTCTGTCTATCACCCTGGTTATGTCCCACCAATCCTCATATTGAATGAAATAATTACAATCACAGGTATCCCGCAATGGCCGACCTCTTACTTGTTGTGATCCATGCATAGAAATGAGCTGTAGACCCCCTCCCACCTGCCTTATTATACCCCCCCCCCCCCCTGACTGGCCCTGCTGCCGACCGCTGCCACACACACAGACCCGTACTCTCACTGTGTGAGGGGCGGGTCTTTATTTTCAATGAATTTATCATCAAGACTCATTTCTGTATTTCATCTTTAACTACGAGGGCCAAGGAGAGTATAAACCTGTTTAAGAGAGGTCCGAGTAGCTTGGCGTCGAGATACAAGGACATTCCTCTTAGAGGAACGGAGGGTGTCCCCTTACACGGGGTTCTACTGCAGCGAGATGGCGAGACCCAGCAGATAGTGTGGGCGTTTAACTACGCGGCCAAGGAGAGTATAAACGTGTAGGAGGATCACAGACTTAAGACGAGGACGTCCCTCTTAGAGGACAGTCACTGCTTACGAGCCGCCGCAAACAAAGGTTACCTATATCTGCCGTACTCCCCTCCACTTACAGAAACATGTCCCAGCGGGGGACACCCCCCGAGGTCCCCTAGATGAATCAAACTCACAAAGAGCAGCCTTTTATTTATCAATTAAACTAGCAGAAATTTGTAAATCATGGTATCTGATGCAAAATGGCGAGGGGAAATATCTAAAACATTTAGATAGATACGTTGATAACCATTTATAAAGGATGTAATTAGTTAACGAAAATGCCACTGCGTGGCACTACCTTCAGTGATTAGAAACTCTCCCCCACAAAGACCCCCATCGCTGAATTGTCCTAGACGAGGGTAGAATTCACTTGAAAACACTAAGTACACTCAGGAATGACATAACAAGAACAAATCTCAGCCGTCCATAAGGTTGTCCATAAGTGTTGGATAAAGCTGACCCCCATCGTCCCTGGCTCTCTATGGCGTACAGAAAAGGATCTCCATGTACGATCTTAGATTACTAAACAGACCCCAGAGGAAGAAGTGAATCCTGCTGAAGAGAGAACTTGGCCTGAGGGATAAACGCAGACATTTCAGACGGTTTTAAGTGTTAGCAATATGATTGGCATCATTAGAGGAGACCTCAATAGTTGTGTTTACATATATAGCTGTACAAGGTTTCAAGTCTTTCCTATGTCTGAAAAACTCACCATTTCTGAGGGACATAGAAATAGATAAAATGTAAAAACAGCTGTCCATTAGGTCGTCCATAAGTGTTGAATAAGGTTAACCCACGTCGTCCCTGGATCTTTATGGCATACAGAAAAGGGTCTTCATGTACGATGCTAGGTTATGAAACGGGCTAAAGACATTGATGTAATTACTGTTCTTTGAACTGGGACGGAGGTTATTTGTCTAATATATGTATTCATTAGCTCCTGATCTTAATTAGAAATATGTAAAGAAAACAACATGGGACATCGTGTAGGGGACTTTCAGTGTTGTCGGGATTCATATTGTAAGTCCTTAAAGCATGTATTCCACCGAGCCACCAATTTTTGTCGAAACCTTACAAAATGGAGAAACGGCAGGATCGTGAAAAATCTGAATAAATGCACAGTTTCCTGTGGATGCGTGCCCAGATTCTGTCTGATAGGTTCCGGTTCTACTCACCATGTCAACAAACCATGTCTGAAAGATTCGTAATAAAGATTCATATCGTTGTACAATATTCCTATATACCCATTATTGAACTTAATAGAGTTACAGAACGCTGCAGGGGGTGCATTAAAAATAAGTTATGTTTCGAGGTTGACGTTTTCGTCCCGCTCTGACGTTTTCGTCCCGCTCTGATCACGTGATACAATACAGCAGCGGGACGAAACAATAGCTGTTGTGGTTACTCGATAAGGGTGGTCACTTGCTTCGGAAGTGTTTCAGGTAAAGAATTAAGCATTTCTATCGATATTTGAAGGTATATAGGAATAGGGAAACCAAGTACCGGTAAGCAAAAGTCAAAGTTACTCGGTAAGGCTTGGAAAAATGACTGCCCGCGGTTGACGCCTTGGGCAGTCATTTTTCCAAGCCTTACCGAGTAACTTTGAACTTTTGCTCACCGGAACATAGTTTCCCTGTATTCCTCTATACATTCTGAAGAAACCAGGTACTTTCTGATGAACTCCTATTTCGGTGGAACACACGCTTAAAGAAAACTTGAGTGTTAAACCAAAAAAAAAAAAGTTTTGGTCAAAGTCGTCGTTCTCCACGAGTTTGATGCAGAGTGATATGAACGAGGTGACAGCTGAGTGTATATTATGTAGCTTTCAAACATGTTGGAGAACAACGGCTTTGACCAAAATGAGTTGCTATCTATATTTATTTCACCCCTGTACAAACAAAGAAAATGGATGATACACAGGATAGAGACCATGGAGAACGGATTGCAATCCTTGTAGGGGCATGGAGAACGAGTTCCCAAGGGTCTACATGCACAAGTTCCAAAATGTTGCCTATGCAGCAAAAATACCAGGACTGAGATAATAAATAATCCTTGCATGAATGACGAACATAGGTGGGTGTTTTTATGTTTCACCTGAACAGTATACAATAAGGAAGTTCTCATCAACAAAATCCTGATGGAAATAACCATTTCTGCTTACCGCAGCAGTTGTCTAGAACTAATATACGGAAGGAAGTTGCCGCATATAGTTGGCGGATACTGAGGAAACTTTGCCTACCTCAGCAATGTGCGAGCTGGTGGTGTGCTGCGACAACTTGATCTCAAACAGTAAGTTCCCTTCTTCCTGGTAATAAAGCGTGAGGCGACAAAACTGAAAAAGAAAGGATCGCATTTCATTTCCTGATTCATTAACCTGTGATATCGATAACGGAGGCCACACCCACACACAGACAGCGGCAGGAGAATCCGCCGGCTTTTATTGGGACTCGGACCCGGGCCCAGCCTCATCAAAACGGAGTTTCTTCAGACTAAGTATTGCGTTTCACAGCAGACGGGGACTAATAAAAACACAAGGATCTCGTCTGCGGGGCAGTATTCTTTGGGGTTTTTTTTTAAACGGAATATTTGGGAATTTATTGGTCCACACTGTAGTGCAGGGCATAGGAGGAAATCAATATCTTAAGTGGGATTCACACGGTGGAATCTTTGTACCTCATATGTTTGTCTGAGATAAATCCTGCTGAGGTTCTCTGCTCGAACACGATCTCCTCGTCTCAATCGAAGGGTTCCATTTCCCTGAGAAATGTTTCTTCCACTACAATTGTTGGCGACATTTAGCCCTAACAAGGAACAGAACCTCATGAAATCTTGTGAGGTGCATGAATCCCACCTTGTGAACTCAACTTAAGTGCATCTAGTATCAGTAGAATTCGATATCAAAATAAAGTATTTAGATTTGATCTTTTGTCTTATTAGCTATTTCCGAAATTCGAGTTTGTTGTTGAACAATTAAGAAAGAGCAGCATTTCAATCGAGTTATTTTAGAGGGTATTTAACTACATCTTAAAGAGCATCAAAAGAGGAAACTTTTTCAAGTTTGGGGTCAGAGCTCGTATCCCATCGAGTATGAATTGTGCAGTAATTCACAAGGCGAAGCCACGTGAAGTACGTAGCGATTCAAACGAGTTGAGATCGAACTCTTACCCTAAACTTGAATGGGTTTCTGAATTTATTTCACCCTTCACATTATTTAATGGGCCAATGTTTGTGACATAATCCCCCATTGAGTATTTTTTCTAAATGCTTCATGGATACGATTTCCCAATGTTAGGTCTATGGAGACAAAGGAAATGAAACCGAGACATTTATATAAAGGTCAAATATCGCGAGGTTTTCATAAACCAGCCCTAAGAATGTACTCCCAAAAACAATCAATGGCAAAACACCATTTCCTCGCAAAACCTCATTTTTGTGTATAATTTTCACGAAGAAACATCAAATTAATCCATGTTTGGATAATGACCCGTCCCCTCTCCCGAACACAAGCCACGGTTTGTTTTACATTCACCGTAAAACTTCAGCATCCATTTTATCTGCATGGCGTCTTAACTGGCCGTCAAATACTTGATTGGCTCGCGTTTTACGGTGAGACCCGGTGTTAGGTGGGGAGTGAGACTGGAGCGTGTCGTACCTGCGCCGCCGTGTCCCCGTTGAGCAGTGTGCCCAGCTTGGCGGCCGTCTTCACGGGGTCGAACTTGACGTCGGAGTTGCCCTCGATGAGGTATCGGTCGGCGATGCTGTACCCCACGTGCAGGTACAGGCCTGGGGGAGGCAAGCAGACGTGGAACTTTAAAGACGAATGCTGGTAGTTGGGCGATTTCTAGATTCTATTGAGATTTGCAAATAACTCAGGATAATATAAGTTCCATATACCAGCAATTAGAAAATGCAAAAAAAATGGCATGTCACCATGCTAACTTCTATGGGAGGGCCATCTGAAAATGTAAGTCCTTAACTATTAGTGTCTATGGGAAACTGCAAAATTTTGACTTTGTTGCTAAATGACACTGACGTTCTATTGGTATCTTCAAATAATTCTGGATTATGATAGTTGGGAACATGTATAAATGAAAAATGCTAAAAAAAAATTGACTATGTCACCATGCTGATTTCTATGGGAGGGCCATCTGAAAATGTAAGTGCTTAACTATTGGTGTCTATTGGAAACTGTTATATTTTCATGGCCCCAGATGGCAGCACCAGTGTTTAATTAGGGGGCGTTTTGATACCTACCCGCATTTGTCTTTAAGTCTAATACACATCTACTGATTCGGGTTGAACGATTAGTTCCCAAATCGTATAGTTGTTGGTGAACTTGTCGCAGGCAAATTACGTAACATGTTGGGCAATGTCACCCACTCGAACGGTGGGTATTTCTAACGTTTTGTTGTCGCAGACTGGATTTATCAAGATGTTGGTAAAAACTATTGGCGAGCGATTTAGGAACATCGACTGACAAATTGTGGGTAACTAAAGAATATCTCAAGGGGGCGAGTGGTTTCGCTAGTTGCTGGCTGACCCATGCCTAGCTGCCCCACATCTACTGACTAGGGCCGACTGTTAGGATGCCTCGCCTGAGACAAAGTGCTGTAACTTTGTCACAGACGAAAGAACATCAAAGTCCCGAAATCGGTAGATGTGCATTAGACTTTAGTGGAAGATGTTTACTTTATTAGGATGGCATCTTGTATCGCATTTCTATAGAATGAAATAAGGTATCACTTGTATTGTACACCCCTAAATATTGATAATTATTTGATCATTTACCATAACGTAACGAAGTCAAACCGATCTTCAGAGTGTGTTGAACAGATTGAAGTGACCTTCTGCTATTCACTATGCGTGTGTGCGGGCGTATTTTCTATTTTTTTTTGCAATTTGTGTTGATTTTACTGTACTTCAATCCGGCCATGTATTTCATGAAACTCACAAAGCGGAGCTAAGTGAATTACGTAGAGGTCAAACAAGTTCTGACCAAGTTATTTTCATTGCTTCTCGTTTTATTTCACCATGTGTACATGATCAGGAACCTTTATATTAATAAAAAGCTCACTCAATTTGCCATTGGGTATTGGGTACACTATGAAAGAACCGAAGTTCATAGAATGGTGAATAATAGTCCGTATATGTACGACACAGGAGACGCTTTTAAAATCCTGCAGCCATCGACATTCTGCTTTTAGGCCCAGGGACCTGTTTCAGTAGTTTCCTGACATGGCTAGATGGCGTCTGTGACACCATACGGACAGATCAACACAAGTTGCGGCACTCAGGACAAGACAGACCCCAAACACGGTGTGTCCGGTTTCAAAAGTATTAGATAATTTCACTCACTTTCCCTAGGAATTAAGCAATGAAACTTTAATACGAGTAAGGGATACGTATAACCCATAATCGTGTCAAATATGAAGAAAATTGGCCACTCCGATCCGCTGATATTTGACATCAACTGTGACATGCGTTTTGAAACCTGACAAAAGATTTTCCACTGTTGCTTGCACTGTTGTTGCCGCTGTTGATGTCTGTCTAGGCCTAATGTCACGAAACTACTGAAACAGGTCCCAGGTTCCACTGACACCCAACTCGTCTGCCGGAGGCAATACATGCCTGATAAGACTGACATTATATATATATATATATATATATATATATATAAGGTGTGTAAAATCCTCACCTGTTCGATGTTTCTGTTGGAGGCTCACTGGGCGTGCGCAGACCACTTCCGCTTTAATACATCTGCACTGCCCCCTATCGGCGCGCACGAAACCAGACCCGTGCGCTGGTTACCGGAAAGAGAAAGGAATAAGGTTCAAACAGTGTAATAACCAGCACAAAACTCACATCTTCCCGATCGTAATTCCTTAAGCGGGATTCACACGACGGGATTCATGTACCTCACAGGGTGTTTGTCTGAGACAAATCCTGCTGAGATTCATGTACCTCACAGGGTGTCTGTCTGAGACAAATCCTGCTGAGATTCATGTACCTCGCAGGGTATTGGTCTGAGACAAATCCTGCTGGGATTCATGTACCTCTCGGGGTGTTTGTCTGAGACAAATCCTGTTGAGATTCATGTACCTCACAGGGTGTTTGTGTGAGACAAATCCTGCTAAGATTCATATACCTCACAGGGTGTTTGTCTGAGACAAATCCTGCTGAGATTCTTTACTCGAATCTAAATGGTAGGATTCCATTTCCCTGAGACATATTTATCCCCCTGCAGTTGTCGGCGACATTTACCCCTAAAAGTCAGAGAATCATATGAGATTTTGATCCCTGTGAGGTACATGAATCCCATCATGTGAATTCCACTTTATGCCAGAGATACACCAAGTTATAAAGCGATTTCTGGAATCATCAACACAAAATAGTGAACTATTACTTCATACTTCAGATGGTGCACTAACCCGGCGTTTACACTAGACGACTAAAAACGTGATGACTGTAGATCATCTAGCCAATAGTCATCAGGTGGTGTTCTAACCCGGCGTTTGCACTAGACAACTAAAAACGTGACGACTGTAGATCGTCAAGCCAATAGTCGTCAGATGGTGCTCGATTTTCCATTCTCAGCAGTCATAGTTGTCGACCCAAAATGTGCTCAAGCATTTAGACTGGAAGACTTTTTATAGAAATGCAGAACACGACTGAGTTTTCACAGAATCGCTGAGGTCCCCTAGAATCTAGACGACTGATTTAAGCTGGTTTGAAATAGCTTTTGTCTGTCAAGTAGTCTATAAAATCACCAGGGACCTGTTTCACTAGTTTCGTGACATGTCTAGATGGCGTCTAGATGGTGTGTCTGGTTTCATAAGAACTAGACATTACACTTCGTTTTGTCCGTTCTTGCTTGCACTGTTGGTGCTGTTTTCATGTCCGTCTAACACTTTCGTCACGAAACTAGTGAAACAGGTCCATGATGTGTAGATTTTTCTAATTCTAAGTTTGGGATATGTCTTTTCCTAAGGGCAGCTACTTGTGTTGTCACATAACTAGACAACCCCAATGTCTGTATGGTGTCACAGACATGTCACGAAACTAGTGAAACAGGTCCATGATGTGTAGATTTGTCTAATTCTTATGTTTGGGGTCTGTCTTTTCCTTAGGGCAGCTACTTGTGTTGTTACGAAACTAAACAATCCAATCTGTCTGTATGGTGTCACAGACATGTCACGAAACTAGTGAAACAGGTCCCAGGTGCACAATCTGACATAATTCGATGATCTGCAGTCGCCACGTGCTTGTCGTTTACATGAGACGATTTCTTGCATTTTACGGTTGAAAGTTGTAAGGCGGTGCAAAATTCAAGAATCGCCGCTCACACTTGTCTAGTGTAAACGCCGGGTATAAGGAGATAAAGAGGTCAATTGTGCTGTCAACATGAAATGGCATCACGGGGCTTTTGTGTGAAGCGGGATTCACACGGTGGGATTCATGTACCTCATAGGGTTCTAAATCTCATGAGATTCTGTTCCAGGCACATCCTGCTCACGTACTGGAACACAATCTCTTCATCTATGTTGAAGGGTTTCAATTCGGTGAGACATGTTTTTTTACCTGTAATTGTTAGCAACACTTATCCCTAAAGGAACAAAATCTTATGAGATTTGAACCCTGTGAGGTACATGAATCCCATCGTGTGAATCCCACTTAACCAGGTACAGAATATCATGCGATTTTGAACACTGTGAGGTACATAAATCCCACCATGTGGATTCCACTTAACAAGGAACAGAATCTCATGAGATGTTGAACCCTGTGAGGTACATGAATCCCGCCGTGTGAATTCCACTTAACCAGGTACAGAATATCATGAGATTTTGAACACTGTGAGGTACATAAATCCCACCGCGTGAATCCCACTTAACCAGGTACAAAATATCATGAGATTTTGAACACTGTGAGGTACATGAACCCCACCGTGTGAAATCAACTTAACAAGGAACAGAATCTGATGAGATGTAGAACTCTGTGAGGTACATGGACCCCACCGTGTGAATTCCCTTTTATGATGATCTAATACTCGAAGTGGAGGTGACCCACCATAGACCATGGTCCTCTCCTTACAGGCGAGGGAGGGCGAACACGGCAGGCGCTTACACTTCAAGGTTCCGTTAGACATGCACTGACAGAGGTCTGAACACTCGCTGTCGTTATGATACATCTGAAACGAAAAATCAATCAAAGGCATATTGTATAATGTGTTTCCAAACTTTCTAGGTCACTGGGAAGTAGATACAGATCTGCGTTCCCGATGTCTAAAAATGTATTTTTTTATATTGTATAATGTGGCCTAAAAGTGGAAACTCATATCATTTTCATGAAAATTGAAAATCTCTAATTCGTAACGAAATCTTGAACGAAATGGTGGCACTTTACAATTAAAGGCATATTGGACAATGTGGCTGGAAAATGGAAAGTGCTGTCATTCTACTGAAAATTGAAAATGATGATCTCTAATTCGCAACGAAATCTTCAAGGAAATGGTAGCACTTTACGAGTAAAGACATATTAGACATTTTAGTTTCAAATTGGAAAATCATATCATTGTCCTGAAAATAGAGATAATGATCTCAAAGTGTTATTGAACATAAAATATCTCCAGCAGAAATCGATGGGTTTTGATTTAGAGATCAATAGTATGATGAATTTATAATAAAATGTACATATTGAAATTCTAAAAAGTTGTTTTTCACATATACTTAAACCCATGTCATTGAATGAATCGCAACCTGGACAGTGTATCTCTAGAGTTGTATGTCCATGATCGCAAAGAACCAGTTTAGGCTGATAATTGACAATATCTAAAAATCACCAGGTGGCGCCACCTTGTATCGTAGGAGTTCCACATCTGTATGTGATGACGTAATACGTGACTAGATGTCGACGTCTACCCATGCCTCAGAGTATTTTCCATGTAGTTGTTAACTTCACGTTACAAATGCAAATGTGTCTCAAGTATGAGTAGTTATACATTTTTTTGGATCCTGAAACATCTGTATATATCTCACCCGTGCAGTTACCTTTATTAGAGAGTATTTGTGCTAAATATGATGCCTAGAGGTTTGAGTGGTCACATTTTTCAGCTTGCATAGAAATCCTATCCCTTCACTATCTGTGAGCTATTCACTGTGATATTGGGAAAGGAGAAGGTTGCCTCAGTTAGTCAGGGGGCCAGTTCCTTGAAATCCTGGCGTTTCGTTCCATGGAAGTATAGCAGGAATTTTATTGTATCAAATGAAAGCTACGACTTTGGTTATTCCAGATATGGTAGCCATTAAGTGTCTTAGAGACGTTGTAGAGGTATGCCCAGCTGACCATGAACCATTACTCGAAATACCTCAAGACCCGACGTGCTTGATATGTTTGGATCCTAGACTCCGGCAGTCGCAGAAAGGGGAGGTTGACTGGGTGCAAGTGGGTTACAGAAAACGATCTATAGACTGAATAAATCCAAAACCTTTTATTTGTTATTTGTTTGTAATTCCACTCTCATTCATCAATGATGAACACAACATTTTGCTCTTAGTTAGTGTTTTGTAATTGCAGTAAAAAGCTTTTGTGTTGGCATAATCAACAATGTAATTAACATGCATTCTAACATAATATCAAAATGCATTCCATTGAACAATGTTCGCAACATACTGTTCCATCAATTAGTGTAGATATGTGATCTGTAGGTTTCTAACTACTTGTTGATATCAATTATCTTTTAGATCTTTAATCAAGAACGTTTATCTGCTGTTTTCTATTCTCTGCTAGTCTGGGGCAATCATCCAGATATGCTCATCTAATCCATAAAAACTTTCCACAGAACTCGGTGAAAACTTAGTCATATAGGGACTTCTATAGGGAGCCCCACTGCATGCACCCACTGCATGCACCCACTGCATGCACCCAATGCATGTACCCACTGCATGTACCTACTGCATGCACCCATTAGATGCCCGTTTCTATCAAGATCAAAAGATCAGGCGATTTATGATCAAAAGATCATCTTGCTTGTTTATATATATGTGGGAATGAATGAATAGTAATCGTACTGTACATGTAATCTTGTTCTGTGTAAAGTCATCTATGTATATCAAGGAGGAAAAAAGTTGTCCCCCATAGGTCGCTGTTCACTTCCTCGTGGAGGTGTGTAGGGGGCGATTTACAAGGGAAAAATTATGTATATCATATGTGATTTTATTTTGGAAGATCTGTTTACGATGAGAATAATGTAGTCGTTAAACTGTTTACTGAATAAAAAAAGAAATTATATTTTGCGTCAGCAGTGTTAAAGGTCCGTCGTTGGTTCCTGACTGTAGATCAGTGACGGCCAATGGAAATCGGCTTTTACGGGAACTAACAAAATGGAAACGGGGTTTAATCGATCAAACCTTTCAACAGATCTAGAACTATGTGAAATCTGTCCAGAGACTCGGTCATCTAATCCGTTAAACTGTCCACAGAACTTGGTCTATAAGACCTCCATTGGGAGTCAAGGTGGCCCCGCTGAAACCGCAGATAAAGTCCGTTTCCATTGGCCGACGAAAATGGCAGAGGTTTTTTGAGTTCTCCTAAAAGCCATTTTCATTGGGCCTCAGCAGTGCTAAAGGTCCGTCAGTGGTTCCTGACTAGATCAGTGACAGCCAATGGAATCAGGATTTTAGGGGAACTCAAAAAGTCTCCGCCGTTTTCGTTGGCCAATGGAAACGGGATTTAATCAGTAAAACCTTTCAACAGAACTATGTGAAATCTGTATAAAGACTTAGTCTGTAGGACCTCTATAGGGACTTTGACTGTATAAGTTCAAGTTTATATGTGTCATTCTCAAATCTTTAAAATTCTTTTTTTTTTTAACCCTCAACAACTGCTATCGCAGCTTCGAGATGAACCTTTTCAGAGACAATTGGAGTAAAGTGCACTTAGGTAGTAACAAGCACAACAAAAACAAAATCCTAGCCCCGAACCCTTACAGCTCTAGCACAAAGCCTCGTTCTCACTGTTCTCCGGAAGTGGTGTTTTGAGCACGGGTATCTGGGCTTTGACGGCTTTGCTCTTTATATCATAGGAAACGTACGCTTGATGGATAATAGACTTGTTTAAACTGTGTACAACCACATTCCTGCATTTATTGATAAACACCTATGGCTGAACGTCTATGAAATACTACCCGCTGCTAGCGGTGCTGTATATGGATTTGGGAGGATACTAATAAGTCCAAAGTAAGTGTAGGTTCAGACCTGCATAGTACAATACAAAAAGGACACAGAGAATTGGAGTTTCCGATGTCAGTGCAAGGAGTGACATTTTAAAGGTAAATAAAGAAGGCGGGCGCCATGACAGGTGAGACGATCACGTGACTGTTTATATCCCACAATGCACCTGAGAGTTACGTACACAGGGACGATAATTTACAAACGATGCAAAATGTCGGCCATACTCATATTGCCAAAAGAACTGGTTCTGTGTCTTACTCAAGAGAAAATGATCCGTCTCGTTTCTCAATCCGTGTGCGCATGCGTGAACAGCAGTCTGAACACACGCGTGGAGATCAAACCACTCTCCTCCCACATCTTTAGTGACGCTAGCGCTTACTAATCTCTGCCCAAAGCCAAAGCTGGTTCCCTGGGTATCCACTAAAGACAGGGGAGACCAGCGAACATTTCAGATTCAAAACAAGGCAATTGTCAAAAGTTATACAAGTCAAACAACTCACATATCATGAGTATGGAAATATGGGAATTGTTAAAGGAGCTTCACAGACAATCTGGTCGTTTCTTTATCAGACTTAATCCATTTTATAATGGGAATCCACAGTTGATTAGACTGCCCCTTCAGAGGAGCACAAGTGTTATATTGACAAATAAAACCCTGCAACACATGAGGTGCTTTCCACTGTAGAAAGTAATCTCAGAGACTGTGTCTGGTTTGACATAGATAATAATAGAAATAAGAGTATTCTATTTACCATATAAATATGTATGTCTTTATTTACAAGTAGAACGCAAAATACTTCCAAAAGCTCTCAGAATTTAGGATATTCCTAAAACTGGCGTATGGACCAGATTTTGGGCGAAACAGGCAGGTTGAGGCAGAGAAACAAGCAGGCATGAGAGGCAGGATATCTGCTGGGAGACTGATATCAAACCTCACGTCTAGGAATTAACGTGTTTTTAACGCTATCCTCAGACACATTCTCAGGCGACTATAAGGCCAGGCCTTGTATGGTTGCAGGACGTTAGGGCCCACCACCTGAAAGTCGGGACGTTAGGCCCACCCTACACCGGGGGTGTGAAAGCCTCAGTAGTGCCTCGGCCGGTCACACCTGTTATGCCGGGAGGGAGATGTGGCATAAATAGACGTTAGGGCCCATCTAATTTTGCCTAATTGGTTAATGTTTGAATACTGGAGAACTCGACCCATAAAAAATTTGACCTGTAAGGAACACGACCCGTTTTAAATCTTCCCTACTCAAGCATCTCAACTGTGAATAAATACTTTATTTAGTAGTAAGTATAAGTAAGTAACCCTAACCCTAACCCTAAACCTAACCCTATCCCTATCCCAATCCCTATCCCTATCCCTAACCCTAACCCTAACCCTAACCCTAACCCTAAACCCTTACCCTAACCCTATCTCTATCCCTAATCCTATCCCTAACCCTATCCCCAACCCTTACCCTAACCCTAACCCTAACCCTATCCCTAGCCCTATCTCTAACCCTAACCCTAACCCGAGGTTGGCTTTAGGCGGGCCCTAACGTCCCGATGAGTGGGCCCTAACGTTCCGACTTTCAGGTGGTGGGCCCTAACGTCTACATACCCCTTGTATAGGCACACAGGTATAAGAACACGTTATATATCAGTATTATCTTCCATGGTATAGTAAGTCCCTACTGGACATGTATGGGGACTCAGTAAATCACTACCCATTATATAAAACCTACCAGAAACCATAACTGTGGTATACGGATTGAAATCTGTGGTATACGGCCTCAAGAGAAGATATTCCTTTTTTGCTATAGAGCAATAACATAGTCCCTTTAATATGGCAGTTACTTGGTTTAATTTATTTGAAAGGATGGATAATATAAACATCAAACGATACATCAAACATACATCAAACATACATCAAACATACATTAAACACACATCAAACGATGTAGACAGGCGGCTCTGTAAACCACTTGAGGTTAACGTTGTAATAGCCTTGCTAGTGCTCGTGTATTACTAGTGTCAACCTCTTGTGACTTACGTCCGCCCGTCAACAAAACCATTGATTAGATGTATAGGGCACATAGATATTGTGCTATGGACGGGCCATCTTACCCCTCAACGCCATCCAAAATACCAGGTGGCGGGACCAATTATCAATAGATTCTATCCAAAAAAACTTTGGGGGGCTTGCCAAGGAGGAATTTTAGCCTCATCTCAATATCATCTATTGCTTATAACAACTGCAACTGCTAACAGTGTTTGCCCCTGGAACTACAGTTGCGCTATCCTACAATTTCCTGGCAGATGATGACAGAACTAGCCATCACTGTGTGCCCTATACGAGGTAGAAGCACAGGGCCGGGTTTTTACTACGTATAGCCTTCCCTTGCTTTGTCATTCCAGTGAGTTTCCATACTGGCCGCCCTCTGACATGCATGAAAAAAAACCTGAATCAATAAATATATACCAATTTGTGTTTGACAACCTTCAGAATAGGTGTCTGTTGCATTATAACTGTGTATTTAGAGGTAGTTTTCCAGTGGAGCTTGGCTGGTTCTCAAGTCCAGCCATTTTGTTCAGTCTTCCCCGCTGGTTCCCTAACTTCAAACTGCCTGCCTATTTACACAGAACAGGTATTCACCCCCGAATGGAGATCAGGGTGAATACTTTACCGAGCAGAATGCGGGTTATCGTGTACACTCTGCAGTCTCTGATGTCACCGCCTCTGTAGACTTCTAGATATTGTACTATGGAGGCGGCCATCTTCCCCTCCGACGCCCTCCAAAGCATCATGTGGCGGGACTAATTATCAATACATTTGATAAAAAAATAATTTTATTCTATTTATTTATTTATTTATTTATTTTTTTTTTTAGGGAGGAATTTTAGCCTGAAAACTAGGAACTACAGTGGCGCTATCTTACAATTTCCAGGCGGATGATGGCAGAACTAGCCATCACTCTGTGCCCTGTACATGGTAGAAGCACGCAGCATGCGGGTTATCGTGTACACTCTGCAGGGTCTGATGTCACCTGTCTCTGTGCCCTATACGTGGTAGAAGCACGCAGCATGCGGGTTATCGTGTACACTCTGCAGGGTCTGATGTCCCCGTCTCTGTGCCCTGTACATGGTAGAAGCACGCAGCATGCGGGTTATCGTGTACGCTCTGCAGGGTCTGATGTCACCGTCTCTGTGCCCTGTACGTGGTAGAAGCACGCAGCATGCGGGTTATCGTGTACACTCTGCGGGGTCTCATGTCACCGTCTCTGTGCCCTGTATGTGGTAGAAGCACGCAGCATGCGGGTTATCGTGTACACTCTGCAGGGTCTGATGTCACCTCTCTGTGCCCTGTATGTGGTAGAAGCATGCAGCATGCGGGTTATCGTGTACACTCTGCAGGGTCTGATGTCACCCGTCTCTGTGCCCTGTATGTGGTAGAAGCACGCAGCATGCGGGTTATCGTGTACACTCTGCGGGGTCTGATGTCCCCGTCTCTGTGCCCTGTATGTGGTAGAAGCACGCAGCATGCGGGTTATCGTGTACACTCTGCAGGGTCTGATGTCACCCGTCTCTGTGCCCTGTACATGGTAGAAGCACGCAGAATGCGGGTTATCGTGTACACTCTGCAGGGTCTGATGTCACGGTCTCTGTGCCCTGTATGTGGTAGAAGCACGCAGCATGCGGGTTATCGTGTACACTCTGCAGGGTCTGATGTCACCTGTCTCTGTGCCCTATACGTGGCAGAAGCACGCAGAATGCGGGTTATCGTGTACACTCTGCAGGGTCTGATGTCACGGTCTCTGTGCCCTGTATGTGGTAGAAGCACGCAGCATGCGGGTTATCGTGTACACTCTGCGGGGTCTGATGTCACCCGTCTCTGTGCCCTGTACGTGGTAGAAGCACGCAGCATGCGGGTTATCGTGTACACTCTGCAGGGTCTGATGTCACCGGTCTCTGTGCCCTGTATATGGTAGAAGCACGCAGCATGCGGGTTATCGTGTACACTCTGCAGGGTCTGATGTCACCCGTCTCTGTGCCCTGTATGTGGTAGAAGCACGCAGCATGCGGGTTATCGTGTACACTCTGCAGGGTCTGATGTCACCCGTCTCTGTGTCCTGTACGTGATGGAAGCAGGCAGACTGCGGGTTATCGTGTACACTCTGCAGGGTCTGATGTCCCCGGGCTCTGTGGACTTGCTCCATGTGGTTCCTGTCTAAACACCAGCAGCTCACAATCTGCTGAGTCAGCAGAAACCCAAGAAGATCTCCGCCGATGAGAGAGCGAGGTGGTCTTTTACAGAGAAAAAAAGTAAAAAGCCTCTTAACTTTGTGGGTGAGATATCACTAGCAGAATATATCCATCCCAGAGTTTACATTGAAGGGGGCGTCTACCAACCATGACAAGGCTACGACTATGGCTTCCTGATAAGGTCCACGATTGGCCTACGATTTGAGGCCTTGTCGTGGTTGGTTGACCCAAGTTCCCGACGAGAGTCTACGATAAGGCCACGACACGGCCACGATTGGAAGCTTGTCGGAAGCCTTCCGACAAGGCTACAACAATATCGAGCATGTTCAATTTTTCCCATGACTGGACCCTTGTGGTGGAGTGTTATGGTCTGTCGGGAGCATGTCACAAAGGTCTATGATAGGAAATTTTGGTGGAGCGTGCACTTCCCTATACGCCTTGACAACGCTGTCGTAAAGCCCCCTTCTTACGACAAGGCTGCGACAAGCACCGATTGGAACTTTCTTGTCGGCACTTGTCATAGCCTTGTCGTGGTTGGTGGACGCCCCCCTTTAGACGACTAAAATGCGGTGGCGACTGTAGAGTGTTAAGCGAATAGTCGTCAGGTGGTGCTCGATTATGCAATCTTGGCTGTAATAGTTATCAACCCAAGAGTTTCCTCGAGCGTTTACACAAGATGACTTTTGACTTGATTTTCTGAAATTTTACAGAACTGCTAGGTACCTAAAGGACTGATTCAAACCAGACTGAAGTATCTGCTGCAGTAGTCTTCAGGTCTAGCCAAATTGCACATAGAGAAAGAAGAGGAGAGAATATGTGTGGGCATCAGTAATGCTTTTATAGATTCATAAACTGCTGCCTTTCTGAATGGCTCCATTAAAAATCTCTTAGTCATTTATTCAAGCATGGACAGATAGACTACACCGTCCATGATTCAAGCTAATCGGGAAGGCGTTGTGATTCTGTAAGGAGAATCAGAAATGTTCCTGTGCCGAGATATAAATATACAATGGGAGGGGCTTCAGAGATTCCTCTTCACATTGCTTGTGGTGAGTCTCAATGTGTCCTGCAGGTCCATTATGTACTACACTCCTCATGCAATATTTGATGTTGATCTTCTCAGAGAGCTGCCTTTCGACAGACTGATGTGCCACAGACTGCCGCTCATTTACATTGTTTCTGACAACACTTTCCCAGCCACAAGCCTTACATTGTTCCTCTGTTGGTGATCCTTTGTGTCGGTCGGTGCCGGAACAGCGACAAATACAGAGATACATTTACCAAAGACAGTAACTGACAAATACAGAGATACCCTCATGTCTGACAGTAACAGACAAATACAGAGATACCTCCATGTCTGACAGTAAACAGACAAATACAGAGATACATTCATGTCTGACAGTAACTGACAAATACAGAGATACCCTCATGTCTGACAGTAACAGACAAATACAGGGATACCTCCATGTCTGACAGTAACAGACAAATACAGGGATACCTCCATGTCTGACAGTAACAGACAAATACAGAGATACATTCCTGTCTGACAGTAACAGACAAATACAGAGATACCTCCATGTCTGACAGTAACAGACAAATACAGAGATACATTCATGTCTGTCAGTAACAGACAAATACAGGGATACCTCCATGTTGACAGTAACAGACAAATACAGGGATACCTTCATGTCTGACAGTAACAGACAAATACAGAGATACCTTCATGTTGACAGTAACAGACAAATACAGGGATACATTCATGTCTGACAGTAACAGACAAATACAGAGATACCTTCATGTCTGACAGTAACAGACAAATACAGGGATACCTCCATGTCTGACAGTAACAGACAAATACAGAGATACATTCCTGTCTGACAGTAACAGACAAATACAGAGATACCTCCATGTCTGACAGTAACAGACAAATACAGAGATACCTTCATGTCTGACAGTAACAGACAAATACAGGGATACCTCCATGTCTGACAGTAACAGACAAATACAGAGATACATTCCTGTCTGACAGTAACAGACAAATACAGAGATACCTTCACCACAGACAGTCACAGACAAATACAGGGATACCTCCATGTCTGACAGTAACAGACAAATACAGAGATACCCTCATGTCTGACAGTAACAGACAAATACAGGGATACATTCACCACAGACAGTAACAGACAAATACAGAGATACATTCATGTCTGACAGTAACAGACAAATACAGAGATACATTCATGTCTGACAGTAACAGACAAATACAGGGATACCTTCACCACAGACAGTAACAGACAAATACAGGGATACATTCATGTCTGACAGTAACAGACAAATACAGAGATACCTCCATGTCTGACAGTAACAGACAAATACAGGGATACCTTCATGTCTGACAGTCACAGACAAATACAGGGATACATTCATGTCTGACAGTAACAGACAAATACAGGGATACCTTCATGTCTGACAGTCACAGACAAATACAGGGATACATTCATGTCTGACAGTAACAGACAAATACAGGGATACATTCACCACTGACAGTAACAGACAAATACAGAGATACCTCCATGTCTGACAGTAATAGACAAATACAGAGATACATTCATGTCTGACAGTAACAGACAAATACAGATATACCGTCACCACTGACAGTAACAGACAAATACAGATATAGCTTCATGTCTGACAGTAACAGACAAATACAGGGATACCTTCATGTCTAATAGTAATCAGACAAATACAGGGATACCTCCATGTCTGACAGTAACAGACAAATACAAATATACCGTCACCACTGACAGTAATTAGAGAATACTGGCCTAGGCTACGTGGACGTCGTTTTGTACTTGGTCCTAGCTGCAGTTGTACGTCCTGAGCTCATAGAGCTCAGGACGTACAACTGCAGCTAGGACCAAGTACAAAACGACGTCAATTGTAGCCTAGACTGTATTCTATTTATTATATACCCTCAAATCGTTATAATTAGTTAAATATTTACCTAATCGGCTTTATCAAAGTTTCCGGGCACAGCATCGTGTACTCGAATCGTGGTTTTCACAACAACGTCGCTCTTGTGCTGATCGCAAGCCTGGGGTTTGTGACATCATCAACTTGTCAATCTCCATACACATTCTTTGTCTTATTCTATTAAGGCTAAGCGCAAAGCATATGCTGGGCGAGTGAGCCGTATTTAGCTTGTTGCCGACTGTTCTACCATAGGAAAGATTGAGATCTGTCCACAACCAGCGCATTGTTATTACACTGCCTCGCTCGAGTCACTAACTGAATGTTTGCAGACAACAAACCGGAGCAATGCAGTGTCTCCCGTTGTCGCTAGGGCAATGACGTCATTGATTGTTTACATTTTGCAAGCTAACTCACAGAGTAAATAGATATCTCTCTACTCTGTGGCTAACTGTCGACCCAAGTTCTTTGCTATGGCATGCCGATTTCATTTATATTTCTAACCTTGTATCTGAATGTATCTGAATAATGCATTTGTGAACCACTTTCATGGGTTTTAATTGTGTATATTTACAGTTGATACTGATGCTTCGCCTTCATTTTTTTTTTTCACTTGTTCATATGTGTGATATACAGTCGGGAACTAGCTACATACTTCCTGTTTCGCGCACCCGGTGCCCGTACACTGAATTTCGTGCACATACATATACTATCTAAATAATACTTACATACAGTATAGGCGTCAGTTTCGTGCACGGGTATATAATAACAGACAAATACAGATATAGCTTCATGTCTGACAGTAACAGACAAATACAGGGATACCCTCATGTCTGACAGTAACAGACAAATACAGGGATACCTTCATGTGTGACAGTAACAGACAAATAGAGAGATACATTCATGTCTGACAGTAACAGACAAATACAGGGATACCTCCATGTCTGACAGTAACAGACAAATACAGAGATACATTCATGTCTGACAGTAACAGACAAATACAGGGATACCTCCATGTCTGACAGTAACAGACAAATACAGAGATACATTCATGTTGACAGTAACAGACAAATACAGAGATACATTCATGTTGACAGTAACAGACAAATACAGAGATACATTCATGTTGACAGTAACAGACAAATACCTTCATGTAACAGAAAAATACAAAGATACATTAACCACTGACAGATATTGATTACTGATGAGCATACAACATTTCCGTATGCTCCGTGTATGTAGATACACGCTGCCCATGCGTTTTCTATGGACACTGTGTATTAGGAGTATAATGAATATATATGAATATATATTAAATAAGATATAAATTGCGGAACGATCCCTGATAGCCTCTGTCACCGTGCCAGGTGTAGTGTTGGAGGTTAGATGGCTATCATCACCTGATAAACTCTCCCCACAAAACCCACACCAGCCTCGCGCAAATGACTCTGTTAGCTCAACACGCGGAACACAATGCGCCTTAAACCACCAGACACAAACCGTAACAAAACGGTGCCGGCAGAGCGCCCCCAGCGGCACATCACAGCCTCAACAGCCTCGTGTTCACGTGCAGGCGGCCATTTATAATTCATCGTCTGGTTCGGGATCTAACTGTTGTCAAACTGAGTTGGGCCTTCATCTTGTCTGTCTGTTAAAGGGCCTCTGGTCGGATACTGGTGTTTGCCAAATTAGTCGCTGTATCAGCTGCAGAGTGCCCGGCATCACAGGTGGTAGAAACTGAGGGAAAACTCTGCTTGGAGTGTTCTGATTCATTGCCAGGTAAATGGCATTGCTATAAGATGTTTGATTTTAATCAATCCGATATCTTTCACATACGATTTGAAAATACACCAAATCAATGTTTTAGTTGTATACAGTATAATCCGGCCTTACGGACATCCTGTTGAAGACAAATTCAGGAAGGTAACGCAGTGCCTTATATGTCGACACTCAGAACTAAGTTCAGTACTGGTGCTGCCGTCTGGGTTCATGAGCATATAGTCATTGTACAGAAAAATGTACAGTGGGATATTTCTCTATTTTCCTACATTCTCTAGAAGCTCAAAGTATTTGTAGTTGCCTGACGTGGATAGATTTTGTATTCATGGACAGAGAACATTATAATGTAATAAGAAGAGTTTATTAATTGGGTCTCTTGCCCACACTTTAGACTTGGTGAGTGTGGGATCTTATGAGAGGGGTGGTAATAGAGCTATCTAACCCCAGTTAACTGTCTCCTTCTCCCCTGTGTTGCTAACTAAAACCTTGGTTTTATTTGGGGCTACCAGATTACAGGGCTTGTTAAAAAAGAGAATTGGCCCGTGGCTTGAATCCCTCACAGGGTGACACATCTTAATTCCAGAACAATCTATAAGATCTTTCAAGGTTAGAACTGACCTCACCTGGCGACCGTTTACACTATTAAAAATATATGCCAACAAGACCCGGTAGATCCTCTGTATAGAATATATCATTTAATAACTAGCATAGCTCAGTTCAGAAAATATCATGAATAGATTGAGTGCAATGAGGTCATTTTGAGATATATAAATCGAATGAATGCTAGGTATTGTCGTGAAAAAGTATCTTATCCGGCGTTTACCATAAAAACGTGTAGACTGTCTAACAAAAAGTCACCAGGTGGTGTTCGATTACGCAATATCGGCCGCAAAAGTCATCGAGACAAGAAATCCCTCGGGCGTTGACACTAGACTACCTTTTATAGAAATGCAGAACACGACTGAGCTTTATAGAATCCGTGGCAGTCTAGACGACTAATCTAAGCCAGCTCGAAATAGACGTGGGCTGTCAAGTGGTCTACATAATCGCCAGGCGGTGCCAGAATCATCTAGGCGATTAATTCATGTTGCTTTGGAAAAGTTACTTTATCCATAATGTTGAATAAAACAAAAATAGTCATCATCCTGAAACAGTCTTAATAAACGTCAGATTGCATGATTAGACAATCTGTGGTGGATCAGCAGAGGTAGAATGTGCTGCCACCTTTCTCCTTCATCCCCAGCAGATTTACTGCTATATCAAAGGCCAGTCCTTCCCATACCATGTCCATGTGGTGTGGTGTACAGCCACCTTTCTCCTTCATCCCAAGCAGATTTACTGCTATATGAAAAGGCCAGTCCTTCCCATACCATGTCTATGTGGTGTGGTGTACAGCCACCTTTCTCCTTCATCCCCAGTAGTGGTAGACTTACTGCTATATCAAAGACCAGTCCTTCTCATACCATGTCTATGTAGTGTGGTGTACAGCCACCTTTCTCCTTCATCCTTAACAGTGGTAGATTTACTGCTATATCAAAGGCCAGTCCTTCTCATACCATGTCTGTGTGGTGTGGTGTACAGCCACCTTTCTCCTTCACCCCCAGCCGTGTTAGATTTACTGCTATATCAAAGGCCAGTCCTTCTCATACCATGTCTGTGTGGTGTGGTGTACAGCCACCTTTCTCCTTCACCCCCAGCAGTGTTAGGTTTACTGCTGTATCAAAGGCCAGTCCTTCTCATACCATGTCTGTGTGATGTGATGTCAGCGGGGCTCTTGAATAGAATTTGTTCGTTTCTGGTGCTGGTGCTGAACGATATGATAACTCCAAAGATAAACGACATCCTGCACCATATTTTCCATTCAGTGTTGTATGACAAGACAGAAGATATTTTCTAAATTCACGTATTTGTATACATCACCTTGTAAAGGCTTTAGATTACTTTTATCATCAAAACATCTTATGCTCACAACAAATTATCTAATACAACACTATTGCCCCAAAGACAATTCTCAGATATTTTTTGTCGTTCGTAGTTTTATCCAATGGTCCCAAGAATTGCCAGCGACTATTTCAAGCCGGTTTGAATTAGTCGTCTACATAGGCGGCGATTCTGAGAAAACTCATAGTCGTCAGTGTAAACGCTCAGGTAAATTCTGAGTTGACGACTTTTGCAGTGGACATTGCCACTGCCTAATAACTATTGCCTGACAATCTACAGTCACCACGTATTTTGTCGTCTAGTGTAAACGCGGGTTAGTTATCAATATAACAGGGACCATACGCCGTATACAGTAAGCATTGCCGGGTTAGTTATCAGTATAACATGGACCATACGCCGTATACAGTAACCATTGCCGGGTTAGTTATCAGTATAACATGGACCATACGCCGTATACAGTAAGCATTGCCGGGTTAGTTATCAGTATAACATGGACCATACACCGTATACAGTAACCATTGCCGGGTTAGTTATCAATATAACATGGACCATACGCCGTATACAGTAAGCATTGCCGGGTTAGTTATCAGTATAACATGGACCATACGCCGTATACAGTAAGCATTGCCGGGTTAGTTATCAATATAACATGGACCATACGCCGTATACAGTAAGCATTGCCGGGTTAGTTATCAATATAACACGGACCATACGCCGTATACAGTAAGCATTGCCGGGTTAGTTATCAATATAACACGGACCATACGCCGTATACAGTAAGCATTGCCGGGTTAGTTATCAATGTAACACGGACCATACGGTGTATACAGTAACCATTGCCGGGTTAGTTATCAATATAACATGGACCATACGGCGTATACAATAAGCATTGCCGGGTTAGTTATCAATATAACACGGACCATACGCCGTATACAGTAAGCATTGCCGGGTTAGTTATCAATATAACCTGGACCATACGGCGTATACAGTAAGCATTGCCGGGTTAGTTATCAATATAACCTGGACCATACGGCGTATACAGTAAGCATTGCCGGGTTAGTTATCAATATAACCTGGACCATACGGCGTATACAATAACCATTGCCGGGTTAGTTATCAATATAACATGGACCATACGCCGTATACAGTAAGCATTGCCGGGTTAGTTATCAATATAACATGGACCATACGCCGTATACAGTAAGCATTGCCGGGTTAGTTATCAATATAACATGGACCATACGGCGTATATAATAAGCATTGCCGGGTTAGTTATCAATATAACCTGGACCATACGGCGTATACAATAAGCATTGCTGGGTTAGTTATCAATATAACATGGACCATACGCCGTATACAGTAAGCATTGCCATTGAGTAGCACTTTGCCTTTGAATGCTTTGCTATACTTTCTGAAAGTCATTATTGTAACCCGAGGTAGTGGCCTTTATATGTTTTACCAGGCACACACAGCTACACACACACCGACAGATCTCGGGCGATGAAATATGCCTCCCCCAGACATTAATTAAAGCAAATGTGTCCACACCGTTGTAATTAAACACTGTCAAGGTACGGTATTAATGGAAGCTGTTTTAATGTCGGGAAGTAAGCCACTGTAGATTTATGCACATGGATTGTTCTGACTATGAATCATTCCCCTTCAGTTTAATGGATAAACGGCGTTATTTTGTAGGGAATGACGGTTGATTTTGTCGTTGTGTATGGAGAATATGTATGATTGGAGGATTTTGAGAGGGTTCTCCTAATACAGAACCCGGTCTAGGAAAAGGAGTTTTATCATTTTCAGCTTCACATGATGCCTCATTTGTAAATTTATGTTTTGTCTGATCTGGGCATCCGTCTAAAAGGGTGAATACGTGAGGAATTAAGGCAAGTATCCTTGATGAATGGCAGTAAATCTTTCATCAAGAATACGACAGACGTATACATGCGTCCACCTGAGCACAAAACGATGAATGAGATGAACAGGATAAATCAGGATGTGTCCTATTTAGTACAATATTATCATGAAACATCACAAAATGTCATATGATTGTTTATATGGCATGAGTTATATTCGTGGAATGATATCACAAAGTGGAGCTGAGTGCTATTTGTAGCAAAAGACCATTAACACCATGTGCGCATAAAATATATCCAGTAATTGTTGATCTCCATTGTATGAAGTGTGTGTGTACATAGAAAGATACAGAAGTGTCTTTGTAAAGCATCCTGGATAGATGTCATCTAGATTATTATTATCCACCTAATACAAAGTGTCCATAGAAAACACATAGGGAGTGTGTATGGACATACCCGGTGCATACGGATATGTTGTATGCTCCGGATGGCGCCTACGGAAAGTAGTGCGTACAGAAAAATAGTGCATAACTAAAATGAACGGATATCGATATGCCACTTGACAAGAAAAGGTGGATAATAAATACAATATGGACTGGTTTCAGATAAAAGCGGGTTTATGCTCCTCGGAGTTGACTCTACGCAATATCCTCATATACGGTCGGATATTACTACTCGTCAACTCCTCGGAGCATACGGCTGCTTGTATCTGAAAGCAGTTAATATTGTGTATGTACTTTAGCAATGCAGAATACACCTAGCTGCAATTACACTCTAGTACAATCTGTTGTCGCCAGGGCCAGGGCACACAGGCTCAAACTCAGACTGTTTTGAGCTGCCATTTTGAGGCAGGAATACCTGCCTGCGACCCAGGATGCACCTGGAAAATGACGGATCGCTGGTTCTAACCTCTTGAGTCTTGCGATCCAATAACCAGCAATATGATACGGTATCCCTCTTGTCAAACTGATGCTATAAATAGAACAGCCAACCCTGCAGTGCCTCTTACCACATGGGACAGGCCAATAGGACCCATGTTCTGTTAGACCTTCACGTACCGTAACCCGAAGGCGGCGCGGTGCGTGAACGGACTAAGCGACAATGGGCATTCTCATGTAAGTGAGGCCCAGGTTAATATCATGTCAATGTTATGTAATTATCATGTAATTATCATGTAATCATCATGTCAATGTCATGTAGATATAACTCACCCTAACGGCAATGGGCATTGTCATGTAAGACGGAATCCTATGGCTGAGATTCCGAAGGCAATCTGTAAAATAAAAACAAAAAGCATCCGATACAAATACTGAGTGAGGTATAAGTGAGTTAAATCTGGTTTCATGAAAATGTAGCAGTTGCCCATAGATAAGCACTTACCTTCTTCAGATGGCCTTCCCATAGAAATTAACACGGTGACATAGTATTGTTTTAGCATTTCTCATTTGTACCTGCTCCCAACTATCATAACCCAGAATTATTTGAAGATAGCAATAGAACATTAGTGTCATTTAGCCACAGAGTAAAAATATTGCATTTTCCCATAGACACCAATAGTAAAGCAATTACAATTTCAGATGGCCCTCCCAAAGAAGTTAGCATGGTGACATGCCAATTTCTTTGCATTTTCTAATTGCTAATATATGGAACTTATATTATCCTGAGTCTTTTGCAAAACTGAATAGAATTTAGAAATCGCCCAACTACCAGCATTTGTCTTTGAGGTCGATCGCGGATCGACTTACCTCTCCGCATAGGAACTTTTGAGATTGTGTCCTGCCAGTAGTGAATGGTCTGTGCCGTGGTGACAGCTCGGTACTTGTTGTAATCATCAAAGGCCATTTCTGTAAGCAGCACAGCAGGGTGTTAACATTGTCACAGTACATTCATGTTGAACAGGGAGATATACTTGTCACAATAATAAAAACGCCATTTCTGTAACCAGCACAGCAGTGTGTCAGTATTGTCACAGTATATTATGAACATGGAGATATACAGAATATAAATGAGTTTAAATTGTGGACTGTACAGGGCAGCGGTGCCAACCCGGCCACCCCAGCCACCCCTGCCACCCCGGCCATCCCGGGTCACACCAGCCAGCCCGGCTACCCCGGCCACCCCGGGTCACACCAGCCACCCCGGCAACCACGGGTCACCCTGGCCACCCTGGCCACCCTGGGTCACACCAGCCACCTCCGCCATCCCGGGTCACAACAACCACCCCGGGTCTCGGCGGCCACCCTGGGTCACGCTTGCCTGCCCGGCCACCCCCGGTCACAAACAGCCACCCCGGCCACCCCGGGTTACACCAGCCACCCTGGCCACCCTGGTTACCCCGGGTCACGCCGGCCACCCCAGCCACCCCAGCCACCCAAGCCACCCCGGGTCACACCAGCCACCCCAGCCACCCCGGGTCACTCAAGCCACCCCGCCCACCCCGCCCACCCCGCCCACCCCGCCCACCCCGCCCACCCCGCCCACCCCGCCCACCCCGCCCACCCCGCCCACCACGCCCACCCCACCCAACCCGGCCAACCCGCCCAACCCGGCCACACCGGCCAGCCCGGCCAGCCCGGCCACCCTGGCCAGCCCGGTCACGCCGGCCACCCCGGGTCACGCCGGCCACCCCGCCCACCCCGCCCACCCCGCCCACCCCGGCCAGCCCGGCCAGCCCGGCCAGCCCGGTCACGCCGGCCACCCCGGGTCACGCCGGCCACCCCGGGTCACGCCGGCCACCCCGGCCACCCCGTGTTACACCACACAGCAGTCACTGCCTGTACGCGCCTGTAAAATCAACACGCTACTACCACCCACCCCTCCGACAGCAGAATGTATAATGGGGGGGGGGGGGTATGGCAAAGACTTAGCTGTACGCATACGCAAACACTTTCCTCCAAACTCCAAAGTCTCCTTATTTAAGTGCCTATATCAAAATATTTGTCCAATAATAACTCCCTAGTTCCAAACTCCCTGTGGGTCTTTTGGTTTCCCATATTGAGATGACAGTTCTAGCAGTGTTCCATTATAAACACGAATTGGAATAGTTATACCCATGGATCCTTTCTTTTCTAACCGATCTAGACTTTT
The DNA here is from genome assembly GCA_950022655.1 of Alentia gelatinosa. NCBI lineage: Eukaryota > Metazoa > Annelida > Polychaeta > Phyllodocida > Polynoidae > Alentia > Alentia gelatinosa. Next base: position 68,474,906 of record OX465584.1, on the reverse strand, counting down.
TGGAAAATTAATCTTTATATCCAGAATGTAAAATCAATAGGAATAAAAACTCGACGATAGATTTACAAATGTAGCATGATACATGAATAAATAATCCGAAAGTGGAAAACACTGGTGTTAAGTAGTAAAAGAAACAGAATAGCAGGAGGTATGGTAACTTAAAATAACCGATCGAACATTTATACTCATTAAGCCAAAGTAGAAATAAAACTCCATTTTCAGGAACACCATCTGAACTATACAACCAACCAGGCGTCCATTTGAGGGTAATTCATCTTAAAGTAGTCCCTAGTAACACTGATCATGAAAGTCACAAGAGAAATTAGGCGAAAGGCGAGGGAGCAGAGTAGGGACGCTGAAGTGGATTGGGCTCGTTAAATCGGGGGGGAGAGTGTGCCCACCTTTACAGACGTTGGTTTGGTGCAGTCTCCGCTTGGCGTCTTCACACTGCTTCCGGATCGCCACTTCCGGTGAGTTACACGTGCAGTTCGTCGTCAGAATCGTTCCCATAATGCCCATCTGCGCAGTGCGGCACTGCGCAGCGCCCTGCAGACATCCGCCTTTGTACTTGTCTTCCGTACACTGGTTCTGGTACGACACCCAGCGCGGCCTGGTGTCAAACGAGAGAAAAAGATACAATTCATTGAGAAATGCGACATTATTTCTTAGAGCGTGCTTGCATGATTATATATACATTGCCTAAAGGTTAGAGTGGTCACATATAGACATATTGACTGGTTGCATGATCTATATACATGGCTTAAAGGTTAGAGTGGTCACATATAGACTTCAAGCATACTGCAAAAAACTATCCCCTCCCTATCTGTGTGCTATTCACTGTGGTATTGGGAAAGGAGCAGAGAGCCAGTGTCTCAGCCAGTTTGCCCAGCTGATCATGACCAATCACTGAAATACCTCATTTACCCACTGGTGCTTGATATCTTTGGATCCTAGACTCAGGCAGTTGCAGAAATGGCAAGTTGACTTGGTACAAGTGGGATACAGAAAACTATCCACAGACCGAATGTAACCAAAACCTTTTAATTGTTTTTAATTTATAATTGCATGCTCAATCATCAATGATGAACATTCTAGATGATGTCATATGCGACTGACCAATCAGCAGCCAGGATTTCAGAGAGCAGACAAGACATCAACCAACGTTTCAAGCTGGATATTTAAAAAAGAACTTGAATTATTCTGTTATTATAATGCTATTCTAATATCCGTGAAAGGGGTGAGATAAATCCAAAAACTGCACTCGAATCCTAAGATAAACAATACTACACTTGTTTAGATGCACCGTACTCACCACTCAGCTTTGCCTCAATGACTCAATGATGCAGTACATCTGAACTTGTGGAGTATTGTATATTTATACAATTCAAGATCCAGTTCTATATGATTATGTGTTGTTTAGTTCACTTTAAGTTTGTTTTCACATGTTTCAATGGAGGAAAACATATTTAGCATGGGAGGAACCAGGGGCCTTTTACTAATCCTATCGTAAAACTGGATGAGTGTTAATCTTGGCCACCGTATGCCACGACTGGAGTTTGGCAAAGTGACTTCATGAGGCGAAGCCGAGTGAAGTCTGGAGTAAAAACTACAGGAGTGGCATGCAGTGGCCAAGATTAAAACGAATCAGGTTTTGATTTTATCATACCCAGTCTCCTCGATTTTGGAATATTATGTGATAGCAATTCTGCATGCCACTAGTGACATATAAAACTCCGTATGCCAGTCAGCGTGGCATACAGAAACTCAATGTTAAGCCTATGGGATTTTATATTAGGGTAGGATAAAGGATAGTACATGAAGATCATTTCTTGTATGTCGTTCAAGATTTATTGCATTCTAATATTCAAGGCTGTTTACCAGGACAGTCTTAGCCGTCCATAAGTGTTGAATAAAGTTGACCCACAGCGTCCCTGGGTCTCTCTGGCACACAGAAAATGGTCTGATAATCCTAGATTATCGGGGTATAGTTGTCGTGTTATAAGGTGGTGAGTAGTCTACGGAAATGACACTTTAAACCCAGCGTTTACACAGGACGAGTATAGGTGGCGATTTGTGAATTTAGCACCACCTGACGTCTTACCCACCGTTTACATGAGACGTTTATAGGCGGCGATTCTTGAATTCAGCACCATCTGACGACTTACCCGGCGTTTACACAAGACGTTTATAGGCGGCGATTCTTTAACTTAGCACCACCTGACGACTTACCTGGTGTTTACACTAGACAATTATAGGCGGCGATTCTTGAATTTAGCACCACCTGACGACTTACCCGGTGTTTACACTAGACAATTATAGGCGGCGATTCTTTAACTTAGCACCACCTGATGACTTACCCGGCGTTTACACTAGACAATTATAGGCGGCGATTCTTGAATTTAGCACCACCTGACGACTTACCCGGTGTTTACACTAGACGATTATAGGCGGCGATTCTTTAACTTAGCACCACCTGACGACTTACCCGGCGTTTACACTAGACGATTATAGGCGGCGATTTTTTAACTTGACGACTAAACTGGTCACGATTGTTTCTTACTGATTCCTTACAGTTCAAACCGTACATGAACATCCTTTTCTGTAACTCGTTCAAGAGTTATCATTTTCAAATATTTAAAGTCTAATCACTAAGACAGTATGAGCGATCCATAAGTGTTGAATAAAGTCGACCCACATCGTCCATTGGTCTATACGGCATACAGAAAAGGGTCAACATATACGGGCCTAAATTACTAAACGGGCCCCTGGTCACGGTTGGCCAGGTACTAGGTTCTGACTTGTACCTTGCAGTTCAAACTGGTCTGGGCTATCGACACTGTTAAAATAAAATATAGTTAAAATCCTTTTATGATAGTCATGCATTTTTATTTAAATACTTTCGGCGTCATTGCAAAGATTTGAGAGTGAACATGATGAGAACGTGAACCAATACCGAGTGATGTTGATCATCTCCCGCTCATTAATTATCTCTAATTATCTCTAATTATCTGCCGCCAGGCTGGCAAAGGTCACGGATGAGTGAACGCCTTGCCATTCAGCTCATGTATTATTAAAAAATATATATACATAAAAAAAGCGCCCCCATCCGCTGTATGAGAGTGAGATAATGACCGTCCCGTCATAATTGAAGCGAGACAGTGTTTTAAACTTGACCAAACGTCACGTGTATGGTTGGCTTTTTCCATGATCACTGTTATTTATGTTAACCACGATTACCTTGATTTAGTCTGCTCCTAACCGCGACTGGGAGTTTAAACGCCAGACGAGGAGTACATGTCGTCTACAAGTTTGCGGAATGTGTGTGGAATTCCCCAAAAGAACCGCTATTGATAGATACAAAAACAGTATCAAATCCTGACAAAGACCTCCCAACAGAGACTTAAGGGTCGTAGAACAATTTCCTTTTTTTTAAATCGTTTTATTTATCCTGGATTCGATAAGGCAGTAATTTGCCTGTATACAATCTTTACCCAGCTAATGTAGTACTTCCCATAGCGGATTGATTATTGACAACGTTCCTAATAGGCTGACTAACTAAAGAAATTACCAATAGGTATAATGGATTATTTACAATGAATAAAGCAACATATTTGATTCATATCAAGACGATTCCAAATAGATGATACATAACAGTATAATCCTACTGCTCTGTAAGAGAGTACATTATCTCATTCCTGGTATTTTTTTCCCATAGGCTTAACATTGGAAACTCGTATCCAACGCGCATTGAGTATTTAGAAAAAGATTATTACGACTCGGCAATAACACCTCTATCACAAGCCGATGCTACCTTGAAAAAAAATATATATTGAAATTTTTGTTATAAAAGATTATAAAAAAGATTATATAGAAAAAAATAATCAATGGGGGATTACGTCACAAATGATAGCCCATTAGTCAATGTGAAGGGTGAGATAAATTCAGAAACCTATTCAGGTTTAGGGTCAAAGCTCGATCCCGTCTCGTTTGAATGGGGTCATAATTCACCTTGTGAATTTCTTCGCGAATCAAACGAGACGGGGAACGAGCTCTGACCGTCAGGTCTGCTCCTCACTACACTCGGCTACGCCTCGTGTAGTAATACACGACCTTCCCGTCGTGACATAAATATTGACAAGGCTGACTCTCGTTTGGTTTCTACTAAGTATGTACTGGGTATGTCCATACAGAGTTCCTATAGGTTTACTATGGACACTTTGTATTAGGTGATAATACAACATATCTATATGTGCCGGGTATGTCCATACAGAGTTCCTATAGGTTTACTATGGACACTTTGTATTAGGTGATAATACAACATATCTATATGTGCCGGGTATGTCCATACAGAGTTCCCATAGGTTTACTATGGACACTTTGTATTAGGTGATAATACAACATATCTGTATGTGCTGGGTATGTCCATACAGAGTTCTTATAGGTTTACTATGGACACTTTGCATAGGGGGATAATACAACGTATCTGTATGTGCCGGGTATGTCCATACAGAGTTCTTATAGGTTGACTATGGACACTTTGTATTAGGTGGATAATTCAACATATCTGTATGTGCCGGGTATGTCCATACAGAGTTCTTATAGGTTGACTATGGACACTTTGTATTAGGTGGATAATTCAACATATCTGTATGTGCCGGGTATGTCCATACAGAGTTCTTATAGGTTGACTATGGACACTATGGACACTGTGTATTAGATAATTCAACATATTTGTATGTGCCGGGTATGTCCATACAGAGTTCTTATAGGTTGACTATGGACACTTTGTATTAGGTGGATAATTCAACTTATCTGTATGTGCCGGGTATGTCCATACAGAGTTCCTATAGGTTGACTATGGACACTTTGTATTAGGTGGATAATACAACATATCTGTATGTGCCGGGTATGTCCATACAGAGTTCTTATAGGTTGACTATGGACACTTTGTATTAGGTGGATAATTCAACATATCTGTATGTGCCGGGTATGTCCATACAGAGTTCCTATAGGTTTACTAGGGACACTTTGTATTAGGTGGATAATACAACATATCTGTATGTGCCGGGTATGTCCATACAGGATTCCTATAGGTTTACTATGAACACTTTGTATTAGGTGGATAATACAACATATATCTGTATGTGCTGGGCATGTCCATACAGAGTTCCTATGGATTTACTATGGACAATTAGTATTATGTGGATAATACAACATATCTGTATATATGTACATACAAAGTTCCTTCAGGTTTACTAGGTACACTTTGTATCAAGTCAATAAAAAAAGTCTGGAAGCACGCTAATCAATGATGCTATGGATGAGTCTGGAGCTAACCCTTATAAGAATCGTCCTAAAAGTAAGCACTTTAAAGGCAAATGACACACAGGCACGTTTATCATTCATCTAGAATATATAAATACACCAGGAAAGTAAATTTCTGTGAGTTGATCCAGAATAATGCGCTAGTAGGTAATGCTTCCACAGATCGGTAAATCTTATTAAATGATAATAACTGTTCGGTTTTAAAGACGTTCATTAACAATTAACGGGATTACTACGCCTATATTAGAGTGTTACTGAGGGCGAGGGCTCGGTCCGTGCATGATTGATGTGGATACTAAGTGTGTGCATTAGGGAGCTGAGCCCACGCCCATCTACCACTGAGAGACTGCTCGTTTTACGTACACACACACGTACTTAACACACCTGGAGTCAGTGACTCATCTTACTTATAAACCATCTCGGAATCCTTATTCCTGCTGCGATTAAAGTATGTGTAACGAACTAGAATCATGAAATAGGAGAGTTCTCCTTTATATACCTCGGTGTAAAGCCTAGAGGCCTTAACCCTTTTTGGCAGTGCAATGCCATATGGCATTCCCCTGGCCATGGCAGGACAATGCCATACGGCATTCCCCTGGCTGTGGCAGGACAATGCCATATAGCATTCGCGTGGGCATAGAAGAAAAATGCTTTATTTGTTCCTTTGTTATCTTTTGGAAAATTATCGCAGAACTATGAAAATTAGAGGACATATCACGCTATGTGTTGCCAGTAACTCTCTAAAATCTCAGATTTATCGGACATTTCAAACTTGTAATATTTTTTAACAAGATTGACTTCAAAAGCGGGTCATACAAACACCACAATTGGTTCTGGTGCCTACTGCAGTATGGATACATGGTGAATGATGTGTGGCTCTTGAAGGGTTAAGACCTTAGACCTGAAGTGTAGACCTTAAGAAGAAGGGAGTAAGAACTCAAACACAGATGAACTAGGTACTACTAGGAGTCAAGAACTTAACTGAGCTTTAATGCTGATTCAATGCCATGTCTATGCAGCTTTTATATACACACAGCAGGTGGCATCTGGGTTCAGGGTAAACTTGTGAACTCTGTGCTGGGATTGGCCGTTGGAACAAGTCTCATTCGGTCTGTCGCACATGCCAAGGAGGGCCGCTCATGTCTCTGACAACTCAGGTGTCAGTGTCATGTCAGAGCGCCTTGCCCCCCGGAACTAGAGTGAGTGATAATGAGGGTAAATATGCCATTCACTACATGGCTGCCGTACAGTCAACATCAAGACAGGGAGGAGCTGCTACAAAATGGCGACTGTTCTAATGCAGTCATTTTGGTACTGATAAACACGGACAATTTAGATGACTTAATCTCTTCGTACAGGAACCAATATACTTGGTCCCGATAGGGATGTATAGAGTGGAGCTTCACAATATGTTACTTGTCACAGGGCACACAGCGATGGACACCCGTATGTCTGGTGTCACACGCCTTGCTTTGATTTGCTACATCTCCGGGTCTCAATGCTCATACTCACTGCCGTATAAAATAACAGCCATTGACAAGCCAATGACAAGCAGCAACATGGCCTCCTGAATCACTAATGTGCATGTCTGTACCCATCATCATTATATACCTGTGGCCGAATGTCACCCACTCGTACCCATGTCGTATTACTGACCGTACAACACATACGTGGCGTACGGGATATGTATGTAGCATGGTACCCCATACGGGGTATGTAAGTGGTGTACAAGGTATGTAAGTGGCGTATGGGCTATGTAAGTGGTGTACGGGGTATGTAAGTGGTGTACAGGGTCTGTATGTGGTGTACGGGGTATGTAAGTGGTGTACGGGTATGTACGTGGTGTACGGGTATGTACGTGGTGTACGGGTATGTACGTGGTGTACAGGTATGTACGTGGTGTGTGGGGTATGTACGTGGTGTGTGGGGTATGTACGTGGCGTACGGGGTATGTACTTGGCATACGGGGTATGTATGTGGCGTACGGGGTATGTATGTGGCGTACAGGGTATGTACTTGGCGTACGGGGTATGTACATGGTGTACGGGTATGTACGTGGCGTACAGGTATGTACGTGGTGTGTGGGGTATGTACGTGGTGTGTGGGGTATGTACGTGGCGTACGGGGTATGTACTTGGCGTACGGGGTATGTACGTGGCGTACGGGGTATGTACTTGGCTTACAGGGTATGTATGTGGCGTACAGGGTATGTATGTGGTGTACGGGGTATGTATGTGGCGTACAGGGTATTACATGGCGTACGGGGTATGTATGTGGTGTACGGGGTATGTACTTGGTGTACGGGGTATGTGCGTGGCGTACGGGTATTACATGGCGTACGGGGTATGCATGTGGTGTACGGGGTATGTACGTGGCGTATGGGGTATGTGCATGGCGTACGGGTATTACATGGCATACGGGGTATGTACATGGCATACGTGGTATGTACGTGGCGTACGGGGTATGTACGTGGCGTACGGGGTATGTATGTGGTGTACGGGGTATGTATGTGGCGTACAGGGTATGTATGTGGTGTACGGGGTATTACATGGCGTACGGGGTATGCATGTGGTGTACGGGGTATGTACGTGGCGTACGGGGTATGTATGTGGTGTACGGGGTATGTATGTGGCGTACAGGGTATGTATGTGGTGTACGGGGTATTACATGGCGTACGGGGTATGCATGTGGTGTATGGGGTATGTATGTTATGTACGGGAAATGTACTTGGCGTACGGGGTATTATGTAGCATACAGGGTATGCACTTGGCGTACGGGGTATTTTGTGGTGTATGGGGTATGTGCGTGTCATACGGGGTATGTATGTGACATACAGGGTATGTACGTGGCGTACGGGGTATGTATAGCAGTATGTATAGCGGTGAAAACCCACAAATTGTCCAAAAACCAATGTAGAAATGGCGATTTCAACGTACATAATAATATTAAAATTATGTAATAATTACCTACTATATTTAAAACGGTAGAATTCCGTCGAATCCGCTTGGAGAATCTCCCGCACATAGGGACAGAGTGAACCCGATCTAGGGTGGGAGACGGAAGGGCCAAATTGCGCTGGTAGTCGGTAAAATCGGTGTCACGTGAAATGATGCTTGGGAAATATTTTGGTAGTTTCCGGTATTAATAGTAGGCGGCGCCACTAAGCCCTCACCCTATTTCAAGTACGACGCGACGAAGTCGCTAGTTCTTGGTAAAATTGACGCCATACCTAATTTGATACTTCTAATTACCTGGTTTTAGATTCATATAGAATATAGGTCGCCATACCTGCAATCTGGGTCGCTGTTGCATCTCCGCAGAATCTCGAGGCAAGTGGGCGGCGGCGACTCGACCAATGAGCAGGTCGGATACAGCCCCTGTCGGATGGCCTCGCACTTAAAGTCCTGCGGCGTGCACTGACAGAAGAGCAGCGCCTGCGTGAGGTCGGGGCGAACCAGCAGGTAGAACTGGCGGATGGTGGAGAGGCAGAACTTGTGGTTGCACTGGTCGGTGTGTCGGTTCCAGGTGCAGGTGTTCATGAACTCGGCCATCCGGAGTCGGCAGTGAGTGTCGGCGTTACACCGGGAGAAGGCTGTCACGCACGTGCTCTCTAAGAAAACGCAGAGAGGAAAAATCATTATAAGCACCTTTACTGGACCCTTAGGAGGATTTACCAATTTCCTGGCTGGGTTTAGACAAAGCCTACTCCGAGTTTGCCGAGTTTGAAATAGCTTTAGAGGAATGCGGTTTAATCGTCTTAGTTTGGGAGACTGAGTGGTGGTTTAGTGGAACATGTGAGGGAACTGTACCCGAGGCGCGGTTCGTGGTAAACAACGGGAGAGGTGCAATAAAATAATCCCGAGGAGGAAGCAGAAGGACGAGGGGGGATTTATGTAAAAAGAGATGATAAAATCATCTCAGGTAAGAAGGAAACAAAAGACAAGACGGGGGAGGATTTGGGATGAAATAGACGCGTAAAGAAATGCAGAAATAGACACGTAAAGAAATGTAAAGACAGAGAATACGTGAGAATAGGACAGGGTGAAGGAGATGGTGGGCGAGGAATGAAAGGGTTGAAAGTGAGAATGAGCAGACAGGAAAAGGAAGATGAATAACCTTAAGAAGATCTGAAACATGTCCAATGTAAGATTGGATGAGGGTGACAGGAAATTAGAAAGAAGATAGGATAAAGTAAGAGAGGAAAGATCTATCTCCGAACATTTGTTCTCATCCACCAATCATGAAATCCACCAATCATGAAATAACATACACTCAAAATACACACAAATACAATGACATACACTTAAAATACACAGACATACAATAACATGTACTCAAAATACACACAATAAAATAACATACACTCAAAATACACACAATAAAATAACATACACTCAAAATACACACAAATACAATAACATACACTCAAAATACACACAATACAATAACATACACTCAAAATACACACACAAAAATAACATACATTCAAAATACACACAAATACAGCAACATATACTCAAAATACACAGACATACAATAACATACACTCAGAATACACACAATACAATAACATACACTCAAAATACACAGACATACAATAATATGTACTCAAAATACACACACTTACAGCAACATATACTCAAAATACACAGACATACAATAACATACACTCAAAATACACACAATACAATAACGTACACTCAAAATACACACAATAAAATAACATACACTCAAAATACACACAAAACAATAACATACACTCAAAATACACACAAATACAGTAACGTATATTTAAAATACACACAAGTACAATAACATACGCTCAAAATACACACAAATACAGTAACATATACTTAAATACATAGACATACAAAAACAAACACTCATAGTGTAAACACTCAAGGTCACAGTCAGGGACACTAATGGAGTTTGTCGTGCGAAGCCACGAGACCGTATCGGGTCTAGTTGAGCGTTACGTCCTCCACATAATGAATGGAGACTGCAGGCACTCTCCTAGCAGAGATCCTGCGCTCTACTTTCTGCGGCCACTTGTATCACTACACTGACCTGCCTGTTTGGGGCAAAATCTACCCCATACAAAATTTTTTCATCTATCCTAAATTCTGAACACTTTGAGGAGTATTTTGTATTTTACTTGTAAATAGAGATGTATATATCTATATGATAAATAATATACACTCATTTCTGTTATTTATGTCATATCAGACATAGTCTTAGGGATTACTTTCTTCAGTGGAAAGAACCTCATATATTGCACGATTTTGTTTGTCAACATGACACATGTGCTCCTTGGAAGGGGCAGTCAACTGGATTCACATTATAAAGTGGTTTAGAGCTGAAAAAGAAACAGCCTGATTGTCTGTGAAGCTTATTTGACAATTACAGTATTTCCTAACTCATAGTGTATGAGTTGTTTGGGTTTCATGACTTTTGACAACTAACCTAGTCCTGTTTTGAATCTGGAATGTAGGCTGTTTCTCCTGGTTTTAGTAAAGACAGGGGGAACCGGTTGTAAAGTTTTGGAACTATAATAGCCGATTCAGATGCCTAATAGATCACCTAGAACGCTTGAGGTACAGTTACAATGTCTAGAAAAGATACTTTAATTACATATAAATCCTTCACCTATAAACAGACAGAATGTGGCGGTAAAAACAGTAAACCTGACCCTACAGTCATTGGCTCACTAACTGACCAATCAGAACACAGTACCAACTGACCAATCACTGCCTATGACCCAAGTTACACTTTAGTGACCACACCGACCACCATGCCACCATGTGGGCGAATTTGGAACCATTGTGAAGTCATTATGCACTATATATCATTCATAATATTTTTCATATACGCATTTGATAACTACAAAATGAAAACATTTTATAGCTTAGAAAAAGTCGGTACTTTACGCAGTATTGGCTTGAGGCAGAGTTTAGTAAGCGCTAGCACCGCCTAACATCTGCTGGGAGAGTGGCCTGCAGTAGCAGTACAGAGAAATGTCGGTAGGGGTCAGGCATCATTTTTATAAAGTGGTTTAAAGCTGAAAAAGAACCAGCCGGATTGTCTCTGAAGCTCATTTAACAATTACAGTATTTTGGAACTCATAATATATGAGTGGTTTGAGTTTCATGACTTCTGACAGTTTCCCTGTTTTGAATCAGCAATGTTGGCTGGTTCCCCCTGGTTCGAGCGTGCACAACCCCAGAGGTTAGATTGGTCACATATAGACTTCCAGCAGACTGCATGAAAACCATCCCTTCACTATATCCGTGATATTCAATGTGTTAGTGAGAAAGGAGCAGAGTACCAGTGTCTTAGGGTCTTAGAGGCGTGCCCAGCTGACCATGACCAATCACTCAAGACCGAAATACCTCAACACCCACTGGTGCTCGAACCTAGACTCAGGCAGTTGCAGAGATGGTAAGTTGACTGGGTGCAAGTGGGTTACAGAAAACTATCCATACACTGAATGTAACCCAAACTTTTCAACTATCATTCATTTATAATTGCCCGCTCATTCATCAATGATGAACATTCTAATTGCTCCTAGTTTTAGTAGATACCTGGGATACCAGCGTTGGGTTGCGGCCAGAGGAGGTGTGAAGCGCAGCGCCCCCTATGTATACCGACCCGAGTCATATACGGCCGCCTCACAGCGCCACTTTAAAAGATGACAGCAAGGGGGAAGGAGCTCTGAGAAGAACCCACACCAAAACATGAAAAATGCAAATAGCTCTTGTGTCATGAATAACAAGCCGATTTAGAAAAACAAAAGATTGTAAGAAACTTAAGACATGGGCCTATTTAGTGATACATATGTCATATACCTGTGCTATGGCTAAGGTTTCCTGTCGTAGGTTGAACATTAGAATTTGTGAGAAATAAGGCTGTATTCCACAACACAAAACAGGCACAAATTGTGGAGCTCTATTGAGCTCTATTGTGGTTTGGAATACGTTAGATGTTACTCTATCAATATTCAAAAAGATTTTCGATAGAGCTCTAGCAGTTTGTATGTAGTAGCTGTTCTGAATTAGACCGTTTTTGCAATATTTTCTTATAGGAATCAGCAACAGCTGTCATTCGAGTCCAGATCGATTTGCTATATTTATAGATAATGACACTCCTAAAACGAACAATGTAGCAACAAAACAAAGTATCATGGACCTTTGGGTAACTGATCTTCATCTAGAAACCCTCTAAAACGTCTGTATAACAGATTCTGTGCGAGTTACATAGCAGCCTGTCAGAGCATTTGTGTATTATCGCTCAAAACTATAGGGGGCGCTGCGCTTCACACCTCCTCTGGGTTGCGGCAGAGAATAGTAAGCGCTAGGGCCGCGTAACATCTGCTGGGAGAGCGACCTGCAGTAGTAGTACAGCGACCTGCCGGTAGGTTTGGGCCCGACTTACCGGTGGCGAAGTGTCCTGCGTCATTCCGCGTCGTGTAGATGGCGGCCCCGGGCAGTGACGTCACGGTCGACGACACAATATTGAGCAGGTCGTCATATGACGTCACGAGCGACTGACTGGAGTGGATGAAATACGGGACCGTCTCTGTCAGAAAAAAACACACAGAAAAACGGATAATATGAATAACAGAAGACTACACGCGGACCGTCCATGGATCACGGCCGGCGGGGGGGGGGGGGGGGGGGTGTTCTCCGGGGACGCAGGCACTGTTGAGATGTATATACGGTACGCACCGAGTGGTCAGAGAGAGGTGATTTATTAAAGAACAACCAACTTCCCGCTACCCCCCATACGGAGAGTACCAGAGGGAGGACCCTAGACCTGCTCAAGTCTTTGATTATGAACATTCATTAAATGATTAATCGCAATCAGACTGAAGTCCATTAAAGTGTGTATCCTTCTCTAACGGGCTTATGAATCAAGGACTATGAACTGAAACTCCTGTTTATGGCCCCAAGCCACTCCCTGTAACGCTATACTTATATAGTAAAGTTCATTAAAGTATGTATCCTTCTCTGACTGGCCCATGAATCAAAGACTTGTCCACTATGAACTGAAACTCATGTTTATGGCCCCAAACCGCTCCCTGTAACCCTATACCTCCTCCTGCCACTCCCCTCTCCCCTCCTCCAGTTCCCTGGCCGCCTGTGTTATCATAGCAATAAATTTCGCCTGCTCCTGACTGTGACCCTATTGAGATCAAAATGAGAGAGTATCAATCTCCGAGCAGATGTCCTGATCACTGGCAAGGATATCTGTATGGAGAGTATACAGCACCAGGAATCGGACACCATTACCGACTAAAGAAGAAACCAAGAAGTTTTGGTCAAAGTCGTCGTTCTCCACGAGTTTGATGCGGTGTGATATGAACGAGGTGACAGCTGAGTGAACATCACATAGCATTCAAACGAGTTGCAGAATTACCTCTTTGACCAAAACGAGTTGCTTTCTGTATTTATCTCACCCCTATACACACTAAAAGAATGGACGCAACACAGGACATAGACCATGGAGAACGGACTGCTATACTTGTAGGGGCATGGAGAACGAGTTCCCAATGTTAAGCCTATGGACATTTATTCCAGGGGTGAGATAATGTACCAGTGTGTACCTGTATCTCAGTGAGGAGGGTAGCCATAGGAGGCAGGGACTGGAGCCTGTATCACTGTGAGGAGGGCAACCATAGGATGCAGGGACTGGAGCCAGTATCACTGTGAGGAGGGTAGCCATAGGATGCAGGGACTGGAGCCAGTATCACTGTGAGGAGGGTAGCCATAGGATGCAGGGACTGGAGCCAGTATCACTGTGAGGAGGGTAGCCATAGGATGCAGGGACTGGAGCCAGTATCACTGTGAGGAGGGTAGCCATAGGATGCAGGGACTGGAGCCAGTATCACTGTGAGGAGGGGTAGCTATAGGATGCAGGGACTGGAGCTAGTATCACTGTGAGGAGGGGTGAGGTAGGTGGAGGGGTAACCATAGGATGCAGGGACAGGAGCCAGTATCCCAGTGAGGAGGGGTAGCCAGAGGAGGCAGGGACTTGAGTCAGTATCACGGTGAGGAGGAGTAGCCATAGGAGGCAGGGACTGGAGCCAGTATCACTGTGAGGAGGGGTAGCCATAGGAGGCAGGGACTGGAGCCAGTATCACTGTGAGGAGGGGTAGCCACAGGATGCATGGACTGGAGCCAGTCTCACTGTGAGGAGGGGTAGCCATAGGATGCAGGGACTGGAGCCAGTATCACTGTGAGGAGGGGTGAGGTAGGTGGAGGGGTAGCTATAGGGTGCAGGGACTGGAGCCAGTATCACTGTGAGGAGGGGTGAGGTAGGTGGAGGGGTAGCCATAGGAGGCCGGGACTGGAGCCAGTATCACAGTGAGGAGGGGTAAGGTAGGTGGAGGGGTAGACATAGGATACAGGGACTGGAGCCAGTATCACTGTGAGGAGGGGTGAGGTAGTTGTATGGGAGGCAGGGACTGGAGCCTGTATCACAGTGAGGAGGGGTGGGGTAGGTGTATAGGAGGCAGGGACTGGAGCCAGTATCACTGTGAGGAGGGGTGAGGTAGGTGTATGGGAGGCAGGGACTGGAGCCAGTCTAGGAGTGCCCCAGACGGGGATGATGATAAACACGTGCAGATAACGCCTCCACTACCTTGTCCTGGGTTATGTTTCCACCAACTAATAGCCTGATAAGACTAAGTAAATTGCTTCTTTGTGTATCTCCTGATAAGCGGGTAATTGGATTTAGTTCAGAGCTGGGGAATGTATGCATTCTCTGCGGTGGTTGTCGGGGATGTATGAAGACGGTTATGAGGCGGGCGCTCTGTGAAGTGGTCGATGTGGTTAGTGAAACAATCATAATGCAGATTTTCAACTTGCCGCCGTCATTACCTAGCGCGGGTATATGATTCACCGCGTGATGCGCTCTGCGATTTAATTACCCGGGGCCTCATTGGTCACGAGACAGAGGTACTGTTAGGGAGTGAATGAGGTCGGGTGGTGGGGGGAAGGGGGGGGGGATATACCGGCAGGATGGGGGGTCGGGTGGTGGGGTGAGGGGGGGGGGATATACCGGCAGGATGGGGTGTCGGGTGGTGGGGTGAGGGGGGCGGGGATATACCGGCAGGATGGGGGGTGGGTGGTGGGGTGAGGGGGGCGGGGATATACCAGCAGGATGGGGGGTCGGGTGGTGGGGTGAGGGGGCGGGGATATACCGGCAGGATGGGGGGTCGGGTGGTGGGGTGAGGGGGGCGGGGATATACCGGCAGGATGGGGGGGCGGGTGGTGGGGTGAGGGGGGCGGGGATATACCGGCAGGATGGGGGGTCGGGTGGTGGGGTGAGGGGGGCGGGGATATACCAGCAGGATGGGGGGTCGGGTGGTGGGGTGAAGGGGCAGGGATATACCGGCAGGATGGGGGGTCGGGTGGTGGGGTGAGGGGGGGGGATATACCGGCAGGATGGGGGGTCGGGTGGTGGGGTGAATGGGGGGCGGGGATATACCGGCAGGATGGGGGGTCGGGTGGTGGGGTGAATGGGGGGCGGGGATATACCGGCAGGATGGGGGGTCGGGTGGTGGGGTGAATGGGGGGCGGGGATATACCGGTAGGATGGGGGGTCGGGTGGTGGGGTGAGGGGGCGGGGATATACCGGCAGGATCGGGGGTTGGGTGGTGGGGTGAGGGGGGGGGATATACCGGCAGGATGGGGGGTCGGGTGGTGGGGTGAATGGGGGGTGGGGATATACCGGTAGGATGGGGGGTCGGGTGGTGGGGTGAATGGGGGGCGGGGATATACCGGTAGGATGGGGGGTCGGGTGGTGAGGTGAGGGGGGGGCGGGGATATACCGGCAGGATGGGGGGGGTGGTGGGGTGAATGGGGGGCGGGGATATACCGGTAGGATGGGGGGTCGGGTGGTGAGGTGAGGGGGGGGGCGGGGATATACCGGCAGGATGGGGGGGGGTGGTGGGGTGAGGGGGGCGGGGATATACCGGCAGGATGGGGGGTCGGGTGGTGGGGTGAGGGGGGCGGGGATATACCGGCAGGATGGGGGGTGGGTGGTGGGGTGAAGGGGGCGGGGATATACCGGCAGGATGGGGGGTCGGGTGGTGGGTTGAGGGGGGCGGGGATATACCGGCAGGATGGGGGGTCGGGTGGGTGTGAGCAGGGGGCGGGGATATACCGGCAGGATGGGGGGTCGGATGGTGGGGTGAGGGGGGTGGGGATATACCGGCAGGATGGGGGGTCGGATGGTGGGGTGAGGGGGGTGGGGATATACCGGCAGGATGGGGGGTGGTGAGGTGAAGGGGGCGGGGATATACCGGCAGGATGGGGGGTCGGGTGGTGGGGTGAGGGGGGCGGGGATATACCGGCAGGATGGGGGGTGGGTGGTGGGGTGATGGGGGCGGGGATATACCGGCAGGATGGGGGGTCGGGTGGTGAGGTGAGGGGGGGGCGGGGATATACCGGCAGGATGGGGGGTCGGGTGGTGAGGTGAGGGGGGGGGCGGGGATATACCGGCAGGATGGGGGGTAGGGGGGATGGTGAAGGGCATACATACGGATTATGATAATGCGCTTACGTAATGAGATACGTACGTAAAATGGCAATTTGTCTCCGTCGCCAGCTCGTTAGCGGCACGGAATCACAACCAAATGATGCATTCACTGACGCGCACGAGAGGATGCACGAGACAAGGAACGAGGGAAGGAGGAAGCACCGCGGGGGGTCGTCGCTCCATGTTTTTGCAGATCGCAGAATAGCGACCTGAGTTTGAAACTATTGCTTGAGATTCTTTGCAGATCGCATCATAACTATGTCGCCATCTATATTCAATTGAAAATCTAATGAACCTTTCACCTGCGTCACTGGGAATGTGGTCTTATAATAAGAAGTGATACACTGTGAAAATAACGATACCACACAACACGATCCGCTATTACTGGAGCAGCGCTTTTCTCACATTTCTAGGAGCAACAGCCCAAGAACCGACTTAAATGAAACGATCACTTTGCCATCAGAGTGAGGCAGGACGGAGTAGGGGCTGGGAAGGGGCATTAGGTGGGTCTGTGTACGGCCTTACAAAGCGCTCAGCCCGGCTGCCACTTGACGGCCGCCGTCCAACCGCCCTCCTCCGGTCCCTGACCCCGCCACCTGCCACCGCCCGCGGCACTAAGGAGCCGGGAGGACTGGGGGAATCCTATTTACTTTAAATCCTCGGCTCAGCATGTAATCATTCAAGTGTCCAGCGATGGCCGCTTTCTCCGCTGCCGCTACTGCCGCCGTCTGGTTACAAGGACAAGGAAAGTCCCGCCCATCAGTATCACTATAGACTCACTATCACTATAGCTGCGGTCTATAGCCCCACTGCCTTTTAGTCTGTTTCTATAGGTCTCCTGTCACCTATAGGTCCCATCTATAGCCCACCTTACTTCCCTTCAGCTATATCCACGTTAATACTAAAAGCACCCTTCTTTAGATAGCTCTGTTTGGCCTATTGCGATATCCACAATTACTGCTACTAGCTTCCGTATTTGAAGCCCTGCCACGTCCTACCACGATTCTGGTCCCGATAGGCCTTACGACGGCCTTCCCGACACCATACCGATTCTAAAGTGAGGTCAGCCCAAATCGTGGAAGGTCGAACAGGTTTCTGCAATTCCGTCTAACACACCTCACGATAGGCTGTGATTGAAATCGCCAATCGTAGGGCTCCCGATAAAATCCAACATGTTGGATTATTTTGTAGCCTGTCATAGGGTATCGTAGCCTATCGGGAAGATATCGTGGTCATCGAGTATGATTCACAGATTGGATCACGACAGAGGTCTATGATTCTGGGACCTCCCGATAGGCCACGATTTGGGCATTTCAAATTATAGCCATCGGGAAGTATGTCGTAGAACATCGGCACAGATGGGGGCGGGGCTTAACAGCTTCCTGTTTGTCTATCGTAATAGGCAATAGCTACACTAATATCAGTAGCCTTAATACATAGTCATTGCTCTTATTATATTGTTATTGTCGTATCTGTTTCGCCAACACTCCGCTGTGTGCCAACATGAGTGCTCTAACAGCGTCCATCTTTTGTGAAAACCTTCACTGCATTCCCAGCATGCATTACCCAAACCGCCATTAATCCAGCGCCCACATTGTTCATGACAAGCAATCACCCCTGACACCATCATAATCCCGTGAGCACTGTGTCTAGTGCTGCGGTAAACGTTAGTATGTATCGTGGCCACTACTTCTAAAGTGGAGTTCACATGTTGGGATTCATTTACCCTGAAGGGATCAAAATCTCATAAGATTCTTTTTCTTTTTAGGGGTAAATGTCGCTAACAATTGCAGGGGAAACAAAAACAGGGAAATGAGGCCCTACAATTAAGATGAAGACATTGTCTTCGAGTAGAGAATTTCAGCAGGATTTGTCTGAGACAAACACCCTGTGAGGTACATGAATCTCAGCAGGATTTGTCTCAGACAAACACCCTGTGAGGTACATGAATCTCAGCAGGGTTTGTCTCAGACAAACACCCTGCAAGGTACATGAATCTCAGCAGGATTTGCCTCAGACAGACCCTGTGAGGTATATATGAATCTCAGCAGGACTTGCCTTAGACAAACACCCTGTGAGGTACATGAATCTCAGCAGGATTTGTCTCAGACAAACACCCTGTGAGGTATATATGAATCTCAGCAGGACTTGCCTCAGACAAACACCCTGTGAGGTACGTGAATCTCAGCAGGATTTGTCTCAGACAAACACCCTGTGAGGTACATGAATCTGAGCAGGATTTGTCTGAGACAAACACCCTGTGAGGTACGTGAATCTCAGCAGGATTTGTCTTAGACAAACACCCTGTGAAGTACATGAATCTCAGCAGGACTTGCCTCAGACAAACACCCTGTGAGGTACGTGAATCTCGGCAGGACTTGTCTCAGACAAACACCATGTGAGGTACATGAATCTGAGCAGGATTTGTCTCAGACAAACACCCTGTGAGTACATGAATCTCAGCAGGATCTGTCTCAGACAAACACCCTGTGAGGTACATGAATCTCAGCAGGATTTGTCTCAGACAAACACCGTGTGAGGTACATGGATCTCAGCAGGATTTGTCTCAAACAAACACCCTGTAAGGTACATGAATCTCAGCAGGATTTGTCTCAAACAAACACCCTGTGAGGTACGTGAATCTCATCGTGTAAATCCCGTTCACAGCCCACATACTATGACCAAAACTCCTGCTAATGTTGACATGAGTTTTCATCTCTATAGAAACATAATTTTGTAACCGTTGCTTTCGCATGGCTATTGTTGGAAGGACATAACATAATTATAACCCGAGCATTGCCATTATTGTTGTTGCTACCAGGATACTATCATCAAACGTCACGACTTATAGGATTGTTTATATGGCAGTTTATGTCATCGCGAAATGATATCACAAAGCAGAGCTGACTGATATCTGTAGTGAAAGACAACGAACAATTATATGAAACTGAGTGACGTTTAGATTTCATCATACCCTTCTCATGCTTTTAACTTCCTACACATGCGTGGCACATGAATATTTTATGGCATAACCATGGTTAACAGTCACACTATCTCAGATCTATGGAGATTTATACGAGGGGTTTGATAAAACCCTTCACCCCTGCTGTTATCTGTTCCTGCATCACTGCAGCTGCATCAGCCCCAGTTCCAGGGGTTCATTGCTCCTAGAAATGTGGGAAAAGCATTGCTCCAGTAATATTGGAATGGGTTGTGTGGGGGCCAGTGGGGGCTGACTGGTTGGCGGCCGTCAAGTGGCAGCCGGGCTGAGCGCTTTGTAAGGCCGTACACAGACCCACCTAATGCCCCATCCCAGCCCCGACTCCGTCCTGCCTCACTCTGATGGCAAAGTGATCGTTTCATTTAAGTCGGTTCTTGGGCTCGTTGCTCCTAGAAATATGGGAAAAGCGCTGCTCCAGTAATATTGGATCGTGCTGTGTGGTATCGTTATTGTCACGTTGTATTGCTACATTTTACAACACCACATTGACAGTGACACAGGTGAAAGGTTCATTAGATTTTTAACTGACTATAGATGGCGATATAGTTATGATGGGATTTGTAAAAAATCTGGAGCAAAGGTTTCGACCTCGGGTTGCTATTCTGCAATCTGCAAGATGTGGAGCAACGACCCCCAGTGGCGCTGCATCGTTCCTTCGTACCTCCTCTTGTGTGCATCAGTGAATGCATCATTGCTATTCTGCGATCCGCAAAACATGAAGCATATAATCGGTCATGGTTTACTGAGTCCCCATACATTCTCAATGGGGTCTTTGTATACGATGGATAATAAATAATGGGTCGTGGTTTACTGAGTCCCTGTATGAGATGTATAATGAATCATACAGTTCAGTGCCCTTTGAGCCGCACACATTGTGTTACGACAGTGTCCCTCTACTCCACACCCAGCAACCACTTGAGGCTAATCTCTGTAATCTCCCGGGGGTGAGAAGGAGTGTGAGGATGGGTCCGTAGAGCTATAGACCCGGTGCCGTAACCCCGTAATGGGCGGGCAATAGTCTTAGATACGCCTGGAGGAAATCATCAACAATCAATAGCGGGCCTCTGCAGAACCAACACACAGGGCGCTAATCGGGGGAGCGGGGGAGCGGGGGAGCGGGGGAGTGGGGGAGCGGGGGAGCGGGGGAGTGGGGGAGCGGGGGAGCGGGGGAGCGGGGGAGCGGGGGAGTGGGGGAGCGGGGCAGCGGGGGAGCGGGGGAGCGGGGGAGCGGGGCAGGGGGGGGGGAGTAGGGGAGTGGGGGAGTGGGGGAGCGGGGGAGCGGGGGAGCGGGGGAGCGGGGGGGGAGTGGGGGAGCGGGGGAGCGGGGGTGTGGGGGAGACTGGGGGGCGGGGGAGCGTGGGGGAGCGGAGGAGCGGGGGGCATGGGGGGAGTGCAGCATCGATTCCGGAGACGGGCGGGGCAGGGTTAGCGGCTAACAGGCCCCACCTCCATATTGGTGTTGTGCGTGGCGAAGTGGGATCGATCAAACCTGCTGTAGGGCTCTACGCACCTTTCCGCAGCTCTACGTATCTTTACGCAGCTTTACGCAGGCGGGAGAGCCTCAGAGGCTGAAAGCCCATCGCTGTCTGAACACATTACACATTGTGTCCTTCGCCTTCCTCGCCCTAGGTGTAAATTGGCCGCGATTTGATTGAATTACAGGGGAGGGAGGGGGGGGGGGGAGGGAGGGAAGGAGGTGGCGAGGTAACGTCCATAATCACTTCAATTTGATAGCTCGCTGTAACTCGAGGATTAGAGGCGGGGCGCCATGATAGGGCGGCGGATCTTATGCCAGCAGAGACGGACCCACATCACGGGCACTGGACTTGCGCAAGTCTTTGAGTATGGATATGATTTAAAAATTAAAATTACTTTTTTGAAAAAAATGTCATTATTGTATCTCTCATTTACACAAGTTTTTTCAATTACAATGAGAGGACTTCCTCTAACTCCTAACAGGTTCAGGAATCAAAGACTTGTCCCCTAGGCACAAGACCTCCTGTAGGATTCTCCTCCTGTTACCCTACACCTCCCCCCTCCCCTCTCACTCCACTTCCCTCCAACCCCCGGGGCACCCCTTTGTTATATCAGAGCGATTGATCACTGGCCGACCTTTGAACTCAGGAGAGTGTTCTGTTTACAGGTACATCTATGTTGGTTGTGCTCACTGACAAGGGACTTGTTGAATGAATATCCTCGAAGTGGAAAGAACTAGTGCCAGTATCCCCAGCGGAGGGGTGGGGTAGGTGGAGGGTAGACATAGGATGCAAGGACTGGAGCCTGTATCGCTGTGAGGTGGGGTGAGGTAGGTGGGAGGGGGAGGGGTAGCAATAGGATGCAGGGACTGTATCCCTGTGAGGAGAGGTGATGTAGGTGGGAGGGGGAGGGGTAGCCATAGGATGCAGGGACTGGAACCAATATCCCTGTGAGGAGGGGTGAGGTAGGTGGAGGGGTAGCCGAAGGATGCAGGGACTGAAGCCTGTATCCCTGTGAGGAGGTGTGAGGTAGGTGGAGGGGTAGCCATAGGATGCAGGGACTGGAGCCAGTATCACTGTGAGGAGGGGTAGCCATAGGATGCAGGGACTGGAGCCTGTATCCCTGTGAGGAGGGGTGAGGTAGGTATATTACTGTAGGATGCAGGGACTGGAGCCCGTCTACGTGGGACTCTGTGTAAACACGATGGGTATGCGGGATAAAGGTGGCCTCACCGACATCATTATAGGAGGCTTCTTAAGATAGCCATGTTTGGAAAAGGGAGAGACAATTTCCCTTTAGGATAACGAGAGTTGTTATGTATGCTTCCATCAAAATCACGAATGGTGTAACTAGGATTTATATTTGCATAAAAAGTGGACTATCAACGAACCCTTATATGTCTCTTGTGTTTAAGCAGCCTTTATTTCTACTACTTATACCTAAAATGCGATCTTTATTGTGACCAGTATCCCATTGCTTCCAACTATAGTAACATATCTGGTGTATGAAGCCCCATATGTTGATGTTGGTTTATTAATTTATTTATTTATTTTTTTTTTTATAATCTTATGAGAGCTAATGGAAATTGACATGTTGAAGGAACAGGATTACATATTGGAGGTGACAATCAATAGCTTTTTGTATCCCGTCTTGCAAAAATAATCTTTGTTTTTTATTTAAGATGCCCTATGTGCGATGTTTCTTTCCACCAAGAGCGGGATTACAAGTGCGTCCTGGGTTATGTACTTATTTATACTGACGGGTGCGAGAAATCCTTTGATATTGCACTCGGCCTCACAGAAGAGTAGCCCTTTTAACTTGGCCCTAAAGGAGCGGCACTGCGCAACAAACCTCATTTCATACGTCACACTTTCATGTGGCCCTCTTTACAAACTGGAACCCTGGGTATAGCGACAGAAACCCAAAGCTTGAAAGGGAGGAGTTGTGATTCATGTGTATACTCGCATCTTTCTGATCTGAGTTGGTTAAAACTTCTTTACACACATATACAGGAGTTCTACAAAGACTGAGATAAAATGTAAATACCTTATTCTCCTCGATCTACGAGCTCGTTGAATATTTTCATTGAAAGAAACGCGGTACGTGAGTTTGTACCAATATGGTAGTACATTTTACTTTTATTATCTACCTTCAAATATAAGTATTTGATCAAATATTTACGGAAATGTAACAACGTCTGAGATGGATTCAAAGTATGTTAATAGTTATGTTGACATCTTACTGGAGTTTTTATTTTTGTTATTTGCTTTATTGACAAATTCTGGAAAGATCCAGTTCCTCCAATTGACTTACAGATATAAAATTCAGGTATAAGCAGCTTGCTCCGGGCGCTCATTCTATCATCACTAAAACAATTCATATACAAGGGTCAAAGAACCCCAGAAAGTATCATAGACCAATTCGATGAAGTACTAGCCCTCTTAAAGGCATATCGGACAATATGGCTTGAAAATTAAAACCCATGTCAATTTCCTGAAAATTTAATATGATGATCTCCAAGTGTTGTAGAACACATACCTAACTTAAAAATCGGGGGTCACCGTACTAGTTTTTGATTTATAGATCAATATGATGATAATTCTATATAAGAATATATAGAAATTCTAAAAAGTATTTTTTCACATAGTAAAACCCATGTCATGTCCCTCAGATTTTCACAGAATATAGTACATATATAGTACTACTTATTTCTGTTTAAAAAATTATATGCCACCATCCTTGTTTTTGAAAGAATTGAGGAAAACCATATTTTTCAGTAGATTTCCTATGTAAATCATGCATATGTAAATTAGCCTATTTTACCTATTGAGTTTGGATAAACTGGACAAAATGTTAAATTTACTCATGTAGCATTAGAGTCCCAAGAAACCAGTTTTGACTAATAATTGACATTATTTAGAAATCACCAGGTGGCGCCACTGTGAACTGTAGGATATGCCTTTAAACGCAGCTCCTGATCCCCGCTCCTGCGTGTTAACCATGCGCGCATTACTTTCATATACACAGATTCACTCGCTGACAGCTACCTGCGAACGTAGCTCCGACATGCCCTTATATTGATTAATACAGTTAACATGTATAATTCCTGTATGTATATATTTACGTTTTATACTACTCTAACAACACCTTATA
The DNA here is from genome assembly GCA_950022655.1 of Alentia gelatinosa. Classification (NCBI taxonomy): domain Eukaryota; kingdom Metazoa; phylum Annelida; class Polychaeta; order Phyllodocida; family Polynoidae; genus Alentia; species Alentia gelatinosa. The sequence goes on along the minus strand of OX465584.1, from coordinate 68,450,410 downwards.
TTTTTACGATATTTTAGATGTAATTTTCGGCTGTTTTACCATTGTTTACCTTTGTGTACATTTTGACGGTACCTCATCGCAATACGTCATAACTAGGATCTTTTTCAGCCAATCAGAATATGAGTTCAAGGTAGGGTGGTATATCATTTTATACCGTCTTACTCTGCTGGTATATATTTATTACCAATACCCGGGCAGAAGTTGGTATTTGTATAACTTATCGGCATAGATACAAAATAACCAGCGTTTGTTTCATTTATTATCCGTCTTTTTGGATGAATTAAACCCATTAATTGCCATATTAATGTGTATAACAATAGGGACTATTTCTTTGCTCTATATCGCAGAGGGACTATTTCTCTCGTATACCATGGCTTTGAGGCCTTATACCACAGATTTGAATCCGTATACCACAGTTATGGTATCTGACAGGTTTTATACAATGGGTAGTGGTTTACATACATTTTCAATGGGGGCTTTGTATAAGATGTATAATTAAGTTAAATAATCACCATTAAGTATTTGTCTAAGTTATTGGCAATGCTACAAAATAAAACACACAACTTACCCAAACAGGTGTTGTTGGCCAAACGATACTGGATCCGGTCACACTTCTTCTGGGGGCGATATTTGGTGACAAATTTGCAGTGGCATTCAAATATTCCCGTTTTCTTCATCTCCTGGATCACTTTGAAACAGCCCTGCCTGCAAAGGAAACGAGCAGCTCGGTGAGCGGGCAGCGCCATTACCCTAATCACACCGCGATACCTTGTCGCTGCACACCGCTCCCTCCCCGATCTGCCCCCGTCCCCGCTAGGTGGCGTGTCATCCACCGGGCGGTCACGTGGTGATTTAATCATGGCGGCTCCTCTGCGTACTGTGCGTGCTTTGCGTATTTCGCGTGCTTTGCATGCTTTGCATATTTTGCGTACTTTGCATACTGTGCATACTTTGCGTACTGTGAGTATTTTGCATGCTTTGCATATTTTGCATATTTTGCGTACTTTGTGTACTGTGCATACTGTGCATACTGTGCATGTTTTACATATTTTGCGTGTTTTGCGTGTTTGCATATTTTGCGTACTCTGCGTATTTTGCGTATTTTGCGAGCTGTGCATACTGTGCATACTGTGCATACTGTGCATACTGTGCATACTTTGTGTACTGTGTGTGCTTTGCATATTTTGCATGCTTTGCATATTTTGCATATTTTGCGTACTTTGTGTACTGTGCATACTGTGCTTACTTCGCATTATGTATACTGTGCGTGTTTTGCGTGTTTTGCATATTTTGCGTACTGGCGTTTTTTGCATACTTTGCGAGTTGTGCGTGCTGTGCGTGCTGTGCATACTGTGCGTACTTGGCGTGCGTTGCATACCGTGCATACTGTGCATACTGTGCATGCTTTGCGTACTTTGTGTTCTGTGCAGTAGGAGCAGTCCAAACAACACATTACCATTAAACGCATATCCAACAATCTGGATTTAAAATTAGAACCCATGATTTTTTTTTAAACTTGAATTTTTTTTTTTTTTTAATCGTTTATTGGGCATTTTTTTGTGATACATAGGTACCTCACTCTTCCATCATCCCCATGATACCGTGTGAGTGATTACTTTAATTGCAACATCTTATGGGCAGTTTGTTGACATATCACTCTGTAGTATATTAATAAAAGATAACACTAAGAACAGAGCCCGAGGGCGAGAGATGAATAAAGAAACAATAAAAAACAATTAAAAAAAAAAAAAAACAGAAAATAGCAACAATACTGAATAAAGGATGCTCAATGATGACAAGGATGTGCAGGGTAACTTCTACCATGTTGAAACAGGGACAAGATTTAATTCGACTCAATCTGTTTCGGGTGTACACACAATAAGCTTTATATAGAACTGCATCGAGAATCGTATAAATAGACAATACTCCACGAGTTTGGATGGGCCGCAATCGTCATCGAGGCGAAGCCGAGTGACAATTACGGGCCATTCAAACGAGTGGAGTTTTGTCGATTTTACAATTCGAGTCCGGTTCTGGATTTATCTCACCCCTTTTTATGACATTGAATATCATCAAAATTTTACAATGATTAGAATAAACTTAGCAAATCCATATATGACGTCATCTCAAATTTACTACGCCACGGCCGTGGCGTAGTATCGTCACTATACGGGGGTGATCGTTGAGTATTTTTTTCTAATGTTATTCCTATGGCTAAACTTGTACCAGGGGTGAGATAAAATGCTAACTGTGTCTCCAGTATGATCCAAGTAATGTGGAATACATAATCCAACAGTTAGTCAGGGGCCAGCCGCTGAAAAAATGACCTTTCGGGTCATAGAAGTATAGCAGCAATTTTATTGTATCGAATGAAAGACTTTGGCCATTCTAGATATGGTAGCCTTTTTTCTATAAATGTGTCCATTTCACATTTTATTAGAGATGAAAGGCCAAAGGACATCAAATTTCAGTGGGTTTTCAAATTGAGTCATTCGTGCTTGGTTTGAGTCTTACTTCGGCATCTCGTTTGGAGAGCTTCGAAATATTCACTCGGCTGTCACGCTCCAAACTCGATGGCAAACAGTGACATAGACCAAACACCGATGCATGGATTTCACTGCACGAAAACCACCATTTTATTCATGTACATGCGCCATTGCGGAAGTGCATGGACTGGCTGAATATTGACTTGTTTTCATATATACGCCCATGGTTTATATACGGACGCGTCTTGGCTGTATTTCACACCCGGTGTATATGAAAGGAAATATCCTCTCCACCACCGCCTCCCGCCCGTTTGTGTTGGTAGAAGTATAGGTGTCCTCCACCCCCCCCCCCCCCCCCCGTCACCTCCCGCCCCCTCTCAGTGAAGCCCTCTTCATTGGACGCTTATATCCGCCTACAGATGAGGCATATACACACGGGGAATAGGACGACCTAATATACACAAAAGTCATACTTATATACGCTGGGCGCATTCATATGTAAAATGGTGGTTTTCGTGCAGTGTTTCTTTCTGAATACCTCACATGAACTCACCCCTCATATTGACCCGGCTATTTACGTTCAGAGTGAATTCTCCTTCCTTGATTCGGTAAAATAATGACATCTGTTTGTAAACAGACTGAGGGCTTTAATGAGGAATGAACTCACAGTTTGTCTTCTCTATTTTCATTGCTGAAAACTATTCACTGACAAAGAGCCCTCTCACTGGGTATTCAAGGTTTTGCATGATGGCTAATGGAATTTTACAATTAGGCAAGTGCATCTCTCCAGTTTAGAATATGTTTTGTCAAATTTGAGTTGAGTATTATTTGGATTATGAGCAGCGTGATAGAACAGAATTTACACAATGGCATTAGAACATGAGATTGTGTCACAGTGTCTAGAACGATTATTGTTATTAGTAGTTACAAAACCCTAACAGATGTCATTCTCGATGAAATTAATGTAACAAAAATGTCAGCACAGAAAACTGTGATGGATCCTGATAACAAGGAAGCTTAAGTGATTTCCCTATTTCACCTAAATTAGTAACGATACTGTCAGAACCCTCAGAAGTAATCCAAATGTGAAAATCAGAAACCTCTTCGGTTTCTCATCAAGGCTCTGAATCACATACGAGGAGAGATTAAAGACTATTGTGGGCAAATCCTCTGGAACCAACTGAGTAAAACCTATCAGATAGTGACCCGATCATTGTGCTCGATCACACCTTTGCCCGATGGATCCGTCCGGTCGGTCAGAATCGGGTCCCTGTACGCACTTCACAGACCCGATTTTAATCGGGTCGGGCATTACTAGCGTGGGGGTAATGGCCGACTCTGCCCACCTTAATCGTGTCGCTGTACGCACTTCACCGACTGTTCCCGATTCTGAGAAGGCCATTTAAACAGCGATGCTACCTATCCCCTAGTCCGGTTTACAAGTGCCTTATATCAATCTGTGGGGGAGACAGAGGCAATGATAGAGTTGGAACTCGTGGAGAATGACGACTTTGAACAAAACTTGTTGGTTTCTTCTTTAGTTCTGTGTAAATAAAGGACTCTTTGATGTACCGCTACCTTACAGTGGAAGATGTAACCTTGTGTTAGAATTGCATGTATATAATAAAATAAGAATTAATAAAAAAGCCAACCCTAGTGGATGACATCTGGGCGAATTCAGCGTCCAACCTTGTACAAATTGCAATACGAGGTTTTTCTGTGGATTTGTAGACCCAAGACTTGCCTGAACTATAAACTAAAACTCTACATAAAATCCATCGGGGGGAAATGCCCAAAATAACCAGAAAAAAAAATGGCCGCCGTTTTACTTGAAAATTATCATATTTTGCCCCCATTTCACATCCTTTTTGTCATATATAGTCATGTGACCCCTTAAATTGAAGCATTTTGAGAGCACTATCTCACTGGCCATTACATAGGGTAAGCTACAAACCGTGACAGGCATATCTAATACATAGACAATAAACACTGGTTTTGCGGACTGGCGGCCATAAACCATGAGAGGTTGACGTGTGGTAATACATGAGCACTACACAGACGCTAATACCCACCTATCCGTTGCAACGCATTCGGCCTTCTTCTTATTTTCCCTGCAGAGGCGGCGGAAGTCGGTGAGCGTCCTCTGGCATGTGGTGTCGGTGAGACATCGTTTGCGGAGTCCGATGCACGAGATCTTCTCCTCGGGCATGTTCGACTCGTCCTCGTCGTCCTCGTCCTCGTCCCAGAACTCGTCATTGTCGTCTGCCGTGTACACGTACGACTGGTACGTCGGCGTCCGCTCCCGCATTCTCACGCGCTGACGAGAAACGCGCCGAGATCTCGCGTGAGTTTGTTGCACGGTGACCACGTGACGATCTCCCGGAAGTATGGCTGCAGGAGATGAGACAGCAAAAGTGGTGATATGTGTGCACACATGTTAGTCTAATTTAGGTCGGATGACAAGAATCCTGGCAACTGTAGATTTTCTAGTCAATAGTCGTCAGGTGGTGCCCTAACCCAGTGTTTACACTAGACGACTAAAAATGTGATGACTGTAGATCATCTTGCCAATAGTCGTCAGGTGGTGCCCTAACCCAGTGTTTACACTAGACGACTAAAAACGTGATGACTGTAGATCGTCTAGCCAATAGTCGTCAGGTGGTGCCCTAACCCGGCATTTACACTAGACATCTAAAAACGTGACGACTGTAGATCGTCTAGCCAATAGTCGTCAGGTGGTGCCCTAACCCGGTATTTACACTAGATGACTAAAAACGTGATGACTGTAGATCGTCTAGCCAATAGTCGTCAGGTGGTGCTCTAACCCGAGAATACGTTGTTGTATATTATTTATCACATTCTCTTATTTACTAGATACTTTTTCAGCGCTTTTGGGGTCCTTATATATCGTTATGTGATACTTTCTTTGTATTGTTTCTTGCTCAACGTTGTAAACCTAACGTTCAATGGCCTAGGGGCAATCCATAAAGTATGTACGCAGGATTTCTGATATTTTGGACAGTCTCGGCCATCGTAGCCTACGTACATTATGCATGGCTGGGTAAGTCGCCAGGTGGTGATAAATTCAAGAATCGCCGCCTATAATCGTCTAGTGTAAACGCCGGGTAAGTCGTTAGGGAATGAATTGCAAAAGATCCTTTATGAAACTTGACTGCTAGGTCAGCGACTTTCAGAGCGTAAGGATACAGTCTTTGTGTTGTTTCTTGCTGAACGTTGTAAATGTAACGTCCAATGGCCTAGGGGTAATCCATAAAGTATGTACACAGGATTTCTGATATTTTGGACCCCTCCGACCCATTCCCAGTCCCCTATCCCCTCTCAACGCGTACGTACTTCATGGATGGCCCCCTTGTCTTTCACCGAAGTAAACCTCCGGGTAAAATCACTACTCGTATTGACGTAATGATTCTTCCCGTAGAAAACCAACCTGCAAGGGTTTTAAAACCGTTGCAAAGCTGTTCTTGTTTGCAAAACTTTCAACAGAAATGGAAACTGTAAAAATACGTCTGTGCTTTCAAAACTGCTGATTGAATCAGGGTTTTCTTGGCCGCTCTCCCCCCATCGGCACTTCTTGGTCACTCTCCCCCCATCGGTCCTTATTAGGCGGTGACTCGCATGGAGATCGGTTCGTAAATAACTGACCCTAAACAATCTGTTAAACTTGGGGGCCTTCAATAAACCTACGTATAGTTCTGGCCTATACATCCCCATCGTAGCCAAGTATATATTGGATTCTTAAGAGGAGAAAGTTATCATTACAATTACCAGTAATTATTAGTGAACGAATTGACTGAATTAGAAGAGTGACCATTGTGCAGTAATTGTAAATTACATATAATTTACTGCCGGGCTGTCTTTCTCATTTAACTACAATCGAACTTACTTTGCTAACTAGTATTACTGTGGTGGTTAGTCGAACATTTTTAGTAATTTATTCAACTGGTCACATGATCACGTGACTCCTCTACTAGCGTCATTCCTGCTTCTGCATTCGCTGTCGATGCACGGGAATTTTTTCATTACCCACCCACCCACACCTATTTCTCTTTTATCTCTCGCATTAGGGCTCATAATGTGTAATCTTATATATCTTATCGGTTTATCGTTTTACCTGAAATGTGTTTATCTGCTTTTACCATGCAATGTTTTATCAATTTCATGTGCAATAAATACATTTTACTTGCAGCCCGGCTTTGTTAATTATGGTTAGTCTCCTCCTCCCTAAAACAGATCTCCACATTTCTGTAGGTGTCAGTTCAGCTATCGTCTTCAGAAATAACATCTATATTAAGTTGCCCCGCCAAAATGATAGCTTTCAGGACCGAGGTGAGGGTGAGAGGGTGGTTGTGGCCCCTAAGATTCGAGGTCAACTCTCGACTGAAGAGCCGTCCCAAGGCGCGAGAAAATATCATGTAGGGAGGTCAGGGTGAAGGTCGGGGTTTGCTGCGAATGCAGTCATTGGCTACTCGGTCTACTCTATTCCTTATATGGACTTAAGGTAATGGGACAACTCCATGGTGGTGAGGAGAGATTTAAGAAACAGACATCCTTCTTACTGTCCATCGTTCTTGCTGTCCATTGAGAGAACAGTCCTGGTAGTCCTCTGTCTGTCATATTCTAAAACATTGAGCCTTACTTGGTAAACCCTGGACCTTAAAAAAAGGAGTAAGAACTCAAACACAGATAGTATATACTACTTTGAGTCAAGAACTTAACTGAGCTTTAATGCTGAAGTTGATTCAACGACATGTTAATGTAGTTTATATACACACAGCAGGTGGCATCTGTGTTCAGGGTAAGCTTGTGAACTCTGTGCTGGGATTGGCTGTTGGAGGAACAGCCAATCAGGACTGACCGGTCCCATTCTGGTCTGTCGCACATGCCAGGAGGGCCGCTCATGTCATTAACAACTCAGGTGTCAACGTCATGTCAGAGCACACTGCCCCCATGTGACCAGACTGTGAACTAGAGTGAGTGATAATGAGGGTAAATATGCCATTCACTACATGGCTGCCGAACAGTCAACATCAAGACAGGGAGGGAGCTAATATAAAACTGCAAGTGTCCTAATGCAGTCATTTTGGTACTAATAAATATGGGCAGATTAGATGACTTAATATCTTCACATAGAAACCAATATAATTTGTCATGATAGGATTGTATAGACTGAGACTTTACAATATTACCGTATAATTAGGACATGTTGTGAGCCTATGTCACACTGCTTGTCAGTGATACTCATATCCCAGATTTCTGTTCACTCTAACAGCCCCATCAGCTTCGTTCGCATACAAACTTGACACAACGCTACTTTCTGATTCAACATCTCTACTACCTGTCTTTTTTTTATATATTTTTTTATGTCTTTTATTTAGGCTGGCCGAAGCACAGCAGAAAACATATCGCTGGTTTCACTGCCCGGCCAGCAGTACCAGCACTGATAGCAAATTTACAATCTTCTGGTGACGATATAAGTGGAAATAACATGATGATTAATATATAACGGATAATGCTCAATATGAACAGGATTGACTGATAAACAACAAGGCAACAGCATAAGTAGGATAGTGTCGACATCAGCTCCGAGAGATCACATTACCATCCAAGCATTTTCTTGTCATACGATATTGACTTTGGTCATACAATTTGACTATTAAAGTTTTTGTAAAGTGGGCTAAGGTACACGTTGAAAGAGTCTTAATTTCAGAAGTCTTTTAAAGTCTTTTAAAGTCATTAAACGATAGGCTTAACATTAGGATCTCGTACTCAATAGGATTGCGAGTAAGGTAACTCATACTTAATGGCTGGTTAACAGATAGAAATTTCCCGTGAAAGATAAAATCAGAAATATATTTGTGTTTGGTCGCCATCTCGTTTGAAGCGCTTCAGGATATTCACTCAGCCTCGTTCATATTACTGCATACTCCAAACTCAACGGCAAACGGGGGCTACGGAGGAAACCTATGAAAGTTTGGGGGTCAGAGCTCATATCCCATCGAGTTTGAATCGGGTAGTAATTCAAAAAGCGAAGCCACGTGAATCATGTAGCGATTCAAACGAGATGGGATCAAGCTGTGAACGTCAACTTGAGTAGGATTCTGAATCTATCTCACCCTTCACATTGACTAATGGGCCAACCTTTTTGACATAATCCCCCATTGATTTTTTTTCTTCTAAATACTCAATGGGCGTTGGATAGGAGTTCCCAATGTTAAGTCTGAGGAGAAAATACGAGGGGTGAGATAAACAGACCAAATTCATCAATATTTATCTTACTATCGAATCTATCTATTTTATCTTACAATCGTTGAGTATAGTTTTCTAATGTTATTCCTATGGCTAAACTTGTACCAGGGGTGAGATAAAGTTGTGGAACAAACTACCGAGCTATCGTCAAAGTCTGAGCACTAAGGGCGAGATAACAAAAAAGCACTGAGAAATACTGGAAAGTCAAATTTGGCGAACTGAATCTTTAACTTCTATGTCTATGAGTGCCTAGACATTAAGGCTTGTCACGAGAGTTTGTTTGTTTGGGTAGTTTAACTTTGGGTTTGACCGAATCTATGAGATGAATGTAGGTAGAAATCTCACCCCTACACGTTTACCGAAGTGAGAGTTCTTTTACTTCCCACTCCACATAGACATGGTATGAGAAGGACTGGTCTTTGATATAGCAGTAAGTCTACCACTGCTGGGGATGAAGGAGAAAGGTGTCTGTACACCACACCACATAGAAAAATGGTATGAGAAGGACTGGCCTTTGATATAGCAGTAAATCTACCACTGCTGGGGATGAAGGAGAAAGGGGGCTGTACACCACACCACATAGACATGGTATGAGAAGGACTGGCCTTTGATATAGCAGTAAATCTACCACTGCTAGGGATGAAGAAGAAGAGTGGCTGCAATGGGACTCATTCAACAAACTCAAGTGTCCTTTACCACTGAGCTAGCTCCCTATCCTGGTCACTTTAGTTATGCTTGCGTGCCAGCGTATCCGGTCTGCACCACGATGAAGCGAGGCGACCAAGAGGGTGAACAGATTGGTTATTGCTGTCCACCCCAGCAGACCTGTCACAGAGTACCATAGCTTCGTCCTCATCCTCATTATCAGCAACGTACCATATTAACCCACTGCAAAAACCGTCGTTTAGGACAGAGCTGAAATGAAAGCTATAAACAAATATCATGCTATTCAACGCTCGTCACAATGGCTGCTCGTCGTAACCGAGTCCTCACGTTCTGGCTGGGAATATAACGAACATCGCGGTTGGTAACTCTGACCTCGTCGTGGCTGCTCGTCGTAACCGAATCCTCACGTTCTGGCTGGGAATATAACGAACATTGCGGTTGGTAACTCTGACCTCGTCGTGGCTGCTCGTCGTAACCGAATCCTCACGTTCTGGCTGGGAATATAACGAACATTGCGGTTGGTAACTCTGACCTCGTCGTGGCTGCTAGTCGTAACCGAATCCTCACGTTCTGGCTGGGAATATAACGAACATCGCGGTTGGTAACTCTGACCTCGTCGTGGCTGCTAGTCGTAACCGAATCCTCACGTTCTGGCTGGGAATATAACGAACATCGCGGTTGGTAACTCTGACCTCGTCGTGGCTGCTCGTCGCAACCGAATCCTCACGTTCTGGCTGGGAATATAACGAACATCGCGGTTGGTAACTCTGACCTCGTCGTAGCTGCTCGTCGTAACCGAATCCTCACGTTCTGGCTAAGAATATAACGAACATCGCGGTTGGTAACTCTGACCTGGTCGTGGCTGCTCGTCGCAACCGAATCCTCACGTTCTGGCTGGGAATATAACGAACATTAGGGTTGGTAACTCTGACCTCGTCGTGGCTGCTAGTCGTAACCGAATCCTCACGTTCTGGCTGGGAATATAACAAACATCGCCTTTGGTAGCTCTGACGTTGTCGTGGCTGCTAGTCGTAACCGAATCCTCACGTTCTGGCTGGAAATATAACGAACATCGCGGTTGGTAACTCTGACCTCGTCGTGGCTGCTCGTCGTAACCGAATCCCCACGTTCTGGCTGGGAATATAACGAACATCGGGGTTGGTAACTCTGACCTCGTCGTGGCTGCTAGTCGTAACCGAATCCTCTCGTTCTGGCTGGGAATATAACGAACATCGCGGTTGGTAACTCTGACCTCGTCGTGGCTGCTAGTCGTAACCGAATCCCCACGTTCTGGCTGGGAATATAACGAACATCGCGGTTGGTAGCTCTGACCTCTTTGTGGCTGCTCGTCGTAACCGAATCCTCACGTTTTGGCTGGGAATATAACGAACATTGCGGTTGGTAACTCTGACCTCGTCGTGGCTGCTCGTCGTAACCGAATCCTCACGTTCTGGCTGGGAATATAACGAACATCACGGTTGGTAACTCTGACCTCGTCGTGTTTGTCTCTCAGTGATGCGGACTCCGCTCACGTAGCGTTCAGCGTATCAACGTAACGACAGGCCCACGTTAAGGGATGAACGCCCCACCCGGCATGTATGATGTATGGGCGGCCGATCTCAGCGGGCTGATTTACGGCACTCAGTCGGACGGGGCCAGGAGAGCCGCACAACGTTTACGACCACGACCACATTCATCCCTCGACCCTCCCCCGGGTCGTAAACACCCTGATCGACAGCTCGGCCCATCTCCCAGCATGCACTGGTCATCATATCGGCCATTCTGAGGTCAAACTGGAAAACCGCCATGTTGAATTCAGAAGGAGGTTTGAGTTTACGTGCGGCGCATGTGTAAATCATTCTTGGTGTGGTTACTACTTGTAGAAGGAACAAGACAGCACATTTTCAAAAAAACTTCTTAAAACTATTGCAAGATATCATACTGGGTGCAGTCAGTAGTTGTACAAGGACAATATTCCCCAGGAAAAAATATAAAATATCTTTAAAAGATATCTTAGTGTGACTACAAAATATTGCAAGATCCATTGTTTACAAATAAAGTTCAAATCGCTGGGTACATATATTCGTAGCGGTCGCCAGTCTATTTTAGCATTGATAAAAGCTTCCATGTGGCTTTAGCCGAACCACCGGTTGGTTCGAGGTTGGGAGAGCAGGATTTCTACTCACACCAAAACAAGACAAGTAGGAATGAAGAATATTCTCCTTTTAAAGCTAAATACAAGCATTATTATATACCTATGCACTAACTCAGTGTAAATACTTACTGTTCTTAGGGGTAGAGTAAGTCGTTTCATATTGCACGATACGCAGTGTAGCTTTGTACCGATTTACATATTGCACACTTTGAATGACATACTGCATGCTTTGACTGACATATTGCGTGCTTTGACCGACATATTGCGCGCTTTGACCGACATATTGCACGCTTTGCAAAAAAACGTAATCTGATTGGCTGAGAGGTCAACAACATGAATCTTGGCAGAAAAATTGCAAATGGTGGACGCCCTTCACTTTGCGTGATCCGATGCAGCTCACATACCCAACGCAATGAGTTATCACATGTATTCACCAAATATTGGGGTGGATAATGTGTAGCATGCACGCAATACTGTGTAAATTGCTTAAATACATGTAGTCTATAGATATCAACACCGACCCTCACCGAGCGGGTGTCAACAAAGGCAACTGTATTTGTGTGACGTCATTAGCGGGGTTTCCCTACGCTCTGGGAAATCCCAATGATGAGGTCATCGGCAGCCGCACCGTCAAGTCGGCGTAACTTCACAGCGGGTGTTTTTATTGTTCGATCTCGCATGTTTCAGTCATTTAAACGGTCTCAGGGTAAAGCTACACCTTAGTTGCCTCGATATTTGGTCAATAGACGTGATAAATCGTTCCGTTGCGCGTGTCAGACGCATCGCAACGCGCAAATTGAGACACTACGAACCAAGGCAACATGGTAACTGGAAAACGCTAACTTCACTCTCCGAAGCCGTTATCCCGTTCCCTTTATTCATATAAATGAACAGAAGTGATACGATTGGTGATGTAAAAAGTGTAGTTCAAGTTTGTTAATGCTATGTATTTGAACCAAAGATCTGTTCGGAGATCAAATGTAACTCGCACAGGTGCGATTAAGTTCTGGATGAGTCTCGTGATGTACTTGCCGCGCTGAGAGAGAATGATAGTGTCAACAGAGTCTATTTCGGAGGATTATAACCAAAATAAGGTATATAATAATAAAAAAAAACACAGTGATGATGCCAATACGATGATACTTATTCTCGGTAAAGGCCAGAAGTTTTTAAAACTCGTTCGGAAGGATTTCTGGCCTTCACCTCGAATAAGTATCATCGTATAGGCGTCATAACCATGTTTTTATATATTATTTTGGGAGAGCCAAAGCTGGTTTCTTACTTTGTACCTCAGCCGGATCAAGGTACCTTAAGGGGGAGTTGGGTACAGACTGCAAAGACTATATAACCCTGTTTCAGCTACCGAAATAGGAGGAGAAAGAAACAAACCACTACTGAGAGTTCCTCACATTTACGTAAGAGATAATTTTTCTTGGTCTCACTTGGAAAACATGAACTTATGATACTTTGTGAAAACCAGTGATATGATCAATCTTTTAAATAACACTGATTTAGATGAAGTGGTTGTTTTTCTATTTTTCAAAACTTAACGATCAATTAAGGTATTTATATTGATAACTGAATACATTCCCCGTTCATAGTGCATCAGATCCTCAAAATGCCTTTTATACTGCTCGGGCCCTTTCACATTCAAGAACATCTAGATTTCGTGGCTCAAGTCAATGGAAAGGAATATAGGCCACGCTTATTTTACAGTGACGTGAAACGATTATAATGCAGAACGAAAAGATTTATGTGAGCAATGAAATATGGAGGCAGTTGAGGCATCCTTTAAGGCTCCGGGATTCCGATGATAGACTCTGAATCAATACCGTTTTAGAGTTTTAATCAACGCGGTTTAAGTGTACAATAAAACTCCTAGTTAGCAGTTTACTAGGCACTATCATGGGAGGCTCTCATCGGGTAGAAACTCCCATGAATGCACACCATTTTTTTCCTCCTTTTAATATGATTTTTATTCTTCTTTTAACATGATTTTTTCTTCTTCTTTTGATATGATTTTTTTTCTTCTTTTGATATTATTATTATTTTTTTTTAATATGGAGTGGGCGAAAGATCAATGGATGATTATTTTAATTTCCCATTTGTAAAATGTCTACCCGCTGGTGTGTATCTCCACTATCTCCGACCACAATCTTAGTCAGAACACAGAACACAACGACATTGCCTCCTCACACGCACGCAGAGCGATAATTAATAACCCGATTGTGGCTTCTTGCGATGCACGTATTTCCCTCCCTCTCCGTCCCCGACAAAAAGAGGACTCAGAGAATAAAAAGGCAGCTGCCTTCAAAGCCGGTCGTACATCTAATCACTTCTGTCGGGACCCAATCATGGCCTTATATCCCGCACTGACAAGGCGCAATAAATTAAACCCGGGACCCCGGTCTGAGACTCTGATGGGAGAGTGACACGGTGGGTGGGCCTGGACCTCGCTCTCCCCCCGGATTACCTGTCCGCGCCCCACTCACGTGGGGTGACTGATCATGACGGATTGTGTCAATCAAGGGTCATCCTAGACGTGCTCAGGTCTCTCATTATGAACATTTATTTAATGTTTAAACACAATCAGAATAGAGTTCATTATAGTATGTATCATTCTCTGACTGGCCCATGAATCAAAGTCTTTGATTATGAACATTTATTAAATGATTAAACACAATCAGAATTCATTTTAGTATGGATCCTTCTCTAACTGGCTCATGAATCAAAGACTTGTCCAGCAGGAACAGAACCTCCTGTATATGTCCCCCCCCCCCCCCCCCCCCAGTCACTCCTTGTAACCCTATACCTCCTCCTAACCCTCCCCTCTCCCCTCCTTCAGTTCCCTGGCCGCCTGTGCTGTCATAGCAAAATATCGCCTTCTGTTGACTGTGACCTGATTGAGATAGAGGGTATCAATCTTCAAGTAGATATTCATTAAACAATACCTAGCCATATTATTTCCATCATATCCTAAATAGATCTTGGGTGGACTATAAGAACCTTTATTAAACGAAACTTGTCCTGGGACAATTTTAAAAGCCTATCATTTTAGTTCATAGAATATTGAAACCAGGTTCTTACATATGATACCTTGTCAACTTAATTGGATATTTTTGATATTTGACGCATCATCTATCATTAAAATGTATAAAGTAGTTGTACATTAACAATACCAAAGCAGGAGGGTAGCCATAGGATGCAGGGACTGAAGCCAGTATCACTGTGAGGAGGTGTGAGGTAGGTGGAGGGGTAACCATAGGATGCAGTGACTGGAGCCAGTATCCCTGTGAGTAGGGGTGAGGTAGGTGGAGGGGTAACCATAGGATGCAGTGACTGGAGCCTGTATCACTGTGAGGAGGGGTGGGGTAGGTGGAGGGGTAACCATAGGATGCAGGGACTGAAGCCAGTATCCCTGTGAGTAGGGGTGAGGTAGGTGGAGGGGTAACCATAGGATGCAGGGACTGGAGCCTGTATCACTGTGAGGAGGGGTGAGGTAGGTGGAGGGGTAACCATAGGATGCAGTGACTGGAGCCAGTATCACTGTGAGGAGGTGTGAGGTAGGTGGAGGGGTAGCCCTAGGATGCAGTGACTGGAGCCTGTATCACTGTGAGGAGGGGTGGGGTAGGTGGAGGGGTAGCCATAGGAGGCAGGGACTGGAGCCTGTATCACTGTGAGGAGGGGTGAGGTTGGTGGAGGGGTACAGGGACTAAAGCCTGTATCACAGAGAGGAGGGGTGAAATAGGTGGAGGGGTGGGGTAGGTGGAGGGGTGAGGTAGGTGGAGGGGTGAGGCAGGTGACAGGGACTGGAGCCTGTATCACAGTGAGGAAGGCTGCGGCAGGTGACAGGGACTGGAGCCCGTCTACGTTGATCCCCTCCTATCCCTGGATTACGCGGGTCTTATCCCGGGTAGGGACGTCTGGGTATGGATACGCGTGGCGGGGTTTATCACTCTGTGATATGCCATCCTGGTGGTCGTATACAGCTTGATGACAGCAATAGGACATGTAAACAAGGCACACCGCCTCGGGGGGGAGGAGGTCCAGGGATGGGTCCGGATTTTTGTCGACTCAGCAGAATCAGGCACCGCGGGGGATTTGGCGCATTAAACAGCGTGTTGTTATCTAACGCCGGCAGCCGTGTGGAGGGACATCCACCGTGCGCCGTACTCCCCGCCCGTACCCCCCGCCCGTATACCCCGCCCGTACCCCCGCCCGTATACCCCGCCCGTACCCCCCGCCCGTACCCCCCGCCCGTACCCCCCGCCCGTACCCCCGCCCGTATACCCCGCCCGTACCCCCGCCCGTATACCCCGCCCGTACCCCCGCCCGTATACCCCGCCCGTACCCCCCGCCCGTACCCCTCGCCCCTACACCCCGCCCGTATTCCCCGCCCCTACCCCCCGCCCGTATCCCCCGCCCCTACCCCCCGCCCCTACCCCCCGCCCCTACCCCCCGCCCCTACCCCCCGCCCCTACCCCCCGCCCCTACCCCCCGCCCCTACCCCCCGCCCCTACCCCCGCCCCTACCCCCCGCCCCTACCCCCCGCCCCTACCCCCCGCCCCTACCCCCCGCCCATACTCCCCGCCCGTACCCCCCGCCCGTATACACCGCCCGTACCCCCCGCCCGTACCCCCCGCCCGTACCCCCCGCCCGTACCCCCCGCCAGGAACCCCCGCCCGTACCTCCCGCCCATACCCCCCGCCCGTATACCCCCCCCGTACCCCTGCCATTATCCCCCGCCCATACCCCCCGCCCGTACCCCCCCGCCCGTACCCCCCGCCCGTACCCCCCGCCCGTACCCCCCGCCCGTAACCCCCCGCCCGTACCCCCCGCCCGTACTCCCCGCCCGTACCCCCCGCCCGTACTCCCCGCCCGTACCCCCCGCCCGTACCCCCCGCCCGTACTCCCCGCCCGTACCCCCCGCCCGTACTCCCCGCCCGTACCCCCCGCCCGTACCCCCCGCCCATACCCCCCGCCCGTACCCCCCGCCCGTACCCCCCGCCCGTATCCCCCGCCCGTACCCCCCGCCCATACTCCCCGCCCGTACCCCCCGCCCGTACCCCCCGCCCGATACCCCGCCCATACTCTCCGCCCGTATCCCCCGCCCGTACCCCCGCCCGTACCCCCCGCCCGTATCCGCCGCCCGTACTCCCCGCCTGTATCCCCCGCCCGTACCCCCCGCCCGTACCCCCCGCCCGTACCCCCCGCCCATACC
Source organism: Alentia gelatinosa (assembly GCA_950022655.1). Lineage (NCBI taxonomy): Eukaryota > Metazoa > Annelida > Polychaeta > Phyllodocida > Polynoidae > Alentia > Alentia gelatinosa. Next base: position 68,433,615 of record OX465584.1, on the reverse strand, counting down.
CCCCGCCCATATCCCCCGCCCATACTCCCCGCCCGTACTCCCCGCCCGTACCCCCCGCCCGTATCCCCCGCCCGCACTCCCCGCCCGTATCCCCCGCCCGTACCCCCCGCCCGTACCCCCCGCCCGCACCCCCTGCCCGTACCCCCCGCCCGTACCCCCGCCCGTACCCCCCGCCCGTACCCCCCGCCCGTATCCCCCGCCCGTACCCCCCGCCCATACTCCCCGCCCGTATCCCCCGCCCATACTCCCCGCCCGTATCCCCCGCCCGTACCCCCGCCCGTATCCCCCGCCCGTATCCCCCGCCCGCACCCCCCGCCCGTATCCCCCGCCCATACTCCCCGCCCGTATCCCCCGCCCGTACCCCCGCCCGTACCCCCCGCCCGTACCCCCGCCCCTATCCCCCGCCGGTACCCCCCCGCCCGCACTCCCCGCCCGTACCCCCCGCCCGTATCCCCCGCCCGTACCCCCCGCCCGTACCCCCCGCCCGTACCCCCCGCCCGTATCCCCCGCCCGTACCCCCGCCCGTACCCCCGCCCGTACCCCCGCCCGTACCCCCGCCCGTACCCCCGCCCGTACCCCCCGCCCGTACCCCCGCCCGTACCCCCCGCCCGTACCCCCCGCCCGTTCTTCCCGCCCGTACCCCCCGCCCGTACCCCCCGCCCGTACCCCCGCCCGTACTCCCCGCCCGTACCCCCCGCCCGGAGCCCCCGCCCGTACCCCCGCCCGTACCCCCCGCCCGTACCCCCGCCCGTATCCCCCGCCCGTACCCCCCGCCCGTATCCCCGCCCGTACCCCCCGCCCGTATACCCCGCCCGTACTCCCCCGCCCGTACCCCCCGCCCGTACCCCCCGCCCGTACCCCCCGCCCGTATCCCCGCCCGTACCCCCCGCCCGTATACCCCGCCCGTACTCCCCCGCCCGTACCCCCCGCCCGTACCCCCGCCTGAAGCCCGGTCCCGAGCTGGAGTTCTTAAACCTCATTCTCTCATAAGTCACTAGATACTCCAGGTAAAGGTACGCTGTACTGCAATAAATCCATTCTCCACTGGCCGACTAAAACGACACCAATTAAAGGCATATCGGACAATTTGGCTCAGAAATCAAAACCCTTGTTAATTTCCTGAAAATTGAATATGATGATCTCCAACACCACATATCTCTCTTCTTTTGATTTAGAGAGCAACTTATAATGGTTTTTTTTAAAGAATATGTGGAAATTCTAATAATGATACACCAAGGGAGTATGTATCACCATACCCAGAGCATACAGATATATCAACCTCATACAAAGTGTCCATAGAAAACACATAGGGAGTGTGTATCACCATACCCGGAGCATACAGATATATCAACCTCATACAAAGTGTCCATAGAAAACACATAGGGAGTGTGTATCACCATACCCGGAGCATACAGATATATCCACCTGATACAAAGTGTCCGTAGAAAACACATAGGGAGTGTGTATCACCATACCCGGACCATACAGATATATCCACATAATACAAAGTGTCCATAGAAAACACATAGGGAGTGTGTATCACCATACCAGGAGCATACAGATATATCCACCTAATATAAAGTGTCCATAGAAAACACATACGGAGTTTGTATCACCATACCCGGAGTATACAGATATATCCACCTAATACAGAGTGTCCATAGAAAACACATAGGGAGTGTGTATCACCATACCCAGAGCATACAGATATATCCACCTAATACAGAGTGTCCATAGAAAACACATAGGGAGTGTATATCACCATACCCGGAGCATACAGATATATCCACCTAATACAAAGTGTCCGTAGAAAACACATAGGGAGTGTGTATCACCATACCCGGAGTATTCAGATATATCCACCTAATACAAAGTGTCCATAGAACACACATAGGGAGTGTGTATCACCATACCCGGAGCATACAGATATATCCACCTAATACAAAGTGTCCTTAGAAAACACATAGGGAGTGTGTATCACCATACCCGGAGTATACAGATATATCCACCTAATACAAAGTGTCCATAGAAAACACATAGGGAGTGTGTATCACCATACCTGGAGCATACAGATATATCTACCTAATACAAAGTGTCCATAGTAAACACATACGGAGTGTGTATCACTATACCCGGAGTATACAGATATATCCAACTAATACACAGTGTCCATAGAAAACACATAGGGAGTGTGTATCACCGTACCCAGAGCATACAGATATATCCACCTAATACAAAGTGTCCAAACAAAAGGCACAGGGAGTGCGTATCACCATACCCGGAGCATACAGATATATCCACCTAATACAAAGTGTCCATAGAACACACATAGGGAGTGTGTATCACCAAACCCGGAGTATACAGATATGTCCACCTAATACAAAGTGTCCATGGAAAGCACATAGAGAGTGTGTATCACCATACCCGGAGCATACAGATATGTTGTATGCCCCGGGGTTGCGATAAAGCGCACATACGGAAAAATAGTGTTGTAAATATTGTGTATACTCCATTGTTATAACTGTCTTGCAACTGGTTCGACAATAAATATCATAAAAATGGAGGCCTGCCTTTGTTTTCGAATAACATTAAAACCATTATGTTTAGTGAAAATATGGAAGTTGAAACTAATATATTTAGTGGGAAATGAAGAAGTTGGAACAAATATGTTTAATGTAAATATAAAAGTTGTTACAAATATCGTTAGTGGGAAATAAAGAAGGTAAACGAGACACACCAGAAATACTCGTTCAGAGTTTGTGAGCTATTACTCTGATTAAATTCATGTGGACCGCATACAGGAAAAAAGCGACAGAAATCGCAGCTTAAAATGATGTCTGTGCCACAGTCGTATTGTTTGAAGTGATGACTCTGCCCAGGACGATACGCCTACGACTTAGTGTGTCTGTGCCACAGTCGTGTTGTTTGAAGTGATGACTTCACCCAGGACGATACGCCTACCACTCAGTGTCTGTGCCACAGTCGTGGTTTTTAAAAAAAATCTGTTTATTATACTGAACAAAATAAGGCAGTATGCCTGTTTTCAATTTGGCTCAGTGCTTCGTACTTGGCTTGATTACAGTACTCTTTATGATTCGGCTTGCACAACTAGCTAGCAGACAACATTCTTAACCTTAGTGATGGTATTTACAATGATACATCAACCTTCACTAGATTCATATTCAGCAATAGGCTCGTTATTAATTTGTCAAAATAAAAAGCAGATAGACAATTTATACTCATTTAACATAGATTCAATAGTAAATAAACATGCATGTTCTCCTATTAGCATAATAACAGGTTGCTATTTGTACTCGTTCACAACTAGCCTATATACATTGAGATATAAGAAGGAATAAAAAGAATCAAGTTGACAATAAATCCGATCCCAGCAGTATCCCTAGCCTCCTATCCCTGACCCCCAATCCCGCAGGCAGGCTTTAAAGTGAACCTCACCAATTTATACTAATAGTTTTGACGGCTATTAAACAGTATGGTGCGTTCTTTATATTTAAACCTTGGGTAAGTGGGAATTAATCTATATGCAACCGGGAGGTCGTTCCAAGAGTAGGCACATTTGTATAGCATACTTCTTTTAAAACTGCTCGCTTTAATGGGGGTTGTTTGTAGAACCGTTGCATCGTGTAACCTAGTCCCTCTCCTCCTCGGAGCCTGATACTCAGGATTTTGACTTCTGCTGAATCCCATTTTTCTGACCGCTGACTCGCGCCTTTCACTGAGGTAGTTTAACTTTGCCTCTCTGTGAAGCATGGTGACAGGTGTTCTAGGGTCTCTTTTAAGTGCTATCCTTAGAGCTCTGTTTTGAAGGGCCTGTAACTTATTTAATGACTTTTGGTTGCTGTTCACTATGAGAACGTTGCCATAGTCGGCGTACGGTAGTATTTTAGTTTTATAGAGTAGTACCGCCTGTTGGCTATTCAGAAGCTGACGTATTTTTGCGAAGAGGTAAATTTTGTTTGCTAATTTGCGAATGATCTCTTTCTTGAAAGGTTCAAAGGTAAGTTTTTCATCCAGTCGGATTCCCAGGTAATAGAAGAGTTTAACAAACTCAATCTCAATGTTGTTAAGGTATAGTCTATCATGTTCTAGTCCCATCCTGATTCTAGCCCTTGATGAAAAGATCATTGCTTTAGTTTTCTTGGAATTAATCGTCAGTTTGTTTTTATTAGCCCAGTCTTCGATTCTCAGTAGGTCATTTTTAACCTTATTTGTTGCCTGTTCAATGTTCTCTTCTGTGGCATAAATGATTGTATCGTCCGCATACAGTTTGCTTTTAGTTTCTGTTAGTATATCAGCTAGGTCATTTGCATATAGTAAAAATAGCAAGGGTCCCAAAATAGACCCTTGCGGTACCCCACAGATGACGGTTCTACTGGACGATAGTGTTCCATTAACTCGAGTTTTGTGCGATCTTTGATCAAGGTAGCTGCAAAGCCATCTAACTACGCTGTTATGTAAACCATACAATTCACATTTCTTTAGAAGGATTTTGTGCGAGACCGTATCGAAGGCCTTCGATAAATCAATAAAAGTGGCTATCGTAATTTTTTTGTTGTTAAGCCCTAAGAAAATATCATCTGTCAGAGAGGCGGTCGTGGTAATCGTTGAGAATCCTTTTCTAAACCCTCCCTGGTTTTTGTTGAGAATTTTATGGGATTCAAGATATGTTGTGATCTGTTCATGTACAATCCTTTCAAGCAATTTCCCAAGAAGGGGGAGTAGGCTTACAGTTCTCAGATTTGTGACATTAGTTGAGTTACCAACCTTTTTGAGTGGGACTATTTGTGCTGCTTTCCAGGCATCAGGGAATACACAGTTGTCAATAGAACAATTCATTAAGTGGGTGATTTGGTCTGGGATTGCTGAAAAACTGTCCTTTAAGATTTTAGCTGGGATATTATCTATGGCCGAGGACTTATGTATATCAATTTCTTTGATTAACTTTGTGACTTTATTGACGTCAGTCCTGGTCAAGTATGTGCCATCATTGATATGGGCTTCACCGAAGAACTCCCAGTTATCATCGAATTTGTCTGCCAATTTAGGGCCAATGTCCGCAAAAAAATTGTTGATATAGTCAGGTAGGTTTTCGCTTGCAATTTCTTTCTTTGTGTCATGGTCAACTAAGTTGATTTGGTTGTTATTTTTGGTCGGTAGTATTTCCTGCAGGCATTCCCAAAATTTTTTGGGTTCATTGTCCATTCGTTCCTGTATGAATGATGCTTTGGCATTACGTATTAGTGTTTTGGTATCATTACGTTGTCTCCTGGCAGTTTCCCAGTCATCCCTATTTTTGGTTCTCCTAGCCTTTTGAAGTGCTTTATCTTTGTCTTTAATATGAGAAATGATATAGTCTGTGAGCCAAGGTGTTCCTTTATCTTTTAGTTTCATTTTTTTGATCAGACAAGAGGCATTTAAGTGTTTAGTGATTTTGTTAATAATGATATCCCATGCTTCGTTTGGGTCAGTAGTGTTAAAGAAAGCATCCCAGTTTTCAGATTTGAGTTCATTTTGGAAATGGTTTATGTCATAATGCTTGTATGATCTACCTTCGGTATGAATGTGTTTGTATGTTTCTTTAGATTTTTTAATGTGCATGTATATGATGGCATGATCACTTATGTTCAAGTTCCCTACACCCGAGAAATTAATTTTACTGCAGTCGGTAAAGATCAGGTCAATGATGTTGTTTATTCTGGTTGGCTCAGTAATAATTTGTTTAAGGCTGCATATACTTTCAAAGTTTTTAATATCTTTGTATTCACTTGAGGTTTTGTTATTGTAATGTATATTGAAATCCCCTAATACTATTGTCTCAACCTTACAGTTTGTCAGTTGTCGATGTCGATGTCAGTTCAGCTAGTTCCCTACAGAAGAGTTTGTTAGAAGCTCCTCTCGGTTTATATACTGTGCCAATTATCAGGTCTGTTTGATTTTCTAGTTTTATTTTTACCCAGAGGCATTCTATTTCTTTGGTGCTACGATTATAATTTACCAGCTCCTCTGTGGATGTTACTATTTTATTCTTAGTATATACCCCGACGCCTCCTCCCGATTTGACCAAACCCGTATTTTCATCAATCCAGGTTCTGTCAAGCCTTAAACAGTTATATCCCGGTATATCCACGTAGTTGTTCGGCATACATGGTTTGAGCCATGATTCCGAGAATGTAAATATGTCTATATCTTCATTTATTAAGTGGTATCTCAGTAGATCATATTTGGCTGTTAGACTCTGGACGTTAAGATGTGTGACAAATAGGCCCTTACTTAACCCATGTATTTCTTTGAGCGTCTCCATTAAAATGTATTATGAGGTTCGATCCTGCCCCGCTGCTGATTAGGCCCCCAAAGAGTGAGACCCCGTGACCTGCTGAGTCGGTTTCTCACGATGCTATGCATCATTGATGTACTGTAATATTTACAAATGCTACTTAGATTTATGTGATATGATTTAGCCCACCTTGCAGATACTGCTCGGGCCATGTTATTAAAGAGAATAAGGAATTTAATCCATAGATTTGTTCAGCATTTGTGTGACTTCCCGCCCCGAGCTTACACTTATTATAAAGGCGTGTAGTTACACGACCAGATCACATCGATAGGTTGGTAACATGGATTCAGAGAATCTTTGGCGTGTATTCACAACCATGTCAAGTAAGTCCTGGAGTCCAAAAGCCCAGACATTGGATCGAAAGTGAACGTATAATTTGAACCAGTAACTCTTAGCAACTAATCAAAATTAAGTATAATGTATAAGTAGACAGGTTTTACCTTATTCCCGTGAGTACATTTGGGTAACAAGACTGATATCCTTCCTGAAAACAAATCATAAGATTAAGACAGACAGCAAATTTCCTATGTACTCATACTCCTTCATTTAATGCTTAACAAGATCTTGTATTACAAGGAGTTTAGTAATAGTGATGTTAAGTCTAGCTAGTAATACTAAGTGATTGTACGTAAGAATTAATCCAGAATTCGTCCTCAGCTCCTTGTTGCATTGGCGTGTATACACGACCGTTATCTAGTATATTTAGTGCATAGTCATTTTCAGGGTTTGGTGTCGCGTGTACTACACGACGGATTACCTTCAAGCCATAAGTACTAGCACCTCGCAATAGAATACATTTCAGTTACATGTAGCATGGATGCACGGGTAGATTGCACGGGCAATATATTTAGCAAATTTAAGTTCAGTCGTCATTTTGTAGTGTAGGCCGTCCCTTAGGCAGCCTGCATATCGGTGGCCGAGTCTTCCATGCCTAAACTTATGTACCACACTGGCGAACGGTGGAGAGGTAACATCGTTTAGTCTGTTTAGGTTGTTGATGAAGTCGTTAATACGCACCATTGCGTTATCGATGGCCTTTTGCGTGAACTTTTTTTTAAAAGTTACATTGTTATAGTTGGCCACAGACATTTCCACCAGCTGACAGATAACAACTTTGTTTGCTTCGACCTCAAGTTTCATCGCCCCAAGTTCCAACTCTTCCGTGATTAGTTTTGTTATTTCGTTCGATTGAGCAAATTTGGGCCTTACTTTCCAGTGTGGAAGTTTTTCAGTGAGTTCATTGACGCCTGTACTCAAAAAGATCACATCGACCAGCTTACCGAAAGTTGCGGAACAAGTTCCGAAGTTGGTTTTGACATACTGCAACCCACCTTCTATGGTCCGTCGGATATCCGCACCGGGTGTTGTTTGAAGTGTTGAATCTGTCCAGGACGATACGCCTACCACTCAGTGTGTCTGTGCCACAGTTGTGTTGTTTGAAGTGTTGAATCTGTCCAGGACGATACGCCTACCACTCAGTGTGTCTGTGGCACAGTCGTGTTGTTTGAAGTGATGACTCCACCCAGGACGATACGCCTACCACTCAGTGTGTCTGTGTCACAGTCGTGTTGTTTGAAGTGATGACTCCACCCAGGACGATACGCCTACCACTCAGTGTGTCTGTGCCACAGTCGTGTTGTTTGAAGTGATGACTCCACCCAGGACGATACGCCTACCACTCAGTGTGTCTGTGCCACAGTCATGTTGTTTGAAGTGATGACTCCACCCAGGACGATACGCCTACCACTCAGTATGTCTGTGCCACAGTCGTGTTGTTTGAAGTGATGAATCTGTCCAGGACGATACGCCTACCACTCAGAGTGTCTGTGCCACAGTCGTGTTGTTTAAAGTGATGAATCTGCCCAGGACGATACGCCTACCACTCAGAGTGTCTGTGCCACAGTTGTGTTGTTTAAAGTGATGAATCTGCCCAGGACGATACGCCTGTGTCACTGTGCCACAGTTGTGTAGGAATCTCTCTGACAAAACATGACACACTTGTGTTTCGTAGGGTATTATAAACAGGCTCCAGAGGCCCGTTAAATAATCAATGATCGCACATGAAGACCCTTCTCTGTGCCTTGTACAAGGGCATCGTTTGATAATCATCAAGTTTGTTTGATAAGACAGTATTAACCGTCCATAAAGTCATCCATAAGTGTTTAATAAAGTTGACCCACACTGTCCCAGGTGTCCTTAACAGAAAAGGGTCTACATGGACAATCCAAGATTATTCAACAGAAAGAAATGTTAAAATGAAAAGACCAAGAACTATAATGAAAAATCCTTTATACGAACGAGCGACGTATTGGAATATGCTTCCTGCTGATATTCTGCTGCCTCAATGTACGCATACAAAAAGTGTGCCAAGGTAAAAAGTAAAGTATTGTTTGAGGTAGGCAGAGGTTAAGGATAGAGGTTAAGAAAGGACTTGACAGGGGAGAGTGTGACCCTCTAAACCATCTCATCTCATCTCATTATAAACTACACTACTTACACGTACGGTTTCCTCAAATTGTATATTTTGTATATACTTCCAGATATGTATAGTTCACTGGATCTGATCAATGTAATTGCCCGAAAAGGCATACAAAACCTGCTAGTAGCAGACACTGCACGAAAACCACCATTTTATTCATATATATACGCCATCGTGGAAGTTCATGTACTGGCTGAATATTGACTTGTTTTCATATATATACGCCCAGGGTTTATATACGGACGCGTCTTGGCTGTATTTCAAACCTGGCGTATATGAGAGGAAATATCCTCTTCCCCCGCTGCCTCCCGCCCCTTTGTGTTGGTAGAAGTACAGGTGTCCTCAGTAGGAAACCCTCCCCCCACCCCCTCCCCCACCTCCCGGCCGCTCTCAGTGAAGCCCTCCTCACTGGACGCTCATATCCGCCTACAGATGAGGCGTATATATATACAAGGAATAGGACGTCCTTGTATACGCAAAAGTCATACTTATATACGCCGGGCGCATTCATATGTAAAATGGTGGTTTTCGTGCAGTGAGACTGCCTGTATTCTACTTTATTTGAATAAAAAAAACAGGCCCTATCTTATCTGCAATCATATAAAAGACATCATATCGCTATCCACAAATCACTGCCTTGATGGCGAGCAAGGTGTATGTGTGAGAAGAGGAATGCACAGCCTGGTTTCGCTTTAAAAAAATAATTTGTCTGCTTATGCGGGGTGTTTTATGCAGGGTTCAACTGTAGTTCATATCGATTCACTCCTGGTATTTTGTTCTCACAGTCTTAATATTTGTAACTCGTTCTCCATGCCCTTATGAGTATCACAGCCTGTTCAACATGGCCTTTGACGTCATATATCGTCTGTTCTTTAGGTGTCTATATGGGTGAGATAAATACAGAAAACAACTGGTTTTGATCAAATTCGTTCTTCTCCAACGTGTTTGAATGCTACACGATATTCACTCAGCTTAACCTCGTTTATCTTACTCCACATATAACTTATGGAGACTGAAGACTTTAACCGAATTCTGTTGGTTTCTTCTTCAATGCAGCGAAGATGTATAAAAGAACTCTCACCACTACGCCTAGATAACACAGACACGGCTACATTTGGCCATCTTATAATTAGTCCGTTCACGCACCGCGCCGCCTTCGGGTTACGGTACGTGAGGGTCTAACAGAGTATGACTCTGACTGGCCAGCCACCTTCAGTCAGAGGAATATCTTGGTTGGCTGTCCTATTTATAGTATCAGTTTGACAAGGGGGAATACCGACAGGCGCTTAGTCTGCTTAAAGTCTGTAAGGGTCTAACACACCACAGCTCTGATTTGCCAGTTCCTTAGACACTGATTGAAGAAAAGGATTTCTTGGTTGGCTGTTCTAATTTTAATGCAAACCCAAGCCTGAGAATACCACGATTCTGGCACTATTCTGGGAATCATTATAACTCTCCAAGCTGATTTATTTGGTACATGCCCAGTAAAAGCTACTCTAGGACCTCTGCTTGAAGAGTAGCATACTGGTTACTGGCAAATCAATCAGGACAGATTAATACCAGCGGAGGCAGGAATTTCCACCTTAAAATGGCAGTGCAAAACAGTCCCAGTATGAGAGCCTGTGCGCCCTGGCCCTGGCGACAACGGGCTGTACTAGAGTCTATCTTATAATGTCCCTTTTCACTGCTGTTAATATCCTCTGACCTTGACCTTTGATGCGGAAGGCCCCATTTATCGCCCAGTGTTCAGCATGCTCGCTTCCTACAAGATGCCTGCCTGGTGTGTCCCGCGGTGTACGTGATATCCGAGTGTCGACAGTAAGAGAGTCTTATCAATCCTCTCTTCTTATCTAATGTGTATACGTTGTACCGATAATAACTCCACTGCATGTTCTAGCGGTGGTACACAGAATATATACCTGTCTATGTCAAGAACCTGAGAACCGTTGTGTTTGATATAATGACTAACTCTAGGCCAAGATGTGCACGAAAACCTTATCAAATTTTTCAATTTAACGTCAAATTGACAAATATGAAAGGTATACATGAAATACGGTATACCTGGTATACATTGTGAAATACAGTGATAGTTCATTGAATAGCCAATTATTTTGGGATCCATGAATAGCCGCCAACAATGGCTAACTGAATCTATATGTGAAACACTGCTACTCAACAACTTAAGAAGGAACCGACTTTGTCAGATATGGTTATGCAATAAAATGATATTTCTAAAAAAAAACCTACTGGTTCACAAAAGAATTACCTAGCATATGTGATTCAAGCTTAGCCTATTTCCACAGTCGTTACTCAGTTCCAAAGGGAACTTCCATAGATGTACAGATAAATTTGATGTCCGACTAGCGGTAACAAATCATTAAGTGTATTTACAAACTATATGTAAATCAATCTTTATAGTATTTGGAAATGCACATTATCTGACCCCCGGTACAATCTTAGCCATAGTGATAACATTAAAAATTATACAGAACAATGACCCACGTGAAGTGACAATACTATGCCATGGTCGTGGCAGGGTGATGTGGGATGCCTTCACAATCTCAATAATAATGATAATCTCACAATCTCAATAATAATGATAATTTCACAATCTCAATAATAATGATAATTTCACATTCTCATTAATAATGATAATTTCAGAAAGCAGAGAAGACATCAACATGGAGATTTATATGTTCCTAACTGTATTTGCGAAATTATTAGAATAATTCTGATTTTATGATGCTATTCTGACGTTCGTGGAAGAGGTGAGATAAATCCAGAACCACATTTAAATGGTAAAATACATCATATTCCACTTGTTTGGATGCACTCGGCTTCGCCTCGATGACGATTACGGCGCATCCAAACTCATGGAGTATTATCTATTTGTATGATTCCCGATCCAGTTCTGTAAAAGTATTGCTAATATATAATCTACTAAAGCCTTTATATATTTCAATTTTGATGATGTGTCAAATATCAAAAATATCCAACCAAGTTGATAACCTGTCTAATGAACGAACTTTGGAGGTCTAAATATTCTACGAATAATAATATACATGAAGGTTTTTAAGATGGTCCTAGGAGAGATCTCGTTTAATAAAGGTGCACATATCGTCCACCCAAGATCTATTTAGGATACGAGAGACATAATATGGCTAGGTATCGTTTAGTGAATACACAATATTAACTGGTTTAAGATACAATCGGCTGTATGCTCTGAGTTGACTCCTAGTAACATCCATGCATGTGAGTATATTACATTTAGCCATCTCCTAGGAGTATACAACCACTTTCATCTGACACCAGTCTATATTTATTATCCACCTTTTCCTGACAAATGGCGTACTGATGTCAGTTCATTTTAGGTCCGCACTATTTTTCCATATGCACTACTTTTCCGTATACGCCGGTTTTGCAGTCTGGAGCATACAATATATCCATACGCTCCAGGCATGTAGATACACACTGCCCATATGTCTTCTATGGACACTTTGTATTTGGTGGATATATCTGTATGCTCCGGGTATGGTGATACACACTCCCTATGTGCTTTCTATGGACACTTTGTATTCGGTGGATATATCTGTATGATCCAGGTATGTAGATATACACTCGCTATGTGTTTTCTATGGACACTTTGTATTCGGTGGATATATCTGTATGATCCAGGCATGGTGATACACACTCCCTATGTGTTTTCTATGGACACTTTGTATTCGGTGGATATATCTGTATGATCCAGGCATGGTGATACACACTCCCTATGTGTTTACTATGGACACTTTGTATCAGGTGGATATATCTGTATACTCCGGGTATGGTGATACACACTCCCTATGTGTTTTCTATAGACATGTTGTATTAGGTGGATAATGAAGACATCTCCTTGGTCTCATCCAGTTAGATAATAGTTTGTAGAATATCAAACAGACTCCTGCAGCAGTGTTGGAGCATGCGCACATGGAATTTGAGTTTATGGCAGCAATAGGAGCATGTGTGAGACATTTAAATGGAATCTGAGCAATAGGAACACTTGCGAACCATGTTAACGCATGTGCAAATGGATTTTGAGTTGACGGCTGTGTTGGGTCCATGCGAGAGCTGTATTAGTGCATGTGCATATGGAATTTGAGTGGACGGCAGTAATAGGTCCACTTTAGAGCCACATTAGCGCATGAAATTTGAGTTGGTGGTGGCAATAGGAGCACATAAGATTCATGTTAGGGCAAGCGCGTATGGAATTAAAGTTGCAGGCAGCAATAGAAGCATGCTTGTATGAAATTTGAGTTGATGGTAGCCACAGGTCCACAGTAGAGAAGTGTTAGGGCATGCCTGTATTGAATTTGAGTTAACAGCACCAATAGGAGAATGTGTTAGTGCATGCGCGTATGGAGTTTGTGTTTACTGCTGCAATAGGTCCACAGTAGAGCCATGTTAGTACATATGGAATTTGAGGTTACGGCAGCAATAATTCCATGCGTGATCTGTGTTAGCGCACGCACGTATTGAATTTGAGTTTATGACAGATATAGGTCCACAGTAGAGCCATGTTGGTGCAAGCGCATTTGGAATTTGAGGCTACGGCAGCAATAGTTCCACATGTGAACCGTGTTAAGGTATGTACGTATGGAATTTGAGTTTACGGCTACAATAGCTTCACAGTAGAGCCATGTTAAGGCATGCGCGTATGGAATTTGAGCTGACGGCAGCACGCGAGATCTGTGTTAGTGCATGGGCGTATGGAATTTGAGTTGACGGCTGCAATAGGTTCACAGGACAGCCATGTTGGTGCATGCTTGATGGAATTTGAGGTGACCGCAGCAATAGTTCCATGTGTGAACCGTGTTAAGGTATGTACGTATGGAATTTGAGTCAACAACAGCGATAGGTCCACAGTAGAGCCAAGTTAAGGCATGCGCGTATGGAATTTGAGTTGACGGCTACAATAGCTCCACAGTAGAGCCAAGTTAAGGCATGTGCGTATGGAATTTGCGTTTACAGCAGCAATAGGTCCACAGTAGAGCCAAGTTAAGGCATGTGCGTATGGAATTTGCGTTTACAGCAGCAATAGGTCCACAGTAGAGCCATGTTAGGGCATGCGCGTATGGAATTTGAGTTGTGCTCGTCCCCTGCATGGCTTATCCCGCCCATGTCGACACGACGGACTAAATCTAATCAGGCGCTATGTGCTCAGCGCCCTGATGTCTCACACTTGACGTGGAGCCACCAGACACGGCTCAATTTACATGAGCGCCCCGTGTAATACGGCGAGGCCCGCACCCCGTGCCTAATTGATGACTGTTTGCCGAGGCTAATGTGCGGCTCGCGGGAGGGAGGTGAGGGAGCTGTGCCCGCTGTTCCATCCACCTCCCACCAAACAGCAGGGACGGATTGCCTAATTGAGTCCGGAGAACGTGCTCCCGTCAATCCCCACTCTCATAGGATCTCACAGTCTCTAAGTCGTATTCTGTACTCTCACTACGCTCTATGGGAGAAGAATTCTCATAAATTCTCACAGTCTCTAAGTCGTATTCTGTACTCTCACTACGCTCTATGGGAGAAGAATATTCATAAGATCTCACAGTCTCTAAGTCGTATTCTGAATACTCGCACTACGCTCTATGGGAGAAGAATTCTCATAAGATCTCACAGTCTCTAAGTCGTATTCTGTACTCTCACTACGCTCTATTGCAGAAGAATTCTCATAAGATCTCACAGTCTCTAAGTCGTATTCTGTACTCTCACTACGCTCTATTGCAGAAGAATTCTCATAAGATCTCACAGTCTCTAAGTCGTATTCTGTACTCGCACTACGCTCTATGGGAGAAGAATTCTCATAAGATCTCACACTCTCTAAGTCGTATTCTGTACTCTCACTACGCTCTATGGGAGAAGAATTCTCATAAGATCTCACACTCTCTAAGTCGTATTCTGTACTCTCACTACGCTCTATGGGAGAAGAATTCTCATAAGATCTCACACTCTAAGTGGTATTCTGTACTCTCACTACGCTCTATGGAGAAGAATTCTCATAAGATCTCACGCTCTCTAAGTGGTATTCTGTACAAGGTTCTCACTGCGCACCCCTCTCATAGGATCTCACAGTCTCTAAGTCGTATTCTGTACTCTAACTACGCTCTACGGGAGAACAATTCTCAAAAAAATATCACAATCTCTAAGTCGTATTCTGTACTCTAACTACGCTTTATGGGAGAACAATTCTCAAAAAATATCACAATCTCTAAGAGGTATTCTGTACTCTCACTACGCTCTATGGGAGAAGAATTCTTAACGAACTAGGCTTAGAGCCTTGAGAATCCACTGGCCTGCCTCCCGTGCTAAAGACATACATCAATGCACCCAAAGATTTCTATAATCTCAATGATGCCACATAGCGGGAATACTATGTGCCAGCAGATTCTCAAGGCTCAATAGCCTAGTTCGTTAAGAATTATTCTCCCATAGAGCGCAGTGAGAACTTTGTACGGATTACGACCTAGAGAGTGTGAGATCTGATGAGAGGGGTGCACCTGGAGTCTTCTCTATCTACACAGATTCAGACTGGATGTTATTTCTGTTGCCACCGATTTGATACCCGAGATACACATAAGAAAGGCAATCACACTCCCTTTGTTTTTAACCTCAGAAAATAGTCTTTATTGGCAATCTATACTGCAGTTCAAGGAACCGACACACGATGTATTGGATATTCCCCCAAGTAGAAATAAAACCTCGAACGGAAGACATTTCCGGGGTTAATTTTTTTCAAATTGTTGTTCAATTATATCCATCTACCCTCGAGCCTTAATCTCACTCCTGGTATTTTTACTCATAGACTTAACGTTAGGAAATTCTATCCAATAGCCATGTAGTATTTAGGAAAAATAATTCAGGAACCTATTACAGTCAGAGCTCCATCTTATGGAGTATGGCATGTTGGGCATACAACTACAGACACCTCTCTGCACAGACTTAACGCAGCTAATACGGACCCGTACCTGGTGCGCCCTCCAGTGAGGTCTGGGCATACTAAAGTGATATGAACGAGGCAACAGCCGAGTGAATATCACATAACACTCAAACGAGTTAGAGTATGACTTTTTTGACCAAAACGAGTTGCTCTCTGCATTTATCTCACCCCTGTACACACTAAAAGAATGGATGACACACAGGGTATAGACCATGGAGAACAGACTGCAATACTCATAGGGGCATGGAGAATGAGTTCCCAAGGGTGTACATGCACAAGTTCCAAATGTTGCCTATGCAGCAAAAATACCAGGACTGAGATAATAAATAATCCTTGCATGAATGACGAACATAGGTGGGTGTTTTTATGTTTCACCTGAACAGTATACAATAAGGAAGTTCTCATCAACAATATCCTGATGGAAATAACCATTTCTGCTTACCGCAGCAGTTGTCTAGAACTAATATACCGAAGGAAATGGCCTATGGGAGAAAAATACCAGGGATGAGATAATGTATGGAAACAGGGTTACTGTGTCTGTACGTGATAATTACTTGATAAAATTGACAATAAAACAAACCGATGCATAAGGCAGAGGTTTGTTTTATCGTCAATTTTACCAAGTAATTATCACGTACAGACACAGTGTTCCTGTTTTTTTTAGCTCATTTCATTGGGTCGTTAAGCATACAATACTCAGCTCTCCAGACTCGGCTGGGCCGATCTTCCGTCTGGTCCCATTGGATACAGATAGACAAAACTGTTCTGAACTTATCTATACATACACGATTCATTAACGCACCAAAAAGAAAAGAAAAAAAAACATGCTTCTGGGCGAGTTTTTGGATTTCGCTGCTGTATATGCCCAGTACCTTACATACATACCGCATACGTCACCTAGGTGTTGTACGGATATGAATACGACATGGGTAGGAGCGGGCCGTATGTGTAGGATATACTACCAAAGGTATATGATGATAAATACGACATGGGTAGGAGCGGGCCGTATGTGTAGGATATACTACCACAGGTATATGATGATAAATACGACATGGGTAGGAGCGGGCCGTATGTGTAGGATATACTACCACAGGTATATGATGATAAATACGACATGGGTAGGAGCGGGCCGTATGTGTAGGATATACTACCACAGGTATATGATGATAAATACGACATGGGTAGGAGTGGGCCGTATGTGTAGGATATACTACCAAAGGTATATGATGATAAATACGACATGGGTAGGAGCGGGCCGTATGTGTAGGATATACTACCACAGGTATATGATGATAAATACGACATGGGTAGGAGCGGGCCGTATGTGTAGGATATACTACCACAGGTATATGATGATTAATACGACATGGGTAGGAGCGGGCCGTATGTGTAGGATATACTACCACAGGTATATGGTGATAAATACGACATGGGTAGGAGCGGGCCGTATGTGTAGGATATTCTACCACAGGTAAATGGTGATAAATACGACATGGGTAGGAGCGGGCCGTATGTGTAGGATATACTACCACAGGTATATGGTGATAAATACGACATGGGTAGGAGCGGGCCGTATGTGTAGGATATACTACCACAGGTATATGATAAATAAATATGACATGGGTAGGAGCGGGCCGTATATGTAGATTATACCAACACAGGTTTATAATGATACTACAGACACTTCTGTACGCAGACTTGACGCGGCTAACACAGACCCTCTCGGGACGTCTAGTGGCCGGCCTAGCACAGACCCTCTCGGGACGTCTAGTGGCCGGCCTAGCACAGACCCTCTCGGGACGTCTAGTGGCCGGCCTAACACAGACCCTATCGGGACGTCTAGTGGCTGGTCTAGCACAGACCCTATCGGGACGTCTAGTGGCTGGTCTAACACAGACCCTCTCGGGACGTCTAGTGGCCGGCCTAACACAGACCCTCTCGGGACGTCTAGTGGCCGGCCTAACACAGACCGCCTAGGGACGTCTAGTGGCTGGTCTAACACAAACCGTCTAGGGACGTCTAGTGGCCGGCCTAACAAAGACCCTCTCGGGACGTCTGGCCTAACACAGACCCTCTCAGGATGTCTAGTGGCCAGCCTAATACAGACCCTCTCGGGACGTCTGGCCTAACACAGACCCTCTAGGGATGTCTAGTGGCCGGCCTAACAAAGACCGTCTCGGGACGTCTGGTCTAACAAAGACTCTCAGGATGTCTAGTGGCTGGTCTAACACAGACCCTCTCGGGGTGTCTAGTGGCCGGCCTAACACAGACCGTCTAGGGACGTCTAGTGGCTGGTCTAACACAGACCGTCTCGGGGTGTCTAGTGGCTGGTCTAACGCAGACCGTCTTGGGACGTCTAGTGGCCGGCCTAACACAGACCGTCTAGGGACGTCTAGTGGCCGGCCTAACGCAGACCGTCTCAGGACGTCTAGTGGCCGGCCTAATGCAGACCGTCTCAGGACGTCTAGTGGCCGGCCTAGCACAGACCCTCTCGGGACGTCTAGTGGCCGGCTGTGGACACTGATCGGCGCGGGTTGTGGTGGCTGAGAGACCGGAGACTGGGCGGGAGACTGGGTTCCCGCTTACAGCAGTCTCCTTACGCCACTAATTACGTCAAGCCGGGCGGCGCTACGTCTAGACAAAGGCACCTGGGCACGCTGCCGCCATTTGTTAGCGGGGACTAACGGCCTCCCGGCTGGCAGGTGGACGCGGTGCGGGTTGGAGGTCGTCGGGGGGAGGCGGAGTCGGGCGCTGCTCCGTGGGAACCGGAAGCTGCTGCGAAAAATCCTCAAGCGGCTGCGAAAAGTCCTAAATCTCCCTTTCCATGTATCAACACCTACCCACACCTACCCACACCTACCCACACCTACCCACACCTACCCACACCTACCCACACCTACCCAGACCAAACACACCAACCCACAACAACCAAAACCCACACACTAACACCCACCACCCCCACTTCCCCTCATTATCCCTATATTCCAGGTTCTCTTCCCATCACAACACCCTTCCCCCTTACCCCCTCCTCCCTCCTTATCCCTCCTCCCTCCCCTCCACCTACCCCTCCTCCTTCCCCCTCCCCTCCTCTTCCTCCCTTCTCCCTCCGTCCTGTCTCCCCTCCCTCCTCCCTCCTTCCTTCCTCCCTCCTGCCTCCCCTTCCTCTCTTCCTTCCCCCTCCCCTACTGTTCCTCCCTCCCTGCTGTCTCCCCTCCTTCCCCCTCCCCTACTCTTGCTCCCTACCTCTCACTACCCCTCCCTCCTCCTCCCCCTCCTCCTCCCTGCTCCTCTCCCTGCTCCCCTCCCTGCCCCCCCTTATCTCCTCCCTCCCTCCTCACACCTCCCCCTCCTCCCTCCCCCTCCCCATCCCCTCCCTCCTCCCTCCTCCCTCCCTCCCTCCTCCCTCCCCCCCCATCTCCATCCCCCTCCCCCTCCCTCCCTCTCCCCCGTCCCCCAGACCTGCTGATTTCATCTCCTGGCGCCTGCAGATATTGGCACGCCGACAAACCGCCGTCTCCACCCGCAGTCTGCCCCGTGTCTGAGGACGTCGCCGCTCCCAGCTCTCTCCTCCTCCTCCGTATCCTCCTCCTCCTCCTCCTCCTCCTCTGTATCCTCTGTATCCTCTCCTGGCAGGCAACAGTAACTCTAAATAAAAAAACAGACACAAGACAAGGTCTGCGCTTCCTGGTGGACGGTCTTAATGAAATCCCAGCCGGGACTTTGTAACGCAAGCTCCACTTGTGAACACCACAACACGGTGACTGCCAGCAGCGGCCATCTGCCACCATCGCAGCAATCTGCTTCGGTCGGCCGTGTTTTAATCATGTTTTGTTGTCTTCTGCCAGGTGGCGTTCTACCGCGCGGTAAAAACTCATATCCTAATATTGTCCTTGTTGATTCAGACGATATTCATGGCCATGCGGGATCGGGCTTCAGGATCCTGAGAATCATTCAATATCGTTGCGAGAGCGTATTACTTATTTGTTAGTGACAGGCATGAAAAAGATCTTTCTCCTGCCTTCTTTTAGAAAGCTGTTTTCAGTTTTATGGAAGGACGTCCTGCAAGTTTGGCGCAAAAACTGCAAACCTAGCTTTTTGGCCGTTGCATTGCTTTGTTTTTTAGGACTCATTAACTCGTGGGCCAAGTATTTAATTAGCGGTTTCTTAAAGGACAGCTTTGTTGATAAACTGAGTGCGGCATCCACACTATCGATGTTCTGCTGAGAAAAACAACATGGCCGAACAGTTACTAACTCTTAGTGGGTGTGGGCAGTACAAGTTGGCTGCAGTGCCGGCAGTGATTGGCCTAACAGTTACCAGCTCTTAGTGACTATAGTGGGTGTGGGCAGTACAAGTTGGCTGCAGTGCTGGCAGTGATTGGCTGAACAGTTACCAGCTCTTAGTGGGTGTGGGCAATCCTGGTTGGCTGAAGTGCTGGCAGTGATTGGCTGAACAGTTACCAGCTCTTAGCGGGTGTGGGCAGTACTAGTTGGCTGCAGTGTTCTCGGTGGTTGTTTAAACAGTTACAGCTCTTTGTGGGTGTGGACAGTACAAGTTGGCTGCAGTGCTGGCTGAAGTGTTCGCGGTGGTTGTTTAAACAGTTACCAGCTCTTAGTGGGTGTGGGCAGTACTAGTTGGCTGAAGTGCTGGCAGTGATTGGCTGAACAGTTACCAGCTCTTAGTGACTATAGTAGGTGTGGGCAGTACAAGTTGGCTGTAGTGTTGGCAGTGATTGGCTGAACAGTTACCAGCTCTTAGTGACTATAGTGGGTGTGGGCAGTACAAGTTGGCTGCAGTGTTGGCAGTGATTGGCCGAACAGTTACAAGCTCTTGGTGACTACAGTGGGTGTGGGCAGTACAAGTTGGCTGCAGTGTTGGCAGTGATTGGCTGAACAGTTACCAGCTCTTAGTGACTATAGTGGGTGTGGGCAATCCCGGTTGGCTGCAGTGTTGGCAGTGATTGGCCGAACAGTTACCAACTCTTCGTGACTATAGTGGGTGTGGGCAGTACAAGTTGGCTGCAGTGCTGGCAGTGATTGGCTGAACAGTTACCAGCTCTTAGTGACTATAGTGGGTGTGGGCAGTACAAGTTGGCTGTAGTGCCGGCAGTGGTTGGCTGAACAGTTACCAGCTCTTAGTGACTATAGTGGGTGTGGGCAATCCTGGTTGGCTGCAGTGTTGGCAGTGATTGGCCGAACAGTTACCAGCTCTTATTGGGTGTGGACAGTACAAGTTGGCTGCAGTGTTCTCGGTGGTTGTTTAAACAGTTACCAGCTTTTAGTGGGTGTGGGCAGTACAAGTTGGCTGCAGTGTTCTCGGTGGTTGTTTAAACAGTTACCAGCTCTTAGTTGGTGTGGGCAGTGGTTGGCCGAACAGTTACCATTTCATAGTGGGTGTGGGCAGTACTAGTTGGCTGCAGTGCTAGCAGTGGTTGGCTGAACAGTTACCAGCTTTTAGTGACTATAGTGGGTGTGGGCAGTACAAGTTGGCTGCAGTGCTGGCAGTGATTGGCTGAACAGTTACCAGCTCTTAGCGGGTGTGGGCAGTACAAGTTGGCTGCAGTGCTGGCAGTGATTGGCTGAACAGTTACCAGCTCTTAGCGGGTGTGGGCAGTACAAGTTGGCTGCAGTGTTCTCGGTGGTTGTTTAAACAGTTACCAGCTTTTAGTGGGTGTGGGCAGTACAAGTTGGCTGCAGTGTTCTCGGTGGTTGTTTAAACAGTTACCAGCTTTTAGTGGGTGTGGGCAGTACAGGTCTTTATGTATGAGCCTTGATTATTCCACGGCCCCCAGGTAACAAGCCCTAATTTGAAAATCAACAGTCAGGGCAAGATATGCGAAGAGAAGCCCGTTTCGATTGGTAGAGATTTTTACAATTCTCCTAAAACTAAGTCGGTTTGATACAAAGCTCGGTGGCCAAGTGGTATGGGTGTTCGCCTCGAGTCTGGGAGGTCATGGGTTCAAACTCCGGTCGGGTCATACCAAAGACTTACACAAAAATGGTACCCACTGCCCATTCGGCTTAATACCCGCCATTAGAATCAGGAGTAGGGGTCTCGGGTCCGTTCTTGTGATGGGAAGAACGGCCATATAGCCGAATTCGGTGATTGTGTAACACAATATTCCCTTAAGAATTGCCAAAAAAAAGGAACAAGGCAAAGCCAAGTGAACATCTAGTAGCACTCGAACAAGTTAGTAAATATGTGTGGTTATAGACCATGGAGAATGGAATGCATTAACGTGCCAGTTTAAACTTACTTGATGTGTTCTAATTTATATATTGCAAGATATGGATTTCTTCAATTCCCTCAAAAACAAGGATGGTGCCAAATGAGTCTTAAAACTTAAATGTGTGGTACCATACATTTACTGTAATCTGTGAAAGTTTGAGGAAACTGACTTGGGTTTTACTATTTGAAAAACAACTTTTTGGAATTTCTATACATTCTTTTATAGACTTATCATCATATTTATCTCTACATAAAAAAACCGTTGACCCCTTATTTATAAGTTACAGATGTGTTCTACAACACTTAGGGATCATCATATTCAATTTTCAGGAAAATGACATACCTACCCACACCTACCCACACCAAACACAGCCACACTCACACCCACCTACACATAGACACTTCCTTTCATTATCCCTATATTCCAGGTTCTCTTCCCATCATAGCACCCTGCCCCCTTACCCCCTCCACCCTCCTTATCCCTCCTCCCTCCTGCCTCCCCTCCATCTCCTCCTCCTCCTCCCCCTCCCCTCCTCCCTCCTACTCCTACTTTTAATTTTCAAGTCAAATTGTCCGAGATACCAGCTCAGAAATAATAATGGGATTATTTTTAGAGTTGTGATTCCGTGATTAAATTATTATAGTTTATGAGACAAAACATTCCGCCGGATTGTAAAGTCTAAGGGAGAAGGCTGAGTAGAGGCTGGTTTAATAAAACTAAACTTCCGTTTACATCTCTCCTACAAAACACCCGAGGTGTTGGTGAGTATAATAACGATTATGATGATGATGATGATGATGAAGACATTATGTATGTGCATAACACCTCCACTTTATCACCCCCACTCTGACTCCCCTCCTTAACAGCATTCTTTTGTGGAGCTAATTGTTCACCGCTGTGGAGGTTTCCTTTCTCTTGTTATTGAAATGCGAAGCGGGGTTCCACTCTCCCAGCAGAGATCTTGCGCTCTACTTCCTGTGGCCACTTATATCTCTGCCCCAACCTGCCTGTTTGGGCTCAAATCTGGCCCATACGCCAGTTTTCAAAATATCCTAAATTTTTAGTGTTTTGGGGAGTATTTTGTGGTTTACATGTGAATAGCTATGCACATATTTATATGGTAAGTGATATACACTCATTTCTGTTATTTGTTATATCAAATCAGGCATAGTCTTAGGGATTACTTTCTTCATTGGAAGGCACCTCATGTGTTACAGGGTTTTGTTTGTCAACATAACACATGTGCTCAATCAAAAGGGGCAGTCTAATCAACTGTAGATCCACATCATAAAGTGGTTTAGAGATGAAAAAGGAAACAGCTGGATTGTCTATTAACCCCATTCAACAATTCCTATATCCTATAACTCATGGTATGTGAGTTGTTTGACTTGTATAACTTTTGACAGTATCCTTATTTTGAATCTAAAATGTTCGCTGGTCTCCCCTGTCTTTAGAGGAACACCAGGGAACTAGCTCTGGGTTGGGGCAGAGACTAAGTCAGCGCTAGCGCCGCGAAAGATCTGGGGGGAGAGTGGCGGGGTTCAATAGCTCGGGGTGGTGGGAAACTCCACAGACTCTGCCCCTGGTGGGTGTACACAGGGCCAGGTTTCACACCGTTTCTGTTTCACGGTATTTGCTGGGGTGACTTTCTAAGCAGTGACGTGTTTTTGAGAAGAGGTTTATAATGTGTCCTGACTCCCTGCTGGCTTGTTTTGCTTTTCAAGTTTCAGTTAGGAAGGGGCTTTGGAAATGGGGACAAATACAGCACGAAATACCAACACCATGTCCACCTCCCCTCTCAATGTGACCAAAAAGAGCAATCGATATGCAGGGCCCGGGCTTAAAAAGCAGCCATTTCAATGCAGTGAATAGTCGAATCTGATACGTGCTTTTACAGGAGTTCGAACTGCGGTAATGAAGCACTAAAAAGGCCGATATTGCCGCATATTGTGTGGACCTGGTCAGGTAACAGCCAACTGGTATTGAGAGTGTTCAGAGAACTTCCGAGTTCACAGCCACAGCTAAGACTGGATTAAAGTGAAATACTGCCGAGTTTGTGGTGTGTCAATAAAGAGAAGGCCTCCTTTTATGAGTAGCTCCTCGTGTTGGGTCATATGATCCAGAAGGGGGGGAATTACCGGGTGGTCTGTTATCCAAGTAGGTTTTTTTAATTTTATAGTAGTTTATTGGAACTCTCAAAGTTGGGTTTTTAGATACATAATGAATCTGAGGCATATACGAACAAGGCTTTATGTTACATCGAGATTAAATAGGATTGTTTAATAGTAAGTAAATACCAGATAGTTGTGTGAAGTGATGATGATGGAATGAGGGGATATAATAAAGACGAATCATTCAGACACAAATCCTATTTGTAATGCATTTCTTGAATTTGACCCTAGCGGCTATGTGCTGGACTGTATATGTATAGAACGTCCTGACCATGCTGTGCAAGTCACAGAACTTGATGCTAATTTACGGTTTGTACGGACCGAGGCGTTTACTACGAGTTCCGTAAATTAGCATCGAGTTCTGTGACTTGTACAAGCATGGTTGGACGTTATATATTTACTATATACCCGAAATTTAAAAAAAAAGTCAATTTAATTTTTCTTAACAACCAAAATTTTAATACATGTGTATGGGTAGGTAGTCCGTATTTTGGTATTTTTACGTCATATGTCTAAACGGTGCGTATTTACAGTATATACGGCATGGGTATATAGTAAACGGTGCGTATTTACAGTATATACGGCATGGGTATATAGTAAACGGTGCGCATTTACAGTATATACGGCATGGGTATATAGTAAACGGTGCGCATTTACAGTATATACGGCATGGGTATATAGTAAACGGTGCGTATTTACAGTATATACGGCATGGGTATATAGTAAACGGTGCGCATTTACAGTATATACGGCATGGGTATATAGTAAACGGTGCGTATTTACAGTATATACGGCATGGGTATATAGTAAACGGTGCGCATTTACAGTATATACGGGATGGGTATATAGTAAACGGTGTGTATTTACAGTATAAACGGCACGGGTATATAGTAAACGGTGCGCATTTACAGTATATACGGGATGGGTATATAGTAAACGGTGCGTATTTACAGTATATACGGCATGGGTATATAGTAATGGTGCATATTTACAGTATATATGACATGGGTATATAGTAAACGGTGCGTATTTACAGTATATACGTCATGGGTATATAGTAAACGGTGCGTATTTACAGTAAATACGCCATGGGTATATAGTAAATGGACGTACGTCCCGAGTGCCTTGCCTCTATAGTACAGAGAGTTCAGGACTACACTAACTCGTGTGTTTTCATACTTAAAGTTAATTTTCTGTCCGGATCTGGCATTGCGAGTATTGCTATCAATGCACTCAGTTTGCTACCTATTTCTCAACGTTTGTATAATAAGCTGTTTTTTCCGTCATTTCCAAAGAGGCAGTATGCCACACAGGTCTTGTAGTTTAGCTATTGATCGATGTTGAAAAGGATTATTACCGGTATGTATTGCAGTGCCAAGTCCACGATGGTGCAGGCGCATTACTAATTGTTGGTCTTGTTTCCGAAAACTCTCGAAAAT
The DNA here is from genome assembly GCA_950022655.1 of Alentia gelatinosa. NCBI lineage: Eukaryota > Metazoa > Annelida > Polychaeta > Phyllodocida > Polynoidae > Alentia > Alentia gelatinosa. The sequence continues at coordinate 68,407,966 of OX465584.1, read as the reverse complement.
GAACGAGCAGTATTCGAAGTGGTACTATATTGCTCTTGTATACTTTTTTTTATTTGTTTTTCAATTTCTTAGGGAATATTGTGTTACACAATCACCGAATTCGGCTATATGGCTGTTCTTCCACTCGGGCCCTAGACCCCTACTCCTCATTCTAATGGCGGGTGTTAAGCCAAATGGGCAGTGGGTACCATTTTTGTGTAAGTCTTTGGTATGACCCGACCGGGGTTTGAACCCACAACCTCCCATGCTCGAGGCGAACACCCCTACCACTTGGCCACCGAGCTTGGTATACTAGTGTTGACCGACGTTATTGCCTGCAGAACTTCATCAATTTATCATTTTTTACAAATTATATATTTATCATTTATAATTTATTATTTCAGAATTTCGTCAAAGCAGGAAGTTTTCGTCGGATATTTCGCAAGATAATGAACCACAAGATTCAAATAGACGTACTGTAAAATAATTGGCGGTTCAGAAGCAATCTCTACTGAAAGGTTGACAATGTGTTTTTAGTTCTACGGGATGCCTTATTAAAACGAAGTATCTATGATTCATTAGAGATTTGTGCAGAATGTATTGAACGGCAATCACAATGCACATCTGTTGTCAAAAAGCCTCTCCTGTAATCTAGGATGGATAACAGATAAAGGCTATAATGTCGGGCTGCTTTAAATACACAGCGCCAAACCCAGCGTTTACACGAGACGACTAAAAACGTGGCGACTGTAGATCGTCTGGCCAATAGTCGTCAGGTGGTGCTCTAACCCAGCGTTTACACAAGACAACTAAAAACGTGAGGGTTGTAGATCGTCTGGCCAATAGTCGTCAGGTGGTGCTTTAACCCGGCGTTTACACTAGACGACTAAAAACGTGATGACTGTAGATCGTCTAGCCAGTAGTCGTCAGGTGGTGCTCTAACCCGGCGTTTACACTAGACGACTAAAACGTTGTGACTGTAGAACGTTTACCAATAGTCGTCAGATGGTGCCCTAACCCGGTGTTTATACTAGACGACTAAAACGTTGTGACTGTAGAACGTTTAACCAATAGTCGTCAGGTGGTGCTCTAACCCGGCGATTACACTAGACGACTAATAACGTTATGACTGTAGAACGCCCTTACCCGGCGATTACACTAGATGACTAAAAACGTGATGACTGTAGATCGTCTAGCCAATAGTCGTCAGGTGGTGCCCTAACCCGGCGATTACACTAGATGACTAAAACGTGATGACTGTAGAACGTTTACCAATAGTTGTCAGACCTGTGGTGCTCGATCACACAGTATTGGCTATGATAGTCAATTTAAATTAGGGATAAAACATTGTCAGTGCACCCCTCTCATAAGATCTTACTCTCTCTACGCTCTATAGGAGAAGAATCTTTAAAGAACTAGGCTTAGAGCCTTGAAAATCCACTTGCCTGCCTCATGTATCAATGCGACCCAAAGATTCCTATAATCTCAAAGATGCCACCTAGCGGGAATACTGTGTGCAAGTGGATTCTCAAGGCTCTAAGCCTAGTTCGTAAAGAGTTCTTCTCCCATAGAGCGTAGTGAAAACCTTGTACAGGATACCACTTAGAGAGTGTGAGGTCTTATGAGAGGGGTGCGTAGTGAGAACCTTGTACAGAATACCACTTAGAGAGTGTGAGATCTTATGAGAGGGGTGCATAGTGAGAACCTTGTACAGAATACGACTTAGAGAGTGTGAGATCTTATGAGAGGGGTGCATAGTGAGAACCTTGTACAGAATACGACTTAGAGAGTGTGAGATCTTATGAGAGGGGTGCACAGTGAGAACCTTGTACAGAATACCACTTAGAGAGTGTGAGATCTTATGAGAGGGGTGCGTAGTGAGAACCTTGTACAGAATACCACTTAGAGACTGTGAGATCTTATGAGAGGGGTGCGTAGTGAGAACCTTGTATAGATTACCACTTAGAGAGTGTGAGATCTTATGAGAAGGGTGCGTAGTATGAACCTTGTACAGAATACCACTTAGAGAGTGTGAGATCTGATGAGAGGGGTGCGTAGTGAGAACCTTGTACAGAATACCACTTTGAGAGTGTGGGATCTTATCAGAGGGGTGCGTAGTGAGAACCTTGTACAGAATACCACTTAGAGAGCGTGAGATCTTATGAGAGGGGTGCGTAGTGAGAACCTTGTACAGAATACCACTTAGAGAGTGTGAGATCTGCTGAGAAGGGTGCGTAGTGAGAACCTTGTAAAGAATACCACTTAGAGAGTGTGATATCTGATGAGAGGGGTGAGTAGTGAGAACCTTGTACAGAATACCACTTAGAGAGTGTGAAATCTGATGAGAGGGGTGCACAGTGAGAACCTTGTACAGAATACCACTTAGAGAGTGTGATATCTGATGAGAGGGGTGCACAGTGAGAACCTTGCACAGAATACCACTTAGAGAGCGTGAGATCTTATGAGAGGGGTGCACAGTGAGAACCTTGCACAGAATACCACTTAGAGAGTGTGAGATCTTATGAGAGGGGTGCGTAGTGAGAACCTTGTACAGAATACCACTTAGAGAGTGTGAGATCTGATGAGAGGGTCGCGTAGTGAGAACCTTGTACATAATACCACTTAGAGAGTGTGAGATCTTATGAGAGGGGTGCGTAGTAAGAACCTTGTACAGAATACCACTTAGAGAGTGTGAGATCTTATGAGAGGGGTGCATAGTGAGAACCTTGTACAGAATACCAATTAGAGAGTGTTAGATCTTATGAGAGGGGTGCGTAGTGAGAACCTTGTACAGAATACCACTTAGAGAGTGTGAGATCTTATGAGAGGGGTGCATAGTGAGAACCTTGTACAGAATACCAATTAGAGAGTGTTAGATCTTATGAGAGGGGTGCGTAGTGAGAACCTTGTACAGAATACCACTTAGAGAGTGTGAGATCTGATGAGAGGGGTGCGTAGTGAGAACCTTGTACAGAATACCACTTAGAGACTGTGAGATCTTATGATAGGGGTGCGTAGTGAGAACCTTGTACAGAATACCACTTAGAGAGTGAGAGATCTTATGAGAGGGGTGCGTAGTGAGAACCTTGTACAGAATACCACTTAGAGAGTGAGAGATCTTATGAGAGGGGTGCGTAGTGAGAACCTTGTACAGAATACCACTTACAGAGTGTGAGATCTTATGAGAGGGGTGCGTAGTGAGAACCTTGTACATAATACCACTTAGAGAGTGTGAGATCTTATGAGAGGGATGCGTAGTGAGAACCTTGTACAGAATACCACTTAGAGAGTGTGAGATCTTATGAGAGGGGTGCATAGTGAGAACCTTGTACAGAATACCACTTAGAGAGTGTGAGATCTTATGAGAGGGATGCGTAGTGAGAACCTTGTACAGATTACGACTTAGAGACTGTGAGATGTTATGAGAGGGATGCGTAGCGAGAACCTTGTACAGAATACCACTTAGAGAGTGAGAGATCTGATGAGAGGGGTGTGTAGTGAGAACCTTGTACAGAATACCACTTAGAGAGTGAGAGATCTTATGAGAGGGGTGCGTAGTGAGAACCTTGTACAGAATACCACTTAGAGACTCTGAGATGTTGAGATGTTGCACCATGGGACTGGTACCTTACCTCGGCGGGGCCCCAGACGACTGCAGTAGTCCACGTAGATGGTCTTGCGCAGGCGCAGACACTCGGGACGCTGCTGTTTGGACAAGTTACAGTTACAGCCCTTAAACAGTGACGTCATCTGTAACCACTTCTGAACGGCCCGGCACTGGAGACGATCCTTTGGAGAGCACTGTCCGTCTGCAGGGAAATGAAAAACCTGATTTAAAATGAGCGATCAGTAACATCGTAAAGGGGGGCGTCCACCAACCCCGACAAGGCTACGACAATGGCTTTCCGACAAGGTCCATGATTGGCCTACGATTGGAGGCCTTGTCATGGTTGGTGGACCCCAGTTCCTGACAAGAGTCTACGATTAGGCCATGACAAGGCCACGATTGGAAGCTTGTTGGGAGCCTTCTGACAAGGCAACGATAATATCGAACATGTTTGATTTTTCCCACGACTGGACCCTTGTCGTGGAATGTCATGGTGTGTCAGCAGTGTGTCGCAGAGGTCTATGATAGGAAATTTTGGAGGAGCGTGAACTTCTCGACACGCCCCGACAACGCTGTCATAAAGCCCCCCTTCTTATGACAAGGCTGCGACAATCGCTGATTGGAACTTTCTTGTCTGTGCTTGTCGTAGCCTAGTCTTGGTTGCTGGACGCCCCCTTTTTAATTTACCAGTGTTAGGGTCTGCTGGAGGGTGATTTTTTTCTATCAAGGTCGAAATTTACAATGTAAAATGACGGAAGAATGTGACACGTCTGAACATTGGTCTTCTTTGAGATCGGAAATTTAAACTGCTACAAATGTGAATTTATATAGAACTCTTATGAAAATTGAAGAGAAATATTACTTATTACTTCGAAGTTAAGGAAATTGATTTAAATCTAATCCTATGATTCTTGAAACCGGATATGTTAGGAAAAGGTTTCTCAATAACATGATATATTCAATAAAGGACGTTTTCAGTAAAATTACCTTTTGACAATGAACAATCATCATCCCACTCATTTCCTGAAATAACACATTCTCATTTAGGATAATAATATATATATATATATATATATATATATATATATATATATATATATATATATATATATAGTTTTCTACCACCTAAGTAACACGAGCTGGTAGTGTTAGATGACAGCCTAAACCTAATTGAAGTTTTCAGTTTTCATTCTATCAATGTGCAATATAGTAACCAAATGAGGGAGCGAACAAGTAGATTTTATTACCCACCTAATACGGAGTCTCAATTCTAAGCCTATGGAGTCTACAGATCACTACTGAGTAGAAAACGGACCTCCGGAATCTCCTAAGAGAATATGGCTTTTTGGGCCACCTGACGGGCATTATGGGAACTAATGTATATAAACAATACATGGCGCTTGGGTCGAATTTCTTATTATTTACAAGATTTTTTTCCTAATAATTACTCGAAAGGTGATTAATAAATACAAAATTACCACGATTTCGATCTCTGTGGCCGTTTTCTTTTTGTAGTTGACACTATGTAATACTCCTCGCTGTCGCTCGGAGTTTTACTACGCGTCAACTACGCGGAGAATACGGCCACTCAGATCGAAACCATGGTAATATTGTGTATGTATCCGATCAAAAAGAATGCGAGTCATATTACTGCTCGTTACAATAACGTGTGGGGCGACATTGCCTGGATATAAATACTGGAGTGTAATAGGTATATGCCCTACACGACCCATGTGCCAGCCGTCTCTGTCTTCTCCAGCAGTCTTCTGCATCTAGTGATCTCCATCCGAGCTCCCGCCAATCACGGTAAAACAGAACTAATCTCCGTCGTTGTCATTCAGCCATTTCATCCTCAATCGAAGGTGCTTTGCCTTTCTTTAACGCGGCCCCGGCGAGGGCCCTCAGTCTCCCGTTGTGTTGGGAGCCTCTCGGCGCAGTTTGCGAGCCTTCAAAAGCCGATTGTCACACTTATTATCCACTCTCGGCGGCAAGATGAACTGCCTCTGCTCCGCCGAACCAGGGACATCTGCTTTGAAATGCTGCCTCACTCTTTAAAGCTAATCAATCAGCCAGGAGCGGGCTTCAGGACGACCGGGTAGTGCTCGCAGCCATTCAGGTGGCTTCCCGACTGGCTTCCCGACTGGCTTCCCAACTGACTTCCCGCCTGGCCTCCCCCCTACCCTCCCCATACCCTCCCCATACCCTCCCCATACCCTCCCCATACCCTCCCCCTGCCCTTCCCCATACCCTCCCCCATACCCTTCCCCCTGCCCTCCCCCTGGCTTACCCCCTGCATTCCCCCCCTGCCCTCCCCCATACCCTTCCCACCTGCCTTCCCACCTGCCTCCCCGGTTGGCTTCTCGTTGGCTTCCCGGGTCGGCAGAGTGGCTTCCTCCCCTGCAGACTCTAGATGTGGAAGTGGCCATGTGGGTTTTTTCTAAGATGACGACCAAGCAGTGCTTGCGGCCATTCAACTGGCTTCCTTCGTGGCTTCCCCCCTGCCTACCGCCTGACTTCCCCCCTGCCTCCCTCCCGACGTCCCGCTAGTTTCCCCGCCTGACTTCCCGATTTGGCTTCCCGCCCGGCTGCCAGCCTGGCTGCCTGCCTGCCTTTCCACCCGCCTTCTCACCTGGCTTCCCATCCGACCTCCCGCCCAGCCTCCAACCTGCCTTCCCCCCTACCTTCCCCCATGCCTTCCCCCTGCCCTTCCCCCTGCCTTCCCCCCTGCCTTCCCCCCTGCCCTTCCCCCTGCCCTTCCCCCTGCCTTCCCGCCTCCTCCCCCTTTGGCTTCTCGTTGGCTTCCCGGGTCGGCGCTGTGGCTTCCTCGCCTGCAGACTCTAGAGTGGAAGTGGCCATGTGGCTTTTTTCTCAGACGGAGGGGATTAGCTGGAGCCGTGTCTCGTGCTGCGGATTACGCGCACTCGTTAGTTTCACGCCTCAGTGACCCTGCACTCCGGTAAGGGCCGCACTCACAGACTTAGCGTAAAGCGCCAGATCCACTAAGACGACGGAACTTTCAAGCGAATGCGTCTGCGATCCATGCGACTGTGCGAATCCCATGCTATGATATTCAATATATTGGATATTGTCGGAAGGCATTCGCATTTCCATGAGAATTCTCATGAGCCATGCGAGCACCAAGCGAATTCCATGCGACGGCCTGATCCAATGAAGCGATTTTTCATGCGAATTTCATTCGACCCAGCGAACGTCTGTGAAGGTCTGCAAACCCAAATTCACATTGAAAATCGCCTTAGTGGATCTGGTGCTTAAGGCTGGCCCAAACTCTTAGACTTAGCGTAAAGCGCCAGATTCACTAAGGTGACCAAACGAATGCGGCTGTGATTCATGCAACTGTGCGAATCCCATGGATGATATTCAATATATTTAATATTGTCGCAAGGCATTCGCATGTCCATGTGAACGTCTGCGAATGTCTGCGAACGTCTGCGAACCCAAATTCACATGGAAAATCGCCTTAGTGGACCTGGCGGTTTAGGCTGGCCCGCAAATTCAGACTTAGCGTAAGGCTGGCCTACAATTTTTGTATGGAAGAACGACTGACTGCAGTCGAATGCAATTTTGTCCAATAAAAAAAAAAAACACTTTCAGACTTAGCGTAAGGCTGGTCCACACTCTGAGACTTAGCGTAAGCCTGGTCCGCACTCTGAGACTTAGCGTAAGGCTGGCTCGCACCTTCAGACTTAGCGTAAGGCTGTCCTGCACCCATAGACTTAGCGTAAAGGCGGGCGTCCACCAACCACGACAAGGCTACGACAATGGCTTTCTGACAAGGTCCACGACAGGCCTACGATTGGAGGCCTTGTCTTGGTTGGTGGATGCCAGTTCCCAACAAGAGTCTACGACAAGGCCACGACAGGCTGTGACATGAAGCTTGTCGGGAGTCAATTTTTGCCATGACTGGACCCTTGTCGTGGAGTGTTGTGGTTTCCTCGATCATTGTCGTAGTGTGTCGGGACCATGGACGCCTTTTTTACGGGAACCAGCAACGTCTACGACACGCCCCGACAACGCTGTCGCAAAGCCCCCCTTCTTACGACAAGGCTGTGACAGGCGCCGATAGGAACTTTCTTGTCGGCGCTTGTCGTAGTCTTGTCGTGGTTGGTGGACGCCACCCTTTAGGCTGGCCTGCACTCACAGACGGCGTAATGTGATTATGGAACTGAATCGGCAATCGAGAACGCTAATGTAAGAGAAAAAATATGTGAATGTCTGTAGATGGCAGAAGATGACTGTTTTTATATATGTAACTGGCTTAATTGAACGGGATTGAAATTAATCTTGTCTAATCAATTTTTCACTCAATGCTTAGATGAAGCGCGGTACCAGCGTCAATGGAGATTCACTCTCACCTCGACATTTAGCATCAGTCGCTACTTTTTCACGTTTAAAAATAATGCTTGTCTATATAAAGTGAGATAAGATGTAATTATTGAACAAGATAATTAACAGAATGTAAGCTAGATTAGAAGAGTGAGGCTTCAGCAATGCAGCAAGTTCCCCTCTTTGTAGTGATGTTCACTATTACAGACACGGGGGTGAATCGGGTCTGTATCTCACTGATTCGTAACCCGGTTTAGTCAATTATCTCACCCCTGGTTCAAGTTTAGCCGAAAGAATAACATTAAGTAATTATACCCAGCAACAACTCCCCGTAAAGTGCCATGATCGTGGCGGAGTGATGTGAGATGACGTGATCATTGACTGGCCAATCAGCGGCCAGGATTTCAGAGAGCAGACGAGCCATCATCATGGAGATCTAAACGTTCCTATCTGGATTTACTTAAGCAATTTGGATTATTCTGATATTGTGCTGCTATTCAATGTCATTAAAAGGGGTGAGATCCGGAACCGCACTGGAATCATGGATAAAAAAAATGATCGTTTGGATGTGCTGTAATTGTCACTCGGCTTCACCTCGATGGAGGTGACAGTGGAATCCAAACTTGTAGAGTATTGTTCATTTATACGATTCTCGATACAGTTCTGTTTAATTTATGTCAGACTATGTTCTAGATGAGGTCACCACATACAGATTATATATAATCTGAATTATTTGTAGTTCCATCCAACCATTCATATTTCGTCATCGGAATAACTTACTTTATAAGAAACAACAATCTATTATATATTAAAGTTGCCGTGATATGAAAGAGGCGACACGTAGCATTCAAAATGAGTTGCTTTCTGTGTTTATCTCACCCCTGTAGACACTAAAAGAAGGGATGACACACAGGATCCAGACCATGGAGAACGGACTGCAATACTCGTAGGGCCATGGAGAACGAGTCCCAAATGTTAAGCCTATGGGACAAAAACACCAGGGGTGAGATAAAAGTTGTTACGATTCCTCTACAATCTAGATGAAACAAAAATAGCGTAAGAAAATCTACACCTGAATATAAAAGGAAACGGTAGGAATAAAACACATCAACCTTACGACCGACAAAGTATGTTAAATGCTGTGATCAACATTCCAAGGTCACACATCTACTGTCAAGGTCACGGATCTACTGTCAAGGTCACGGATTTACTGGCAATGTCCTCGGAGCCCAGTCCTAAGAACACGGTGAAATATTCAGACCCGACAAGAAAAAACGGAAAACCGTGTCAGAAACACAAAAATCTACAGCTTTGCTGAAAAAATAGGGAAAAAACGTGACAAGTGGTCCAGCCCTATTCACGCCTAAAAAGCCTGATATTAGGCTCATCTACGAAGGAGCGCAGAATTTGCCGATCCATTCTGTCTCCAGGACACGACGCGGGCTTTTAGCATTGACCACGCCGCATGCCTCCCTCTCCTCCTGCCGGCACTTATATAGACAGTCCTGACCATGCTGTACAAGCCTAAAAAAAGAGATGATAATTTACGGTTCATACTGAGTGAGGCGTTTACGAAGAATGACCGCGATCTGTCCCCAGTCCCTGCTAACCTCTGGCGATGTGTTCCCGGCTGATATTATGATGACTGGAGCCTGAAGAACGACCGCCATCTGCCCCCAGTTCCCGCTGACCTACGGCAACATGTCCCCGGCTAACGGTATGATGACCGCAGCCTGAAGAACGACCAACATCTGCCCCCAGGTCCCACTGACCTACAACGACGTGTCCCCGGCAGACAGTATGATGACCGCAGCCTGAAGAACGACCGCCATCTGCCCCCAAGTCCCGCTGACCTACAACGACGTGTCCCCGGCTGACAGTATGATGACCGCAGCCTGAAGAACGACCGCCATCTGCCCCCAGGTCCCGCTGACCTACGGCAACGTGTCCCCGGCTGACAGTATGATGACCGCAGCCTGAAGAACGACCGCCATCTGCCCCCAAGTCCCGCTGACCTACGGCAACATGTCCCCGGCTGACAGTATGATGACCGCAGCCTGAAGAACGACCGCCATCTGCCCCCAGGTCCCGCTGACCTACGATGACGTGTCCCCTGCTGACAATATGATGACCGCAGCCTGAAGAACGACCGCCATCTGCCCCCAGGTCCCGCTGACCTATGGCGACATGTCCCAGGCTGACAGTATGATGACCGCAGCCTGAAGAACGACCGCCATCTGCCCCCAGTTCCCGCTGACCTACGACGACGTGTCCCCGGCTGACAGTATGATGACCGCAGCCTGAAGAACGACCGCCATCTGCCCCCAGTTCCCGCTGACCTACGACGACGTGTCCCCGGCTGACAGTATGATGACCGCAGCCTGAAGAACGACCGCCATCTGCCCCCAGTTCCCGCTGACCTACGACGACGTGTCCCCGGCTGACAGTATGATGACCGCAGCCTGAAGAACGACCGCCATCTGCCCCCAGGTCCCGCTGACCTACGACGACGTGTCCCTGGCCGACAGTATGATGACCGCAGCCTGAAGAACGACCGCCATCTGCCCCCAGGTCCCGCTGACCTACGACGACGTGTCCCCGGCTGACAGTATGATGACCGCAGCCTGAAGAACGACCGCCATCTGCCCCCAGGTCCCGCTGACCTACGACGACGTGTCCCTGGCCGACAGTATGATGACCGGAGCCTGAAGAACGACCGCCATCTGCCCCCAGTCCGCCCCCAGCGCCGCCCAGCGGAGAGATAGTGAAGAGCCCCGGTTAGCCTCGTTACCAGAGATCAATCTGAGCCTGATTGGATCTCGATCCAGGGACACCACCGGGGGGGGGGGGGGGGGCTGGAGGGGGGGGCTGGAGGGGGGGGGGGGTTAGAGCTGCTCAGAGCAGCAGCTGGAGTGGTGACACTTATATCATACCCCAGTCACACCGGCGTCAAGACTATACCGTGTTCCCGTGTACGCACGTCTACGTCCTTTTACGTATTTTGAGAGATACGTATTTTAGTGTGCGCGGGAAAATGCGGAGTTTAATATATGTAAAAGTTAGTCAGAATGCGTAAACAAAAATGAACAAAACGTGGACAAAATGTACGAATTAAGAAAAAGAATAATCTGAATTTGATATGTCATATCCTAGCTGCATCTAATATGTATTCTCTTTAAAACCGTGAGCTGGAAAAAAGGTTAAACTTCAGAAAAAAGGAGCGATATTATAAGCACTTGGATGATGTTGCTTATCTCTTCGGCCTATTTGTTTATAGTAACTTGGGGCTCTTTCCCAGCAGACGCTAGGTTCTATTTAAGGAAAACATGGAGGAACTGGGCAACTAAACCTATGCTGGGATTGTAATCAAGGGTGATCACTCTCACTGCACAGTTTTAGTCTATTGCGCTCGCAATTTGAGACAAAGTCTGTGGTGGAGTTTGACCAGAGACCAGAGAAGAAATAACAGCACTGAAACACATCACGATGACTCTGGGGTCGTTTAATTCCTGTTTAGATACAAAGACCATCATGGAGGGTGACTGTCCTCCAGGAAGATCCACCTAAGATCTTCCATAAGTGTTTAACATAAATGACCCCGATCCTCCATATTCTTCACTTACAGTAAAACGCCCTGGCAGGAGACACCCCTTGAAATCTCCTAGAAGATTCAAATTCACAATAAAAAAAACCTTATTCCTATATACCTACCCTTATACCCTACATATGAGCGAACAACCTATGATTACCTAACGCTGCTGGGGTGGGATAACTTTTGTTTACTGCCCAGGTTGACGTTTACTGCCCAGGTTGACGTTTACTGCCCAGGTTGACGTTTACTGCCCAGGTTGACGTTTACTGCTCAGGTTGACGATTACTGCCCAGGTTGACGTTTACTGCTCAGGTTGACGTTTACTGCCCAGGTTGACATTTACTGCCCAGGTTGACGTTTACTGCTCAGGTTGACGATTACTGCCAAGGTTGACGTTTACTGCACAGGTTGACGTTTACTGCACAGGTTGACGTTCAGAGACATTCGGTTTTTATCGATATTAGCCGACAGTTGAAGGTATATAGGAATAGGGAAACCACGTACCGGTGGAAATAAGTCAAAGTTACTCGGTAAGGCTTGGAAAAATTGCTGTCTTGGGCAGTGACTTTTCCCAGCCTCACCTTGTGACCTTGACTTATTTACATCGGAACATAGTTTCCCTCTATTCATCATTTAAACTAGGGGAAATATATATATTATGGTATCTAACATTGTCCATATTTATAAATGCTATAGGCCTCTTATCTCCAACCTATACTCTCCTTGACTTAAACGTACTTAAACACACCCCTGGTTCTGTCCCGGCTATGGATGTCAGAAGAGTTTACCCTTGCTTTCTACATAACGTATGTATAATAAATGATATGAGCACTAATAAGCTTATTAGAAGTGACAAGGCATCTGGCCGATGGATAAGCGCAGTAATAGAAGGCCCCGTGGGGTATGCTATCCTGTATCACGAATACTCATCTTGACAAACTGATTATTCTAATCAAATCTTTATACAAATGAAATAATAAAATCTTTGTACAAATGATGCATCTTGCGTTTATCTTTGCTGCTATATTTACGGGGGTAAATATTGATTTAGATGAATATTGCTTTTGATGAATATTATACAAATAACCACATTTTTCTTGAGACTAATAAAATTTGAAATATTCTACCATGCCTATAGAAAATCTCTGTGTAGGATTTTCCGATGGCCATAAACTGTGGCTGAAGGAATTTCCCGAGTATCCTGACCTTATACCTCCGCACCCCCTTCCCCGCTCTCCATCCATGCACGTCATAAAGCACGGCGTAACGAGCAGACTATATCTTCAGAACAATGGCGGCGCGGCGTGCTGTGGGCGGGAGGTGGGCCGGGAGCGGCCATATTGACGTGTATGTATTGGGAGGGGGAGGAGGAGGAGGAGGCGGGGCGGGGCTGGTATTTCTAGCGGATGTCCGCTGCTATGATAGACACGGCTGAGGTAAATAGACGTACCTCGCCCTGCAGCACCGCTCCCCCCTTCCCCTCCTCCCCCTCCTCCTCCTCCTCCTCACCGGGCGGGCGGGCGGGCGGGCGGGCGGGCGGGCAGATCTTAGAAAATCTGATCGTCAATCAAGAACGGCGCATGCGCCAGGGTGTCGTGACCCAATCACAGTCCTTCCCGGTTCTTCCCGCCCTTATACCCCTACACCCCCTTCCCTCTCTTCCCTCCCTTCCCAACCCCTACACTCCCTTCCCAACCCTCCCCTCCCCTTCCCTTCTCTCCCCTTCCCTTCCCTTCCCTCCCCTTCCAGTCCCTTCTCTTCCGAACCCTTCTCCAAACTTCTCTACCCTTCCTGCCCCTTTACTTCCCTTCCCTCCCCTACCTGCCCCTTCCTTCCCCTTCCTGCCCCTTCCCTCCCCTTCTCTTCCCTCCCCTTCTCTTCCCTCCCCTTCTCTTCCCTCCCCTCCTCTTCCCTCCCCTTCCTGCCCCTTCCTTCACACCACTACCCTACCTTTCCTCCTTTTCCCACCCCTACCCCTCTTCCCTCCCCTTCCCACCCTGTATACCTGCCACTTCTCTCCCCTTCTCTACCCCTTCCCTCACCTTCCCTCCCCTTCCTGCCCCTGTCTCCCCTTCCCGCCCCTTTTCTCCACTTCTCGCTCCTTCCCTCAAAAATGCAGCTTTAGAGCAGTCACCGAGACAGTGTATGAGCAGGTAATAATGTTTATAAAGACAATACATCAGCAGATAGTGTTCTGAAAGACAACACGTCGATCTCAGCAGACGGCCGTCAGACGCGCGTCTTGATTCGGGGATTTACGGAGGGATCCCGGGAACATTACACCACGTGACCTCACCAGCATGACGCCAGTGACACTGACACCCGAGTTTTAAACGTGCTTATCATAAGTTATTTATCATTGGCCGATTTACCATCACCGATCTGCAGTCGGGAACCACTGATCGATTAGTTAGGTACACAGACGCCGGATTGGTAAAATGGAAACAGTCTGGTTTTTGAAATGCTCACTTTGAAGAAAATTGCGCAATAAAGCCACCACCGACCAACAGAATAAAAATGCTTGGATTTCCTGGTGAGGCTCAAGGTTTCAGGATGAACATTAAATGGGTATGGACCTGTAAAATGCTGGAGAGAGAAGGTTTGCCCTGCACACTCACCGGCTATTTGATAGTGGTTTTGACCCATTAGATTCATGTCAATTACCGCTATTAACACTATGTAAGGAGGTCAATGTGAAGGTCGTGGTTTGCTGTGAATGCAGTCTTTGTTTCCAACTGCGCGAAAATCACCAGTTTATATATGTATACCATAGGTATGATTTTGTGTATACAAGGTAGTCCTATTTTCTGTTGTGTATACGCCTCATCATTTTGGGTATACAAGGTAGTTTTATTTCCCGTTGTGTATACGCTTCATCTATAGACGTGTAAAATGTATATGACCCGCGTATACATGTCCCGCACACGATATTTCTCTTCATATACGCTTTGCGGCAAATACAGCCATTACGCTGACATATAGAAGAGGAAATGTGTTAATATACAGCCGATACATGCACCTACGCGATGGCGTATATATATGAATAAACTGGTGGTTTTCGTGCAGTGTACTGGGTCAATCCATGCCTTCTATATTCCTTATATGGCAGTGAAGGGAGAGGGACAACTCCATGCAGATATTCCTTATATGGCAGATAATGGAGTGGGACTACACCTTGTATATGAGCGTCAATATTTATGAAGAAAATACAGATAAAATAATGTATGAGGGGTAACGCATGGCATGTTGTCATGTTGAATCCCACAGTGGTCACTTTTTTCTCCGGCTTTATCTATTTTTATTTCCGTGTCCACCGAGGCGTTTTATGACGGCACGTGACTAGCACGTGACTGAGTCTGTCGTCAGCGGGGCGGGGTAGACAGGAGGCTGCTGGGACCCGGCGTGTGGCTGTGGCGGGGTGGGGCGGGGTGCCGGCAGGATGTTGCATGCCGGGAACATCCCGCACCCCGCCACACACAGTGCTGCCACCATGCGGAACGCTTCCCAGGAGACCCAGCCGGATATGACGTTATAGCCAAGGACGCTGATCATGAGAATCATAAAGCAGAGCACGACCCTCGCCGGGTATCAGCGCGCGGCCCGCCAGGCGTGACGTCATCGGCAGACGACATTTTGTTTCCTCCTTTAATCTCGAAGCAGATACTATTTTGCGTCCTCCTTTAATCTCGAAGCAGATACGATTTTGTTTTCTTCGTTTAATCTTGAAGCATTCCATATTTTGCATCCGCTTTAATCTTGAGATTTTGTCTGGATTTACTTCTGACGGAGATAACATTGTTCTGGATTTTATTCAATGAGATTTTGCCTCCCCTTTCACCCTGAAGTAATATATATTGTGTATCCACTTTTATTGAGGAAGCCGACCACATTTTGCTTCTCCTTTACTCCCGAGGCTCGCGTTTCTCCATCGAGCACTATACTCCCCTTCATGTACGGAACGACGGAAAATGTGACAATTTCTAAAAACGTTTCAATACAACTTCCGTTGTTCAACATGGCCATATACAGACCTAAGGAAAATCAAACCTATCTGCAGGATGATAGACTTCAATCTCAGGAATCAGGATTCACAGGCAAGCTAAATAGTTTGGACAATAATCCATTACCCGGCGTCTACATGAGACCACTGAAAACCTGACCACTGTAGATCATCTGTCCTAACCCGGCATTTACACCAGACGACTAAATCGTGACGACTGTAGATCGTCTAGCAAATAGTCGTCAGGTGGTGCTCTAACCCGGCGTTTACACTAGACAACTAAAAACGTGATGACTGTAGATCATCTAGCCAATAGTCGTCAGGTGGTGCTCTAACCCGGCGTTTACACTAGACAACTAAAAACGTGACGACTGTAGATCGTCAGCCAATAGTCGTCAGGTGGTGCTCTAACCCGGCGTTTACACTAGACGACTAAAAACGTGACGACTGTAGATCGTCTAACCAATAGTCATCCGGTTGTGCCCTAACCCGGCGTTTACACTAGACGACTAAAAACGTGATGACTGTAGATCATCTAGCCAATAGTCGTCAGGTGGTGCTCTAACCCGGTGTTTACACTAGACGACTAAAAACGTGATGACTGTAGATCATCTAGCCAATAGTCGTCAGGTGGTGCTCTAACCCGGTGTTTACACTAGACGACTAAAAACGTGATGACTGTAGATCATCTAGCCAATAGTCGTCAGGTGGTGCCCTAACCTGGCGTTTACACTAGACAACTAAAAACGTGATGACTGTAGATCATCTAGCCAAAAGTCGTCAGGTGGTGCTCTAACCCGGCGTTTACACTAGACGACTAAAAACGTGATGACTGTAGATAGTCTAGCCAATAGTCGTCAGGTGGTGCTCTAACCAGGTGTTTACACTAGACGACTAAAAACGTGACGACTGTAGATCATCTAGCCAATAGTCGTCAAGTGGTGCTCTAACCCGGCGTTTACACTAGACGACTAAAAACGTGATGACTGTAGATCATCTAGCCAATAGTCGTCAGGTGGTGCTCTAACCCGGCGTTTACACTAGACAACTAAAAACGTGACGACTGTAGATCGTCAGCCAATAGTCGTCAGGTGGTGCTCTAACCCGGCGTTTACACTAGACGACTAAAAACGTGATGACTGTAGATCGTCTAACCAATAGTCGTCAGGTGGTGCTCTAACCCGGCGTTTACACTAGACGACTAAAAACGTGACTACTGTAGATCGTCTAACCAATAGTCATCCGGTTGTGCCCTAACCCGGCGTTTACACTAGACGACTAAAAACGTGATGACTGTAGATCATCTAGCCAATAGTCGTCAGGTGGTGCTCTAACCCGGTGTTTACACTAGACGACTAAAAACGTGATGACTGTAGATCATCTAGCCAATAGTCGTCAGGTGGTGCCCTAACCTGGCGTTTACACTAGACAACTAAAAACGTGATGACTGTAGATCATCTAGCCAAAAGTCGTCAGGTGGTGCTCTAACCCGGCGTTTACACTAGACGACTAAAAACGTGATGACTGTAGATAGTCTAGCCAATAGTCGTCAGGTGGTGCTCTAACCCGGTGTTTACACTAGACGACTAAAAACGTGACGACTGTAGATCATCTAGCCAATAGTCGTCAAGTGGTGCTCTAACCCGGCGTTTACACTAGACGACTAAAAACGTGATGACTGTAGATCATCTAGCCAATAGTCGTCAGGTGGTGCTCTAACCCGGCGTTTACACTAGACAACTAAAAACGTGACGACTGTAGATCGTCAGCCAATAGTCGTCAGGTGGTGCTCTAACCCGGCGTTTACACTAGACGACTAAAAACGTGATGACTGTAGATCGTCTAACCAATAGTCGTCAGGTGGTGCTCTAACCCGGCGTTTACACTAGACGACTAAAAACTTGACTACTGTAGATCGTCTAACCAATAGTCATCCGGTTGTGCCCTAACCCGGCGTTTACACTAGACGACTAAAAACGTGATGACTGTAGATCATCTAGCCAATAGTCGTCAGGTGGTGCTCTAACCCGGTGTTTACACTAGACGACTAAAAACGTGATGACTGTAGATCATCTAGCCAATAGTCGTCAGGTGGTGCTCTAACCCGGTGTTTACACTAGACGACTAAAAACGTGATGACTGTAGATCATCTAGCCAATAGTCGTCAAGTGGTGCCCTAACCTGGCGTTTACACTAGACAACTAAAAACGTGATGACTGTAGATCATCTAGCCAAAAGTCGTCAGGTGGTGCTCTAACCCGGCGTTTACACTAGACAACTAAAAACGTGATGACTGTAGATCGTCTAGCCAATAGTCGTCAGGTGGTGCTCTAACCCGGTGTTTACACTAGACGACTAAAAACGTGACGACTGTAGATCATCTAGCCAATAGTCGTCAAGTGGTGCTCTAACTCGGCGTTTATACTAGACGACTAAAAACGTGACGACTGTAGATCGTCTAGCCAATAGTCGTCAGGTGGTGCTCTAACCCGGCGTTTACACTAGACGACTAAAAACGTGATGACTGTAGATCGTCAGCTAATAGTCGTCAGTTGGTGCCCTAACCCGGCGTTTACACTAGACGACTAAAAACGTGACGACTGTAGATCATCTAGCCAATAGTCGTCAGGTGGTGCTCTAACCCGGCGTTTACACTAGATGACTAAAAACATGAAGACTGTAGATCGTCTAGCCAATAGTCGTCAAGTGGTGCTCTAACCCGGCGTTTACACTAGACGACTAAAAACGTGATGACTGTAGATCGTCTAGCCAATAGTCGTCAGTTGGTGCCCTAACCCGGCGTTTACACCAGACGACTAAATACGTAACAACTGTAGATCGTCTAACCAATAGTCGTCAGGTGGTGCTCAATTGCGCAATATTGGCTACAAAACCCTTAAGCGTTTACACTAGATACTGACGATTAAGATTTTACAGAATCGTAAGGTGCCTAAATGACTGATTTAAGCCAACTGGAAGCCTGTTGCTTGCATCATAGCGTCTGCTATAGTCGTCAGGTGGTGCTGAAGTGTGTAATTTGATAATCTGTAGTCGCCACTAACTTAGCGTTTACATTTGACTATTTCTAACTCTTTACTGCTGAAAGGTTTTGCAACATCCAAGAATCGCCGCCCATAATTACATTTTTATAATCTTATAAGAGCCTGTTTCCATTGACTGATTTCACGTTAGTGCTAAAGGTCTGTTGGTGGTTCCTAACTACAGAAATATTGGAACAGCCAAATACGCGTCACAGTCAATATAGTTAACATCTCATTTTACCACATCAGCTTGGAAATGTTACCCTATCTCAAGTTATATATTTATCACTATGTGAAAAAGATATGAGATTTTTCTACCGCAAGAGGGCCCGGATGGAAGAACGGCAGTGTTGCCGAATCCGGTGATATCAGAATGTAAAATGCATTTTCCATAATAAAAAATGTATAAAAAAAAAAAAAAATCTACATGTAAGGTTAATCTCGATGCACTATGATTATTACGGACACCGAAATTGTATCCGAAAAACCTGTGTAAACGAGAGATACAAAATAGAAAAAGTCAATATAATCTAGCCGTTTCCTTTTCAGCTTTAAACCTCTTTGCAGTGTGAATCCACAGTTGATTAGACTGCCACTTCACGTGGACACATGTGACATATTAAAGGCATATCCTACAATTCACGGTGGCGCGACCTGGTGATTTTAAAATATTCTCATTCATCCATCGAAATTGGTGATTTGTGGCATAATCCAAACTCAATTTTTGAGGTTTGTCTAGTTTGACCTATCCCAATAGGTAAAATAGGCCCTTTTTCATATGTTTGATTTATATAGGAAATGTACTGAAAATAAGGTTTTCTTCGATTCTTTCAAAACCAAGTACGGTGACCCATGATTTTTAAAACCTAAATAGGTAGTATTAGACATATACTATATTCTGTGAATGTTTAAGGAAAATGACATGGGTTTTACTATGTGAAAAACAACTTTTTAGAATTTCTATATAATCTAATATAAAATGATCACAATATTGATCTCTAAATCAAAATCTAGCACGGTGACCCCCAATTTTTAAGTCAGATATGTGCTCTACAATACTAAGAGATCATAATATTTGATTTTTAGAAAAATGACATGGGTTTTAATTTTCACGCCAAATTGTCCGATATGCCTTTAACAAACAAAACTCTGCAGTACATGAGGTGCTTTCCGCTGACGAAAGCAATCCCACAGTATATTTCTGCAATCATCAACTAATGGCATATTCAGCGGAACCCACCCAGGGACCTGTTTCACTAGTTTCGTGACATGTCTAGATGGCGTCTAGATGGTGAGTCCGGTTTCATAAGAACTATATTACACTTAGTTTTGTCCGTTCTTGCTTGCACTGTTGGTGCCGCTTTTCATGTCTGTCTAACACTTTAGTCACAAAACTAGTGAAACAGGTCCATGATGTGTAGATTTGTCTAATTCTTATGTTTGGGGTCTGTCTTTTCCTAAGGGCAGCCACTTGTGTTGTCACGAAACTATATTATTATTAGTAGTAGTATTAGTATTATTATCATTATTATTATTATTATTATTATTATTTGTAATCGTCAGTATAACTATACTGAATTGGTTGACTTGAGTAAACCCGGATATGCAAAAGGCCGGTTGAAAACCAAATGTATTATTTGAACTGTTGCCTAATAGAAACAAAAACAAAAACAAAACAAAAAAACAACAACAACTAGTGAAACAGGTCCCAGAACTGGTCGGCCGAACTGTTTTATAGATAATTGCAGTCGCAGTCGCAATGCGATGACCGGACCTGACAGGGCACTACTTATACAGTTCTATAAATCAACAATTAAAATGATTACATTACCTTGTGATCTGTTTCTGTGCTCCCATGATTATTCGTTTCCATTATTTATTTTCTATATACAATGTCAGTGTTGATATTTGTGAAATATTGCAGTCAAGCTACAAAGATTTCGTTTAGATTTTGTCAATATTAGAGAGACTAGGACTGAGGATGAATTCAAAAATTGAAGGAAATGTATGAGGGTGTTAGTATGTATCAACATGTAATTGTAGTGCATCGTTTGTAAGTGTGTAGCATTTCAGAATTGTACAAAGAGTAGTATATGAAGTATTTCATTGCCTGAAGAAGTCTACTGTATGTAGACGAAACGTTGCAAATTAATAACTCAAATCCCCCCCCCCCCCATCTCGTTGTAAAGTTACCCCCAATAAATTCACTTTTGATTTGATTAGCTTGTCTGGTTTTCTGTGGATTTTTACGACTCGAAGTATATCATACTTTATACATGGGACTTTAAAAACATTACCGGATAAGTATCAACCACCGGATATCTACGGTCTCCAGATAACGGCTCAGCAGAGGGACGCGCTCCAGTGGGGCTGATCACGTGACATCAGCAGACATGGTCACGTGGAGGAGCAACCAATAAGGCCCGGCGTCCACCGTCTACGATAGAAATCTAGACCTACCGATATAGAACCGGAACAAAAAGCAAACATCGGAGACATATCGGGAAGGTGCAAAATCGTAGACATATGTCTAGAAATGCCAATCCACCACGCATTGTATGGGTTTTTTATCGGTGTCTAATCACAGAAACTTGGCCAACTGCCCCGATATTAGGTGACATTCCGATGCAATTTATCGGGAGGTGCATCGTTGACCATATCACAGCGATATCGTAGTAGGTGGACGCCGGTCCTAAGGCTCTGACACCATCTCGGGTCTGACCAGGGTGGACTGGCATAGGTGGAGACGATTGGATGATGGTGAAAAACAAAGCATGGTAAAATGAAATAAAAAGGGGGTACCTTGGTAAATAAGGGAGACTGCAATGTACCCTGTGTGTGAGACAGACTGCTGAGCCTAACACCTGAACCCTGTTTATAAGACAGACTGAGCCTAACACCTGTACCCTGTTTATAAGACAGACTGAGCCTAACACCTGTACCCTGTTTGTGAGAGCCTAACACCTCTACCCTGTTTGTGTGGCAGACTGAGCCTAACACCTCTACCCTGTCTGTGAGACAGGCTGAGCCTAACACCTGTACCCTGTTTGTGTGACAGACTGAGCCTAACACCTCTACCCTGTTTGTGTGACAGACTGAGCCTAACACCTGTACCCTGTTTGTGAGACAGACTGAGCCTAACACCTGTACCCTGTTTGTGTGACAGACTGAGCCTAACACCTGTACCCTGTTTGTGAGACAGGCTGAGCCTAACACCTCTACCCTGTTTGTGTGAGCCTAACACCTGTACCCTGTTTATAAGACAGACTGAGCCTAACACCTGTAACCTGTTTGTGTGACAGACTGAGCCTAACACCTGTACCCTGTTTGTGTGACAGACTGAGCCTAACACCTGTACCCTGTTTGTGTGAGCCTAACACCTCTACCCTGTTTGTGTGGCAGACTGAGCCTAACACCTGTACCCTGTTTGTGTGACAGACTGAGCCTAACACCTCTACCCTGTTTGTGAGACAGACTGAGCCTAACACCTCTACCCTGTTTGTGAGACAGACTGAGCCTAACACCTGTACCCTGTTTGTGAGACAGGCTGAGCCTAACACCTCTACCCTGTTTGTGTGAGCCTAACACCTCTACCCTGTTTGTGAGACAGGCTGAGCCTAACACCTGTACCCTGTTTATAAGACAGACTGAGCCTAACACCTGTACCCTGTTTGTGTGACAGACTGAGCCTAACACCTGTACCCTGTTTGTGTGAGCCTAATACCTGTACCCTGTTTGTGTGACAGACTGAGCCTAACACCTGTAACCTGTTTGTGTGAGCCTAACACCTCTACCCTGTTTGTGTGAGCCTAACACCTCTACCCTGTTTGTGTGACAGACTGAGCCTAACACCTCTACCCTGTTTGTGTGAGCCTAACACCTCCACCCTGTTTGTGAGACAGACTGAGCCTAACACCTCTACCCTGTTTGTGAGACAGACTGAGCCTAACACCTCTACCCTGTTTATAAGACAGACTGAGCCTAACACCTGAACCCTGTTTATAAGACAGACTGAGCCTAACACCTCTACCCTGTTTGTGTGACAGACTGAGCCTAACACCTGTACCCTGTTTATAAGACAGACTGAGCCTAACACCTGTACCCTGTTTGTGTGATAGATTGAGCCTAAGACCTGTACCCTGTTTATAAGGCAGACTGAGCCTAACACCTCTACCCTGTTTGTGTGACAGACTGAGCCTAACACCTGTACCCTGTTTATAAGACAGACTGAGCCTAACACCTCTACCCTGTTTGTGAGACTAAAGAAGAAACCAACAAGTTTTGGCCAAAGTCGTTGTTCTCCACGAGTATGATGCGGAGTGATATGAACGAGGTGACAGGCGAGTGAATATCACGTAGCATTCAAACGAGTTGGAGAACAATGAATTTCTCCAAAACGAGTTACTTTCTGTATTTATCTCACCCCTGTAGACACTAACAGAATGGATAACATACAGGATATAGACCATGGAGAACGGACTGCAATACTTGTATGGGCATGGAGAACGAGATCCCAATGTTAAACCTATGGACATTTATTCCAGGGGTGAGATAACACCTCTACCCTGTTTGTGAGACAGACTGAGCCTAAACACCTGTACCCTGTTTGTGTGAGCCTAACACCTGTACCCTGTTTGTGTGACAGACTGAGCCTAACACCTGTACCCTGTTTGTGAGACAGACTGAGCCTAAACACCTGTACCCTGTTTGTGTGAGCCTAACACCTGTACCCTGTTTGTGTGACAGACTGAGCCTAACACCTGTACCCTGTTTGTGTGAGCCTAACACCTCTACCCTGTTTGTGAGACAGGCTGAGCCTAACACCTCTACCCTGTTTGTGAGACAGACTGAGCCTAAACACCTGTACCCTGTTTGTGTGAGCCTAATACCTGTACCCTGTTTGTGTGACAGACTGAGCCTAACACCTGTACCCTGTTTATAAGACAGACTGAGCCTAACACCTGTACCCTGTTTGTGTGACAGACTGAGCCTAACACCTGTACCCTGTTTGTGTGACAGACTGAGCCTAACACCTGTACCCTGTTTGTGTGAGCCTAACACCTCTACCCTGTTTGTGTGAGCCTAACACCTCTACCCTGTTTGTGAGACAGACTGAGCCTAACACCTGTACCCTGTTTATAAGACAGACTGAGCCTAACACCTCTACCCTGTTTATAAGACAGACTGAGCCTAACACCTCTACCCTGTTTGTGTGAGCCTAACACCTCTATCCTGTTTGTGAGATAGACTGAGCCTAACACCTCTACCCTGTTTGTGTGACAGACTGAGCCTAACACCTCTACCCTGTTTGTGTGAGCCTAACACCTGTACCCTGTTTATAAGACAGACTGAGCCTAACACCTCTACCCTGTTTGTGAGACAGACTGAGCCTAACACCTGTAACCTGTTTGTGTGAGCCTAACACCTGTACCCTGTTTGTGAGACAGACTGAGCCTAACACCTGTACCCTGTTTATAAGACAGACTGAGCCTAACACCTCTACCCTGTTTATAAGACAGACTGAGCCTAACACCTCTACCCTGTTCATAAGACAGACTGAGCCTAACACCTGTACCCTGTTTGTGAGACAGACTGAGCCTAACACCTCTACCCTGTTTGTGTGACAGACTGAGCCTAACACCTCTACCCTGTTTGTGAGACAGACTGAGCCTAAACACATGTACCCTGTTTGTGTGAGCCTAACACCTCTACCCTGTTTGTGTGACAGACTGAGCCTAACACCTCTACCCTGTTTGTGAGATAGACTGAGCCTAAACACATGTACCCTGTTTGTGTGAGCCTAACACCTCTACCCTGTTTGTGTGAGCCTAACACCTCTACCCTGTTTGTATGACAGACTGAGCCTAACACCTCCACCCTGTTTGTGAGACAGACTGAGCCTAACACCTCTACCCTGTTTGTGTGACAGACTGAGCCTAAGATCTGAACCCTGTTTGTATGACAGACTGAGCCTAAGACCTGTACCCTGTTTGTGTGACAGACTGAGCCTAAGACCGGTACCCTGTTTGTGTGACAGACTGAGCCTAAGACCTGTACCCTGTTTGTGTGACAGACTGAGCCTAAGACCTGTACCCTGTTTGTGTGACAGACTGAGCCTAAGACCTGTACCCTGTTTGTGTGACAGACTGAGCCTAAGACCTGTACCCTGTTTGTGTGACAGACTGAGCCTAACACCTCTACCCTGTTTGTGTGACAGACTGAGCCTAACACCTCTACCCTGTTTGTGTGACAGACT
The DNA here is from genome assembly GCA_950022655.1 of Alentia gelatinosa. Lineage (NCBI taxonomy): Eukaryota > Metazoa > Annelida > Polychaeta > Phyllodocida > Polynoidae > Alentia > Alentia gelatinosa. The sequence goes on along the minus strand of OX465584.1, from coordinate 68,383,147 downwards.
GAGCCTAACACCTCTACCCTGTTTGTGAGACAGACTGAGCCTAAACACATGTACCCTGTTTGTGTGACAGACTGAGCCTAACACCTCTACCCTGTCTGTGAGACAGACTGAGCCTAACACCTCTACCCTGTCTGTGAGACAGACTGAGCCTAACACCTCTACTTTGTTTGTGTGACAGACTGAGCCTAACACCTCTACCCTGTTTGTGAGACAGGCTGAGCCTAACACCTCTACTTTGTTTGTGAGACAGACTGAGCCTAACACCTCTACCCTATTTGTGTGACAGACTGAGCCTAACACCTGTAACCTGTTTGTGTGAGCCTAACACCTGTACCCTGTTTGTGAGACAGACTGAGCCTAAGACCTGTACCCTGTTTGTGTGACAGACTGAGCCTAACACCTCTACCCTGTTTGTGTGACAGACTGAGCCTAACACCTGTACCCTGTTTGTGTGACAGACTGAGCCTAACACCTCTACCCTGTTTGTGAGACGGACTGAGCCTAAACACATGTACCCTGTTTGTGTGAGCCTAACACCTCTACCCTGTCTGTGAGACAGACTGAGCCTAAGACCTGTACCCTGTTTGTGTGACAGACTGAGCCTAACACCTCTACCCTGTCTGTGAGACAGACTGAGCCTAACACCTCTACTTTGTTTGTGAGACAAGCTGAGCCTAACACCTCTACCCTGTTTGTGTGACAGACTTAGCCTAACACCTCTACTTTGTTTGTGTGACAGACTGAGCCTAACACCTCTACCCTGTTTGTGAGACAGGCTGAGCCTAACACCTGTACCCTGTTTGTGAGACAGACTTAGCCTAACACCTCTACTTTGTTTGTGAGACAGACTGAGCCTAACACCTCTACCCTATTTGTGTGACAGACTGAGCCTAACACCTGTAACCTGTTTGTGTGACAGACTGAGCCTAACACCTGTACCCTGTTTGTGTGACAGACTGAGCCTAACACCTGTACCCTGTTTGTGTGAGCCTAACACCTCTACCCTGTTTGTGTGGCAGACTGAGCCTAACACCTGTACCCTGTTTGTGTGACAGACTGAGCCTAACACCTGTACCCTGTTTGTGTGACAGACTGAGCCTAACACCTGTACCCTGTTTGTGAGACAGACTGAGCCTAACACCTCTACCCTGTTTATAAGACAGACTGAGCCTAACACCTGCACCCTGTTTGTGTGAGCCTAACACCTCTACCCTGTTTGTGTGACAGACTGAGCCTAACACCTCTACCCTGTTTGTGTGGCAGACTGAGCCTAACACCTCTACCCTGTCTGTGAGACAGGCTGAGCCTAACACCTGTACCCTGTTTGTGTGACAGACTGAGCCTAACACCTCTACCCTGTTTGTGTGAGCCTAACACCTCTACCCTGTTTGTGTGACAGACTGAGCCTAACACCTCCACCCTGTTTGTGAGACAGGCTGCCGTGCCTTCACACCTCGTCTAATTCAGATTCGTAACGAAGCAGGAGGGAGACACATACCGGGGCGGTTCTCACCACTCCGTCTCGGTGAAGGTGTTCGCAGGTCATTGCCTCACGTCCGTCTTTACAGCAGGGACCACAAGACAGAGGAGCTCACGGCATCCCGCGCCTCACCGAGATGCGGCCAACTTCTCGTACCACCGACTCGTGAACAACAACGAGACTGCAGATCTGTGACTAGTCCCTTGAAACACGAGGAGGTTGGATAATAAAGAGGAAACCTATGAAAGTTCAGGGTCAGAGCTCGTGTCCCATCGAGTTTGAATCGCGTAGTAATTCACAAGGAAAAGCTGCGTGAATTATGTAGTGATTCAAAAGAGATGAGATCGAGCTCCAATCTCCGACCTAGGTTTTTGAATCTTTATCTTAGCCTGGAATAAACGTCCATAGGCTTAGCATTACGAACTCGTTCTCAACAGGCTTGCGAGAACGGTAACTTGTTCTCAACGGGTGATAAAGAGATAAATATTTCCAGGCCAAGATAAAATCAGAAACATATTCGTGCTTGGTCTGAGTCCCTGTTCACCATCTCGTTTGGAGTGGTTCAGAATATTCACTCGGCTATCCCCTCGTTCATATTACTGAGCACTCCAAACTCGATGGCGAACGAGGACACAGACCAAACACTGATCAGTTTCTTTCTTAATCTCACCCTTCACAATTGACTAATGGGCAAATATTTATTGAGTAATTTTTCTAAATACTCAACAGGCGTTGAACTCACCAAACTCTTGTACAGCTGGATTTATTCTTATAGACATGTTAAAAGATAAAGAAGGACATTGGATACCTATTGGATAGAATCAGTTAGTCATTTCTAAGAACACAATATCACACCCCAGTGGGACGATTTCTAGCCTTTTACAGCTGAAAGTCGTCAGGTGGTGCAACATCCAAGAATCGCCGCCTATAATTGCTAGTGTAGAGGCTGGGTAAGTCATTTGAGTTACTGAGGCTGACAAACATGGACTCCGGATAATGCGCACTTAAGGATTTCACAAGACAACTAAAAGCAACTGATTTTATTTTAGCCTTGAAATATTATTGAGTATGAGTTACCGTACTCGCAAGCCTGTTGAGTACCAGCTCCTAGTATTAAGCGTATGGACGTTTGTACCAGGATAAGATATGAATTAAGAATATATATAACAGTCAGAAGAAGATGATATCTTAATGTTGAGCTAGGAACTCATATCTAATCGATTCATTGAAATAGAATAGCTCGTATGTTATATATTGATGGCGTATGTTTTATCGCAGCTTATGAATGCACGTTTTTACATGTCTTGATGAATTTAATCTACTCTTGTTAACCTGAGGCTGGTGAAAGTAAACCAGACAGCCCAGACACTTCTTCAGGAAGATTAGTATCCAGGGAATGGGAGTAGAAGGAAGCACGCTACTTGAAGTGGGAGATGATTATGAGCGTCGGAAGCATTCTACTCCGAAATAGTCTGAGGAAAGGGCAACGAACGAGTTAAACAGTGGCTCAGGTGTGCTTAGGGTATGACGTATTTGTCTGTTTCGTCTGTTATTCTCCTCTATTTTCTCACCGCTGTAATTTTCTCCATACCCGGCGTTTACACTAGACGCATAAAAACGTGACGACTGTAGATCGTCTAGCTTATAGTCGTCAGGTGGTGCTCTAACCCGGCGTTTATACTAGACGACTAAAAACGTGATGACTGTAGATCATCTAGCCAATAGTCGTCAGGTGGTGCTCTAACCTGGCGTTTACACTAGACGACTAAAAACGTGACGACTGTGGATCGTCTAGCCAATAGTCGTCAGGTGGTGCTCTAACCCGGCGTTTACACTAGACGACTAAAAACGTGACGACTGTAGATCGTCTAGCCAATAGTCGTTAGGTGGTGCCCTAACCTGGCGTTTACACTAGACGACTAAAAACGTGACGACTGTGGATCGTCTAGCCAATAGTCGTCAGGTGGTGCTCTAACCCGGCGTTTACACTAGACGCATAAAAACGTGACGACTGTGGATCATCTAGCCAATAGTCGTCAGGTGGTGCTCTAACCCGGCGTTTACGCAAGACGCATAAAAACGTGACAACTGTGGATCGTCTAGCTTATAGTCGTCAGGTGGTGCTCTAACCTGGCGTTTACACTAGACGACTAAAAACATGACGACTGTAGATCGTCTAGCTTATAGTCGTCAGGTGGTGCTCTAACCCGGCGTTTACACTAGACGACTAAAAACGTGAAGACTGTAGATCGTCTAGCCAATAGTCATTAGGTGGTGCCCTAACCCGGCGTTTACACTAGACGACTAAAAACGTTACGACTGTAGATCGTCGAGCCAATAGTCATCAGGTGGTGCTCGAACCCGGCGTTTACACTAGACAACTAAAAATGTGACGACTGTAGATTGTCGAGCCAATAGTCGTCAGATGGTGCTCTAACCCGGCTTTACACAAGTTGACTAAAAATGTGACGACTGTAGATTGTCTAGCCAATAGTCGTCAGGTGGTGCTCTAACCTGGTGTTTACACTAGTTGACTAAAAACGTGACGACTGTGGATCGTCTAGCCAATAGTCGTCAGGTGGTGCTCTAACCCGGCGTTTACACTAGACGACTAAAAACGTGACGACTGTAGATCGTCTAGCCAATAGTCGTTAGGTGGTGCCCTAACCTGGCGTTTACACTAGACGACTAAAAACGTGACGACTGTGGATCGTCTAGCCAATAGTCGTCAGGTGGTGCTCTAACCCGGCGTTTACACTAGACGCATAAAAACGTGACGACTGTGGATCATCTAGCCAATAGTCGTCAGGTGGTGCTCTAACCCGGCGTTTACACAAGACGCATAAAAACGTGACAACTGTGGATCGTCTAGCTTATAGTCGTCAGGTGGTGCTCTAACCTGGCGTTTACACTAGACGACTAAAAACGTGACGACTGTAGATCGTCTAGCTTATAGTCGTCAGGTGGTGCTCTAACCAGGCGTTTACACTAGACGACTAAAAACGTGAAGACTGTAGATCGTCTAGCCAATAGTCATCAGGTGGTGCCCTAACCCGGCGTTTACACTAGACGACTAAAAACGTTACGACTGTAGATCGTCGAGCCAATAGTCATCAGGTGGTGCTGGAACCCGGCGTTTACACTAGACAACTAAAAATGTGACGACTGTAGATTGTCTAGCCAATAGTCGTCAGATGGTGCTCTAACCCGGCGTTTACACTAGTTGACTAAAAATGTGACGACTGTAGATTGTCTAGCCAATAGTCGTCAGGTGGTGCTCTAACCTGGTGTTTACACTAGTTGACTAAAAATGTGACGACTGTAGATTGTCTAGCCAATAGTCGTCAGGTGGTGCTCTAACCCGGCGTTTACACTAGACATCTAAAACGTGATGACGGTAGATCGTCTAGTCAATAGTCGTCAGGTGGTGCTCTAACCTGGCGTTTACACTAGACGACTAAAAACGTGACGACTGTAGATCATCTAGCCAATAGTCGTCAGGTGGTGCTCTAACCTGGCGTTTACACTAGATGACTAAAAACGTGGTGACTGTAGATCGTCTACCCAATAGTCGTCAGGTGGTGCTCTAACCTGGCGTTTACACTAGACAACTAAAAACATGGCTACTGTAGATCGTCTAGCCAATAGTCGTCAGGTGGTGCTCTAACCTGGCGTTCATACCAGACAACTAAAAACGTGATGACTGTAGATCGTCTACCCAATAGTCGTCAGGTGGTGCTCTAACCTCGCGTTTACACTAGATGACTAAAAACGTGGTGACTGTAGATCGTCTAGCCAATAGTCGTCAGGTGGTGCTCTAACCTGGCGTTTACACTAGACAACTAAAAACATGGCTACTGTAGATCGTCTAGCCAATAGTCGTCAGGTGGTGCTCTAACCCGGCGTTTACACTAGACAACTAAAAACATGGCTACTGTAGATCGTCTAGCCAATAGTCATCAGGTGGTACTCAAGCCCTTTATAAAAGTCCACGATATGTTTCAGTAAGTATGACTAATTGGCTAAAATGTCTAACATCCTCCCCCATTAAGAATTTTCTTCCAATACTCCATAGACGTTGAGTTCCTAATGTTAAGTCTACAGGTAAAAATATACCAGGGGTGAGATATAGTGGCAATACATCACCTCAGCCCTTTATTGATGTTCTCACTATGCAGCTAGCAAGACAGTTCTCCTGTCCATTTAACTCTGCCCTGGTATTTTGTCCGATAGGCTTAATGGTCTGGTTCCACTGGACCGACGGTAGCCGATTCCGTAGCCAGAGAATCGCCGATTATTATCGGATGCCCTAGAATTTCTCAAATCTTTGAAAATGGTCATTTATTTATTTATTATTATCAGAATTAAATAAATTACAATACGTGAGCTTCCTCTTAAGGGCCCAGGAACAATTGATCGGGTGAGAAATCGGCCTGGTGGATTTTGCCCTTAACATGGGAACTCGTTCTCCATGGTCTATATCCTGTGTGTCGTTCGTTCCTTTAGTTTGTACAGGGGTGAGATAAATACAGAAAGCAACTCGTTTGAACGCTATGTGATATTCACTTGGCTGTCGGCTCATTCATATCACTCCACATAAAACTCGTGGATAATGATGACTTTGACCAAATCTTGTTGGTTTCTTTTTCATCATGCCTCTACTGTCGCATGGTGACACTCTTTGATACCTTAACTCTTTCAGTCCGAGCAATGCCTGGAGGCATTCCCACCCAGGGGACGAGCAATGCCTGGAGGCATTCCCACCCAGGGGACGAGCAATGCCTCCAGGCATTGTTTAAAAATATATTTATGTTTATGTGTCACCATCACAAACGTTATGTTTTATGAGAAATGATTAATAGATTTACACCATTTTTTCACAATTAATAAAAAATACGATGTTCATTATTATACTCTATGGGTATTCGACAAGTAACTATAGTAACTGGTATCTAAAGGTTGCTAAATGACGCCCATACGACAAACAGACACCATACGGCGATAGTCTCGTCCCCTTGGGGTTTATAGAGGTATTATGCCTCGTCATATAGTGCCTGTGCTCTCCAATCAGGCTCGAACAGAAAGAGATATTCTACCTGGCTCAGAGCCCGGGGAGAGACAGCGAGCTGCCGGAACATTCTGCAGGGAACACACACTCAATAATAGAAGCCGGTATCAGTAGTGTTCGTGAATCACCGCAGGTATAATCTTGGGGGACGTTGTACCGCCTGCCGTGCCTGCCGGGCAAATGCGTTTTGGATCTTTGTGTGAGAGCTACTGGCGGTGAGGGTGAACGTGACTGATCTGTCGGCAGTGAGCTGGGAGACGGCATCGCGATGCACATCTAACTGAGATATCATCACATATTCCTCTGTCAGACTGGGCCGTACACGTCAGACTGGGCCGTACATGTCAGACTGGGCCGTCCATGTCAGACTGGGCCGTACATGTCAGACTGGGCCGTACATGTCAGACTGGGCCGTACACGTCAGACTGGGCCGTACATGTCAGACTGGGCCGTCCATGTCAGACTGGGCCGTACATGTCAGACTGGGCCGTACATGTCAGACTGGGCCGTACACGTCAGACTGGGCCGTACACGTCAGACTGGGCCGTACATGTCAGAGTGGGCCGTACATGTCAGACTGGGCCGTACATGTCAGACTGGGCCGTACATGTCAGACTGGGCCGTACACGTCAGACTGGGCCGTACATGTCAGACTGGGCCGTCCATGTCAGACTGGGCCGTACATGTCAGACTGGGCCGTACATGTCAGACTGGGCTGTACATGTCAGACTGGGCCGTACATGTCAGACTGGGCTGTACATGTCAGACTGGGCCGTACATGTCAGACTGGGCCATACATGATATTCCTATGTACCTATGAGCGAACAACCTATGATTACCTAACGTTGCTGGGGTTGGAATAACTTTTGTTTACTGCCCAGGTTGACGTTTACCTGAGATATTATTATACACCTATGGCCGAATGTCTATTAAATACTGCCCTCTGCTTGGGGTGTAGTATAAATAATGTTCGCGCCGCTCTCAGGGCAGTGACTGGCAGTGGATTTGTACCGACACGGAGCAGAAAAATTAATAAAACGGGTTATAACCGATTAGGAGGTATATAGTTATAAGAAAACGTAGTGACTGAGCCCGTACGGATGGCTGTTCTCGGTCATTTGATGAAAAAATACGGCCCTCCCGCATGCAACGTGGGGCCGTATTTCTTCATCAAATAACCTGGAACGAACAACAGTATGGGCTCAGTAACCATGTTTTCTCAAATTCCATCACTAGAGATATCACATCATGATACCTGAGATATCACATCATGATACGCATCTTACCTGAGATATCACATCATGATAGACAACTTACCTGAGACGTTACAGATCCGGGGAATGGCCGTCAGCATCACGTGACAGTGAGAGTCCAGTACGCATGCGCTGCGGCCGTCGAGGCAGCTGATTGGTGGATACGGCGTGGCGGGGGCGGCCGATCGGGACGTCCATGACAGGAAGTGGAGGATGATGATCAACATGGCTGAAAGAGAAGAAGGAGGTGTTAGTGTCAGTCACGGGTATAGAGACATTCACTAGGTATATATATACACCAGACTTAACCTGAAATACGCAATAGGAGGTGGAGGGTGACGATCAACATGGCTGAAAGAGAGGAAGGACGTGATACGGTCAGTCACGTCACGGGTATAGAGACGGTCACTAGGTATATACACCAGACTTAACTTACAGTCACGTCACGGGTATAGAGACATTCACTAGGTATATATATACACCAGACTTAACCTGAAATACTCAATAGGAGGTGGAGGGTGACGATTAACATGGCTGAAAGAGAAGGAGGACGTGTTAGTGTCAGTCACGTCATGGGTATAGAGACATTCACTAGGCGTATATACACCAGACTTAACTTACAGTCATGTCACGGGTATAGAGACACTCACTAGATATATACACCAGACTTAACCTGAAATACAGCCACTAGGCATATACACCAGACTTAACCTGAAATACTTAATAGGAGGTGGAGGGTGACGATTAACATGGCTGAAAGAGAAGAAGGACGTGTTAGTGTTAGTCATGTCACAGGTATATGGAAATGAATATGCTGGGAGCGCGTTAAGACCAGTCTGCAAAGATTGAGCGACATCCCAGGTTAAATAAAAGTCTTTAAAAAAAAAAAAATAGAGACATTCACTAGGCGTATACACCAGACTTAACCTGCAACATATATGTCGTCAGCATAGAGACGGCCACCAGGTATTAATACAGAACGACCTGACCATGCTGTACATGCAACAACACCAGATGGGGCATTGTTGTTTTTTACGGAACGAGGCCCCAGGCCCCAGGCCGAGTTCTTTAAAAACATCAAATTCCATCGAGTTTTGTAGCATGTACAAGCATGGTAGGTCGTTATATGTTCATTATATACACAAAATTAATCAAATCTTGATATATATTGGCAGACATGTCTATATGAGAACCAGCACACTGCTAAAGTTTCAAGTGTTCAGCATATCAATGTACTGCACAGGGTTCAGTCTGCAGTTTATACTGCACAGGGAGCAGCAGTAGGTAATTATCAAATATGATACATGGGTATGATAAATACACTAGCTTTAACCTGCAATACAGCTACTAGGTCAATACACCACATCTAACTTGCCGGACATAGGCATAGGAGTAGCCACTAGGTGTAACCACCAGACTTAAACTGCATTATATGTCATAGCATAGAGACTTTCACTAGTTACACATGAACGATATTGACTGGTTTCAAATACAAGAGGCCGTATAGATATATGCTCCGAGGAGTTGATGCGTAGTAATATCCGACTACATGTGAGGATATTGCACAGAGTGTACTCCTAGGAACATACGACCGCTTTTATCTGAAACCAGTCTATATTGTATTTAGTCTCCACCTTTTCCAGACAAGTGGGTAACTGTTACTAGTTCATTTAGGTATGCACTATTTTTTCATACAAACTATTTTTCCGTATGTGCTGGCTTTTGTAGCCCGGAGCATACAACATATCCATATGTGCCGGTTATGTAGATACACACTGCCAATGTTTTTTTCTATGGACACTTTGTATCAAAGACAATGCGGGTAGGTATCGAAGCGCCCCCTGTTTCTACTCAATTTAACACTGGTGCTGCCATCTGGTTTCATGAAATTGTAGCATTTCCCATAGACACCAATAGATAAGCACTTACCTTCTTCAGATGGCCTTCCCATAGATATTAGCATGATGACATAGTATTATTTTAGCATTTCTCATTTGTATATGTTCCCAACTATTATAATCCAGAATTATTTGAAGATGGAAATAGAACATCAGTGTCATTTAGCAACAAAGTCATAATATTGCATTTTTCTATGGACACCAATAGTTCAGCAATTACATTTTCAGATGGTCTTCCCATAGAAATTAGCATGGTGACATTCTATTTTTTTAGCATTTCTCATTTGTACATGTTCCCAACTATCATAATCCAGAATTATTTGAAGATAGCAATAGGACATCAGTGTCTTTTAGCAACAAAGTCAAAAATATTGCATTTTCCCATAGACACCAATAGTTAAGCACAAGTTTACATTTTCAGATGGCCCTTACGCGGTTGAATGCCATTTTTTTTGCATTTTCTATTTGCTAATATATGGAACTTATATTGTCCTGAGTTATTTGCAAAACTCAATAGAATTAAGAGATCACCCGACTACCAGCATTTGTCTTTAAGTAGATAATAAATCAGACTTAACCTATAGTAATGTCACCAGCAAAGAGACAGTCGAAAGGTAAATACACCAGACTTTACTTGTAATATATCTGTAAGGGTATATCTATATATATTTCATATTCATTTTCTCATTTGGGGGGAGCACAGAGAATAAAACTGTTCAGGTTGTTGCTCGTATTGTCAAAAAGAAGCACTTGGCATGCCTAGACTCTGAAAATAAAAATAAAAGTAGTTGAAAGAACATGCAATGATGGAGTTAGGTTTCATTCTGTACTTTGTATCTTCCGTGACAGAAGTAAAGATCTTGGTCCTTACCCTGAGATCCATATTGTTGTAGTTTTATATATCTATCATTAAATTTTTCAATCCTGGAAACTATGATCCACAGGAAAACCTTTCATGTTTAAAAGGGTAGTGTGCATGTGAATCTATTTTCGATGATGACATAGCAGCCGACTTCGCTCGAAATCGGCATTCACACAGGTAGCGTTGAAAGAGAGCAGATGCGCATAGCCCCGTAATGACATACGTGTGAATCTATGGTGACGCTGCCTTCGCTTGCCTGACTCCAAAAACATGTATGTTGTTACATGCATGCCAAGTTTTTTATCCACAGGCAAAAACTGTTTCACTCAAACAATCTAGATGCTACACTCTTTGTATGTGAATTGAAACAAAAGATTGTGATTGATAAAATCATCTGTAAGTACTTAAATCAGATGAGCAAATTCAAGTTTCCAGGAGGGTTGGAAAGGGGACTGGGGTAAGGAGAACCATCTTCACATGAATGATGATAAACTGTCACCCGGATGTTGTCTTACCATATACCTATATACCTATGAGCGAACAACCTATGATTACCTAACGCTGCTGGGGGTGGAATAACTTTTGTTTACTGCCCAGGTTGAAGTTACTGCCCAGGTTGACGTTTACTGCCCAGGTTGACGTTTACTGCCCAGTTTGACGTTCAGAGACATTCGGTTTTTATCGATATTAGCCGACAATTTAAGGTATATAGGAATAGGGAAACCATGTACCAGTGGAAATAAGTCAAAGTTACTCAGTAAGGCTTGGAAAAATTACTGCCCGCGGCTACGCCTTGGGCAGTAAATTTTCCAAGCCTTACCTCGTAACTTTGACTTATTCCCACCGGAACATAGTTTCCCTCTATTATCTCACCCCTGGTACAAGCTTAGCCATAGAAATGACATTAGGAAAAAATACTCAACGATCACCCCCGTAAAGTGACAATACTACGCCACGGCTATGGCGTAGCGAATGTGAAATGACGTTATGTGGATTTGCTAGGTATATTCAAACTATTCTGATATTCTGATGCTATCTCATGTTGTAGCAAGGGGTGAGATAAATCCGGAACCGCACTCGAATCATAAAATAGACAATATTCCACCCGTTTGGATGTGCCATAATCTTCACTCAGCTTTGCCCCGATGACGATTCGGGTAAATCCAAACTCATGGAGTATTGTCTATTTATACGATTCTCGATGCAGTTCTATATAATTTTCTCTCGTGATACCCATCGGCTCCTGTTTGTGTCCTGTACCCGTACTGTAACCGTGGCATGTAACATGTATGTTCTGTGATATGTCCATCATATATTAATTTTCTGTTCATTGTGTAGTTTCAGGTCATATCATCTTTCAGCACCAAGAAAACTTCATATATTTAGAACTATTTCTCAGAAACAATGAGTATATTTAACGAAGCAATGGGAACTAACAAGAACTAGAGAGGACTCCTTTCACCATAGTGACTTGTCAAGTAGAGAAAGTATTAAATGATTATAACCTGAAGCATGTATTGGAGATATATAAGTTTAAATTAGACACGTCAGGGGGCACACGAGGGAGGTCACTGGACGTGATTACATAAGACCATGTGACCAGACACAGCGGCTGCGTGGGACCTAGCCTGGCAGCCTGGCCTAGTTAGACTATAGGCCAGGTAACGGGTTCCATTTTTATGGTGCATTATTGGTAACGCTGTTGCATTGTGGGATTGCACCACCTTGGCAGACCTAGAGCAGACGACACAACAAAGAGGTGAAGTAGTGTGTCAACTCCTAGTTTGTACTCTGATATCTCTTTTGGTTAACCAAGAATATGTATGTATAACATTAAGACTTATGCCTTGACAATGGTTCACTGCTGGTATAATGTCATGACGTTTGTCATTACAAAATATGAACTATGTAGTGATGTTTTTATATGGCACAGGTTGCAATTACTAAGTTCTGTGAGTAACAAGCGCTGCATTGCGATCTGTTCTCGTGAGACAGCGGAGCGAGAGCTGGCGAGTTGAAGGTCGTGCCAGCGTGACGTCAGAACCCGTTACCTGCCCCTTATTCATATGGGCAGGGAACCAGTCTACGTGGGACCAGGCACTCGCCAACCCACGCCCGCGCAGCCAGCACACTTACCACCTCCCTGCCCGCCTACCTCAGTAAAAATTCTGCATATAACTTTTGTCACTCCCACATGAGTGATACATGGACTTGCGCCTTAGCACCTTTCAACCAGTTATAACACAAGACTGTTATAATTGCCTAGATATATTATGCAAGTGACATGTTACTGATAGCGCTAGACCATGTCTACTGATATGTTTTGTGTAAACTCAGCATACGCTCCGCACGCCTTACATATTAGTAATAAACTAGTCTTCTCTCCAACTCACAGTGTCCTTATTTAACTAGACAATCAAGCTATTTCCACAGTATTTTACCTATACAATATGACACTAATTTAAAAATAAATTTACAAATTAAAAAATCAAATCATGGGAGCTTGAACACAGACTACCTGAAACACAGAATGTGAGCAAATCTTGTACAGACAAAGTATGACCAAAGGAAGAGAGCTGTTGTATCATACATATAGGAATAACAACTTGCTACAAAAAGAAAAATATGTATGTTGCGTGCATGCCCTACATGATAGACCTATCCTTTTTACCAAATGATAGCTACTCCTTACTTCTTACACACTTATTGCTCCCTAAACAAAGCCTAAATAAAAAGTTCTCCTTTCTAACATGATCGCAGTCTTTTTGTTGTTCACGATATAACATAAACAAGGTCTTATTGCGGCAGTACCAAAGGTAAAAACACAGATATCACACATGCTGCATGTCATCTACCACGGGAGAACTATGAATAGGATACCAGGCACTGCGCTCACAGCAGTCAGTACATGTGGTACACGACCTCCACTGAATGGAACACCTTAACCCCAGCCACAAGGTCAATAACACCCATAAATGAATTTAGAGAATATATACCAAAAAGAACCTCACTGGCCGAAGACTGAAGATGGCAATATACTTGTCCTCCTCAACCAACCCACATCTAGAACACTTTAGGCAAACACCCTTTTTATCAATTTTTTCTTTAACTTACTTCTGTTTACTTTTTTTTCCATCATGTTTTCTGGTGTAATTGCTTATAAAAGCCCATATTGTACACTTGTGTACATACAAAGTACTGTTTACTTTATTAATACATTGTAGATATCACAGTTTCAGTTGTGGATAAGGCTGACTGTCAAAAGACCTGTTGTGATTTTTTAATTATTTATTTCTTATCATTACTTCAAGCCCTTCCCACTTTTGTTCAACCAATACTCACTATTACCTTGTCTATGTCACTCGGGCCCTGGAGCCTACTGGAAATAGGATGTTATATTATCCTAGTAGAAAACTCCAGGTAAAATAAAACCTTTAAAAAAGACAAAAAAACTAAAGCTTGAATAAAGGAATTAACTTCCAGTTCACTCAGTGATCCACTGTGTGTAAAGTTTTATAAATACCGGTAGCCGAACTTATTATTGATTTCCAACATTGGTAATCTTTGAACGTCACTCGCGTGCTGAGGTTATATCCGGCTCTTTGTACAGCTGGATTTGTGTTTATCTACCATCTGTACCTGGACTTTATATGATCCTGGGAGCTGTCATCTTCCGCTCACACAGTCACTCTGTAAGACTGTTAATGGATGTGTGTGTATTTTACGTATATATCTGAGCTAAGGACTAATGCGTTTATTAAGTGGAGGACACAGTTGAGCTGGATCTATGTAAAGGAACGACTTCTTGCTCAATCAAAGTCATCACTAATGGTACCTCAGGAATCTCAGATGTTTATAGTTTCAGCGCAACCCACAAGACTTTAGCTACTGAAGAATATTCCATACTTGTACTTGGATTCTTACATTCAAACTAAAATCTCAAAGTCAGACAAAAATATGAACAGAAATGCTATCACATAAAAGGCCTTCTGTATTAAAGTAACCTTTAGACTAAGACTGTTATGCGCCACCATGTTAAGTCAGGAATTCCTGCCTCCGCTGGTGCTAAGCTGCCCTGACTGATTTGCCAGTAACAAGTGGCTTGAGTTGGTGCTAAAATTAGAATAGCCAATCACGAAATTCCTTTCTCCTATCAGGCAGAGGGAACTGGCAAATGGTTGCCTTGCTCTGTTAGACCCTTACGGACCGTAAGCCTAAGGCGGCGCGGTCTGTAAACGGACTAAGGCCGAGGGTGGATATCCATAGAGACGGTGGTGGTCCAAACTAGGACAGACTTGGTGTTCTATTGCAGCGTGATATGGATACAGTGGCGGAGGCTGTCACACAGCTTTTCTCAGGGTAAGGAGATCATCGTAAAACTGGATGAGTTTTAATCTTGGCCATCGTATGCCACGACTGGAGTCTGGCATAGTGACCTCATGAGGCGAACCCGGGTGAAGGCCGGAGCCAAAAACTCTAGGAGTATATTGCTTATACCATAGGAGTGCCTTGAGGCATCATTTGCATTAGCCATGGGAGTGCATTGTGGAATCATTGGTAAGGAAAGGGTTAACGATCCTTTACTCTTAGTAGGTGGGGGGGGGGGGGACATAAAGCGCACAGAGATGACAGGTAGGATCAGCAGTTATCCTACCCCTAATATAAATTCCCATAGGCTTAACATTGGGTTTCCGTATGCCACGCTGACTGGCATACGGAGTTTTATATGCCACTAGTGGCATACAGCATTGTTTTCACGTAATAATCCAAAACCGAGGAGATAGGGTAGGATAAAATCAAAACCTGATTCGTTTTAATCTTGGCCACCGCATTCCACTCCTGAAGTTTTGGCTCCGCACTTCACTCGGCTTCGCCTCATGAAATCACTTTGCCAAACTTCAGTCGTGGAATACGGTGGCCAAGATTAAACCTCATCCAGTTTTACGATAAAGCTGATCATCCCTTCAGAATCCCCCTCAATATTCCCTGCACTAGTATTTACAGTAATACGAGAACTTCAGTTCCAGTAAGAGGTAAAAAACCTGGAGCCACTGTGTCCGTTCTTAAAGTTGCACCTGCTTGTGCGCATTGGGCCATTAGAAAGCAGTATTTCACGAGCTCGTGGCCCTTTAACAGTCAGAGAATGGGTGGAATAGGAGAAAACTGGCTGAGCATTTGTGTAAGTTGTGTGGTATCGTGTTATAATCCGCCTGAGTGTAGGTCACGAGGTGTGAGACCGAGGTAAGTACAATTTACAACAAATTGTAGACTTTATTCTTTTCATTATTATACGGGGCAACTCTATGTATTTTATATATCGGCCTGATTGTAGGTTAAGAGGTAAGAGGTCGAGGTAAGTGCAATTTACACCAAATCCTAGACCCTATTCCTATTATTATGTACCCTCAAAATAGTAATAAGATAAGACGTCTTCAGGAAGTTCATCTTGAGAATCCACTGGCACACCGCTAGGTGGCATCATTGAGATTATGGAATCTTTGTGTTGCATCGATGTACGTTTTTAGCATGGGAGGCAGGCCAGTGGATTCTCTAGGCTCTAAGCCTAGTTCGTTGCTCCGTAGAGCGTAGTCAGAATACAGAATACAACTTAGAGAGTGTGAGATCTTATGAGAGGGGTGCACCATGTACCGTTATCAAGATGAACATTCTGAAGCTGCCTTGTCTTTATTGTACACCCTAGACTAAAGATCGCCAAATGATTCTTAGTCTTAGCCTTATTTACCTGTGTATGGTGCACAAAGTACAATACATGTATATTGTATTTGTGCTTTCACATCCAGGCTTTATCTCTATAAGATGGCTTGAATGTTTAAAGGATGTGCTCCACCAGGCCGATTTCTCGCCCGATCAATTGTTCCTTGGCCCGGTAGAGGAAGCTCACGTATTGTAATTTATTTAATTCTGATAATAATAGTTTAATAAATGACCATTTTCAAAGATTTGAGAAATTCTAGGGCATCCGATAATGATCGGCGATTGTCTGGCTACAGAATCGGCTACCGTCGGGCCAGTGGAACACCCCCTTAAGTGATGCTCATATTATTTATCATACTAAAAAGTCTTTACTGATTTTCTTATTTCATTCATTCCTGCAACCCAGAAGCTGCACCCCACACTTATGCTGAACAGAATGAATGACGCACACACTTGAGAAATATGGATTAGTTACGTAGGACTTAATTGATCCAACCTTATCTAATGGTTCTTGTTGGATATGCTGCCTGCATAAAGGTAGGAGTGACACTTGGACAGACTTAGGAAACATCAATTTAATTATTCCCTGTCTCTAATTATAGGGACTCATTATGAGGATAGATTACGTTTATATCTTAATCTCCCCCTGGTATTTTTGTCCCATAGGCTTTACATTCGTAGCTCGTTCTTCATGTCCCTACGAGTATTGCAGTCCGTTCTCCATGGTATATGCTGTCATATATCCAGTGTTGTCCATTCTTTCAGTATGCACATCGGTGAGATAAATACAGAAAGCACCTCGTTTTGGTCAACTGAACTTCTCTAAAGGGGGGCGTCCACCAACCACGACAAAGCTACGACAATGGCTTCCCGACAAGATCCACGATTGGCCTACGATTGGAGGTCTTGTCGTGGTTGGTGGACTTTAGTTCCCGACAAGAGTCTATGACAAGGCCACGACAGGCTGCGACTGGAAGCTTGTCGGGGGCCTGTTAGGGGCCTTCCGACAAGGTTACGACAATATCGAACATGTTCGATTTTTGCTACGACTGGACCTTTGTCTTGGAGTGTTGTGGTTTCCTCGATATCACTGTCGTAGTGTGTCGGTACCATGGACGACTTTTTTACGGCATCCAGCGAAGTCTACGACACCCCCCGACAAGGCTGTCGCAGAGCTGCCCTTCTCACGACAAGGCTGCGACAAGGCGCCGATAGGAACTTTCATGTCGGCACTTGTCGTAGCCTTGTCGTGGTCGGTGGACGCCCAGCTTAACTCATTTGAACACTATGCAATATTCATTCAGCTTCGCCTCGTCCGTATCACTCTGCGTCAAACTCGTGGAGAAGGAAAGACTTTCACAATAACTTGTTAGGTTCTTCTTTGATATTGGACATCACAAGACATTTAGTTTCTGAGGTCTTCCCAGGTAAGTCCGTGTATTGGCGCAGCTCCATCGTATTTCTGGTGTTGAACTATAACACTCGCCGGTATCACGACATTGTGTACCGAGTTTTAATTACGCCACGGTACAATTCTTCAAAGTAAATGGGATCACTGGAAAAGAAAGTTTGCCCCATTTCCTATAAATTACAATACGTCCTTTTGACTTTCTGAAGTATGTAAAACTAAACCCGTCAGACAGCCTTTGACGTTTCACATGACCAGAAATAAAGACCTCACACCGGCGTATCGATGACAGAACTCAGAAATGTTAGATACGGCAGATCTTTACTGTAAATTCCGTCTCCCCTTCTGGTGAACAAGTGGAGAGGGGATTTTGAGGTTATACAGTTTATTAAGTCTGATGGATAAATTTTGATAGGTGTCATTTAATGAAAATACAGTTAGATCTGTAAGTATATAACCATCGAGGACCTAAAGATAAGAACAGAGTCACTAAAGGAAAGAGGGGACGGATAACTTGAAAAGGTTATGTTCAAGCTATCCAAAGACCGATTATTTCTGGACAAGACAATCAGGAAAACAAGGCAGGATAACAAGATTGAATTTATAAAATACAAACATCGAAGGGCAAATTATGAAAAGTCACCGTGGTTCAGAGGTGTATCTATGTGGGATGAATCGGAGAGTTCCAAACATAAATTAATTGGTATAGCGGAATTCAAGAGAGCGATAAGGATATAAACAATCTGTCCTGGTATATGGCTATATTTCACTGCACAAACACCACCATTTTACTTATGAATACGCCTGGCGTATATAAGTATGTTTTTGTATATGCATACAAGGTCGTCCTATTCCCCGTGTATATACACCTCATCTGTAGGCGTATATAAGCATCCAGTGAAGAGGGCTTCACTGAGAGCGGGCGGGGGGAGGTGGGGGAGGGGGCGGGGGGAGGGCTTCCTACTGAGGACACCTGTAATTCTACCAACACAAACGGGCGGGAGGCAGCGGGGGGAGAGGATATTTCCTCTCATATACGCCGGGTGTGAAATACAGCCAAGACACGTCTGTATATTCCCTGGTGTATATATATATATATATATATATATATATATATATAGGAAAACAAGTCAAAATTCAGCCAGTACATGCACTTCCGCAATGGCGTTTATATGAATAAAATGGTGGTTTCCGTGCAGTGTTTGTGTTAAATATAGATAGTCATGAATTCTTTCCATTTCATCCCATCCCCATCTATCACCAACTTCCTGTACTTTACTGTTACATATTTAGATCTGTACATTATGCACAACAGAATTAAGTTGTGACATATGTGACTGATGATGTAATGCAATCCATTGGAAGAGCTGGCTTTGCCAGAAATGGCTCTGAAACAAAAAAATATATATCAGAAACGGCAGATCTTTGAAGCTAGAAACTCTTTCTGAAATTTGGAATTTTGAAGCCGATCAGTTTCTGCAGTCACTCTCCGTGCGTCATTTCTGAGCAGACACGGTGCCTGGAGAATTAGTAGAAACCGAACGAGAGTTAGACTTGACAATGTTTATGCCACGACGGAAAGGTCGCGTATTACTACACAAGGCGTAGCCGAGTGTAGTGAGGAGCAGACCTGACCAGAGTGGCATAGACACTGACAAGTCTAACTCTCGTTCGGTTTCGTATTTATCCTACCTCGTCTATGCTTTTGTATTACTAAAAGATAAACATTGAGTCAATGACCAACAGAACTTTTTTTCATTGTAGCTGAAATCCTGCTGTCTGATTGGTCAATATTGTTATTACTCTAGTGGCATAAAAAACACTTTATGTCACGGCCTGCCACATAAAATTTCCCTATGTTAAGTCTATGGCGGTTTTTTATTAGGAGTAGGAGAAGGTCAGTCTCCACATGACACCACGCGGGGTATCGCGTGGCCGATCTCTGGTCAGTAAATGTCGTCACTTCACGGACCATTCCAGACAGCCCCAGATGTAGAATATCACTTCCTGATACCGTAAAGCTGTGTAATACCGCGCGGCACCGGCCACATTCCAGACAGCCCCAGGTGTAGAATATCACTTCCTGATACCGTACAGCTGTGTAATACCGCGCGGCCACATTCCAGACAGCCCCAGGTGTAGAATATCACTTCCTGATACCGTACAGCTGTGTAATACCGCGCGGCCACATTCCAGACAGCCCCAGGTGTAGAATATCACTTCCTGATACCGTACAGCTGTGTAATACCGCGCGGCCACATTCCAGACAGCCCCAGGTGTAGAATATGACTTCCTGATACCGTACAGCTGTGTAATACCGCGCGGCCACATTCCAGACAGCCCCAGGTGTAGAATATCACTTCCTGATACCGTACAGCTGTGTAATACCGCGCGGCCACATTCCAGACAGCCCCAGGTGTAGAATATCACTTCCTGATACCGTACAGCTGTGTAATACCGCGCGGCCACATTCCAGACAGCCCCAGGTGTAGAATATCACTTCCTGATACCGTACAGCTGTGTAATACCGCGCGGCCACATTCCAGACAGCCCCAGGTGTAGAATATCACTTCCTGATACCGTACAGCTGTGTAATACCGCGCGGCCACATTCCAGACAGCCCCAGGTGTAGAATATCACTTCCTGATACCGTAAAGCTGTGTAATACCGCGCGGCCACATTCCAGACAGCCCCAGGTGTAGAATATCACTTCCTGATACCGTAAAGCTGTGTAATACCGCGCGGCACCGGCCACATTCCAGACAGCCCCAGATGTAGAATATCACTTCCTGATACCGTAAAGCTGTGTAATACCACACGGCCACATTCCAGACAGCCCCAGGTGTAGAATACCACTTCCTGATACTGTAAAGCTGTGTAATATAGCGCGGCACCGGCCACATTCCAGACAGCCCCAGGTGTAGAATATCACTTCCTGATACCGTAAAGCTGTGTAATATAGCGCGGCACCGGCCACATTCCAGACAGCCCCAGGTGTAGAATATCACTTCCTGATACCGTAAAGCTGTGTAATATAGCGCGGCACCGGCCACAGCCAAGTCCTGGAGGATTCCCGGATGTCTCGGCCCCTTTGCCATCTCGGCCCCCCTGCGGCATCTCGGACCCATCGGCACCTCGGCCCCCCACTTTCACAGCTTTCACGCCTTCATGCGCGAAAACGGTGAATGTCTTCCGATGTGATTACTTACCCAAAATACGAATTCTCAGCTTTGCTGTATTATCATCCACAATAAAGAATCTTACAGAACAAAAGCATATCTTACAAAACATGGGTGATAACCCTGAACCTAACCCTAACCCTTTCCCTAACCCTAACCCTATCCCAAACCTTAACTTTAACCTTAACCCTAGCCCTATTCCTATCCCTATCCCCAACCCTAACCCTATCCCTAACCCTATCCCTAACATTAACCCTATCCTTAACCCACGAAAGCTGGAGTGCAAAACGCGGTCGCGAGGGGGCCGAGATGACCGTGTACCGCCTGGAGTGACAGCGACCAGGGGGCGGTTTCTAAAATAACACAGGGAAATAACCAATAAAAATGGATCTCTACGCCCCTGTATTTTAAAAGTTTATTCGTTTGGCAAAATATTCCACCCGATGATTGCCTTGTTCACATACCAATGTTCACTGTTCAATTTCATGGGGGAAAAATAAAAAGAATTACAAAAGTTCATACTTTCTTTATTTAATTCTGTTGTCCAATATTTTCTGTTATTTGCTTTATTGAAGGATATCGACAAGAAACATTGTTTAAACTACAAAAACCTATTTTGATATAGAACATTGTGCTCCTTATTTTCTCGGGTGAATGAGAAACCATGAATAGAGTTTTCCGAATGTCATTTGCAAAGGTTAAATGTATGGACCTGAATATCAGATACTTGATACCAGGGTGATATAAATCTCAATGTCGCAGTACATTCTCAAGTGGTACTTTGTAGACCAGGGATATCAACATATTGCAATATTAACTCCCACTGTGTGTGGGTAAACCAGCTGTAATAACAGCATCTGATAGCTCGACCTCCTTATTGACACCAGTAGTATCGTGATTTTACATGAATATATTGACGACTCTAATACTGAACCTATTTATTGACACAAGAAGTATCGTGATTTTACATGAATATATTGACGACTCTAATACTGAACCCATTTATTGACACAAGAAGTATCGTGATTCGACATGAATATATTGACGACTCTAATACTGAACCTATTTATTGACACAAGAAGTATCGTGACTTAATATGAATATATTGACGACTCTAATACTGAACCTATTTATTGACACAAGAAGTATCGTGACTTAATATGAATATATTGACGACTCCAATACTGAACCTATTTATTGACACCAGTAGTATCGTGACTTAATATGAATATATTGACGACTCTAATACTGAACCTATTTATTGACACAAGAAGTGCCATCTGAAGAAAGTAAGTTCTTATCTATTGATGTCTATGGGAAACTGCTATATTTTCATGGCACCAGATGGCAGCACCAGTGTTAAACCAGGGGGCGTTTCGATACCTACCCGCATTTGTCTTTAAAACTACAGTATTACCATATTCAAAGCCGCTGTAGTGAGAACCGCCCCACACCTGCCCGCCCTGCCGCCAGGGGAGCCACCTGTGGCTGACCGTGTACCTGAGACGGCGGCCCCGTGTCTCAGTCAGGGTCCGGGACCTCCTGTAGGCGCCCGGAGTCGGCCATCCATCACACTCTCCAAACACAGGCGGACAACGTGTCGCCACGCTCTCCCCCCACAATCTACAACCACACACCGCCACACCTACTGCCCCCTGCCGGTCACACGGCGCACCTGCCGCACATACGTCACGTGAACATCGTTTCCATTGGCTGACGAAAACAGCAGAGATTTTTAGAGTAAGGCCTGGCGTCCACCTTCTACGATGTGGCTCCGATATGGTCTACGATGCACCTCCCGATAAAAAAATCAAAATCGCGACGGAAGGTCACGTAATATCTGGGCAGTTGACCAAGTTTCTGCGAATAGGCCCCGAAAAAAAGCACTTTATGATGCGTGGTGGATTGGCATGTCTAGAAATATGTCTATGATTTTGTATATTTCTGATATGTCTCCGATATTTGCTTTTTGTGTCGGTGCCATATCGGGAGGTCTAAATTTCTATCATAGTAGTGGACGCCAGGCCTTAAAGTCTGTCGGTGGTGCCACTGACTGTATGTCGGTATCAATTTGTCGGTGAGGGTGTAGTGTAGGCACTGTTTCTACTGTATTTTCAGGTCCACTCAGATTTTCTGTGAAAAATCTGTCAATGGTGGTGTTTCTTATATAATATGTAATAAATTCACCAGTGAGCATTTTCTGCATGCCTCATTTCCAGTCACCAATCTGGTGTTGATCTACTAAAAAAATCTATCGGTGGTTCCCGAATGCAGATCGGTGCAGAATAAATGGTCAATGGAAATGGGCTTTAAGTCATTTTCCACTGGCCGACAGTTCGCCACCGATCTGCAGTCGGGAACCACCGACGCCAGATCAGTGAATGGAAACAGACATGCATGAAAATGTTCATCACCAATTGTGTATAGATTATGCAATAAGGTCACCACCGACTGACTGGGTCAATAACTGACAGAATCAAAGGGGTTTAAAATCGTTGGTGACGATTATTGTGGTTGTAGGACAGTTCTGTCTGTATGGACCTGTCAACTGCAGTAGAAACAAGGCACAACACCCGATTTCTAGATAGTGACGTGTAGTCATTGGCCACCACCAACCGACTTTTAAGTTTGTTTGTTTGTTTGGTTTGATTTTACGTCCAGTCAACCATTATAGGTCCTTTCCAGACTTTCTAAAGGTTCTTTTACACCACTAGGGTGGTGATCGAATCTATGTGATGAATTCAGGTAGAAATCCTACCCCTACACATTTACCGAGGTGAGAGTTATTTTACTTCCCACACCACATAGACATGGTATGAGAAGGACTGGCCTTTGTTATAGCAGTAAATCTACCACTGCTGGGGTTGGGACTCGAACCCACAAAGTCTTACAACCTTGGGGTTACAACACCCTCACAGATTTCTAGATAGTGACGTTTAGTCATTGGCCACCACCAACCGACTTTTAACTGAACTCAATTAATTGATGCCGTTTTCGTGGGCCAGTGGAAAAAGACTCGTACATACCCCGCCCACTCACCAACCTGCCCTCGCCCGTGTTCTATGCATACTTCCAAATTTTCTTTTGTTACTTTTTTTGTAATTCATTTGACGCGGCCTCTGCATAGAAATTTCTTCCGGCTGTTCAAGCAAATAACTGTATTTACTTTTAAACGCCGTCACAGCAGGTGGATTATTTGGGTCAGTAAGAGTTGAACATGCGAGTGGACTAATGTGTGTGTAATATTGGTTGGGAGTATCAAAGTGTATCAAATCAGATATACATAATGTGTTTCATAGTTTGCATGAATAACCCTTCTGTAAAGCAGCTTTCTTCATGAGTTTGCCTTCCATCAGCAGATTTTAAAGAAAGTTTAAATGTTGCTTGCATTTCTGCAAACGATACAGCTTGTAAGTGAACAGCAAAAAAAAAAAGAAGAGTTTATCAATAGTTACGCCATTGTGTAAGTACACATGTAGACTCTATAAGGCCCATAGCTGTTGTGTTATGGAGCCAGCCATCTTGCCTCTCTACACTAAAGAAAAAAACAGGTGAAGGATCCAGTTATCAATTGAGTTTTCTTTGTCATAAAAGGGTTTCAGTCTTTTATCCTACCCTTAATACAAAATCCCATAGGCTTACCATTGAGTTTCCGTATGCAACGTTGACTGGCATACAGAGCTTTACATGCCACTAGTGGCATACAGAATTATTATCACGTAATATTCCAAAATCGAGGAGACAGGGTAGGATAAAATCAAAACCTGATTCGTTTTAATCTTGGCCACCGCATCCCACTCCTGGAGTTTTGGCTCCGGACTTCGCCTCATGAAGTCACTGTGCCAAACTTCAGTCGTGGTATACGGTGGCCAAGATTAAAACTCATCCAGTTTTACGATAGTCTCACGATTATCTATAAATTATAATAGATAATAGTACTTGTCCCCGACTACAGTGGCACCATCTTACACATATCCTGGTGGGTGATGGCAAAATTAGCAATTACTCTGTGCCCCATACACTAATGTTTTCATGTAAATATACCCGTATGGGAAATGAATATATTCACCTAAAGATCAGACAGGGCTAACCTTCACGAATCATCGCCTATACTCGTCTGGGATAAAGGTCGGCTTAGGTGGATAGCAGGAAGTAATACCTTCCCCGTTCTATAGATGGGACATCGTCTAGTACGGGACAGCCCTCCCTTGTGATCCTCCCATCACATATCCACGGTGGGATTACCCTTTAATGCTACATTTGATGACCATCGCTGGCTACTTACTTCACAGTGAGCCTGACATGTCACCCGTCAGCTAGTGTTTGTAGTTCCCTGCAATCCTAGACTGGGCTCAACTTCCAATATCATTCTGCTAATGTCCGCAGGATTCTATTCCCTTGCACCCATCAACGAACACTTATATCCTGTAATTCCACCCATCAACAAAGCCACACTCTCCTCAAACATCAGTCCATTGTAACACCAAGCCTTTTACTACGGCTACTAAAGAAGAAAGGAAAAAGTATTGGTCAAAGTTGTCATTCCCCATGAATTTGACGCAGAACGATATGAATGAGACAAAGCCGAGTGAATATCGCATAGCATTCAAACGAGTTGGAGAACAACGACTTAGACCAAAAAGAGTTGTTTTCTGTATTTATCTCACCCCTCTATAAACTATAAGAATGGACGATACACTGGATATATGACGCCATAGACCATGGAGAACGAACTGTAATATTCATAGGGGCATTGGGAACGAGTTGCCAAGCCTATTGGACAGAAATACCAGGGGTGAGAAGAAATATATTCCTCGCCCATTTTCTCTTCAATCTCTCTGTGTGTTCATTCCATCGTTCACGTCTTTTATCCTACCCCTAATAAAAAACTCCATAGGCTTAAATTGGGTCACTGTATTCGGTCTGGAGTTCAGAAAAAATGAAAAATATCGCTCTAGTGGGATACACTTGACAAATGACATCATTTGTTAATGTAGAAGTAATTTAGACAGGCGGGGTAGGATATATTCTAAACCAAACTCGCGTTAGTCGTGTTATTGTTCATCACACTCCAGCAAGATCGCGTATTACTGCTCTTGGCTTTGCCTTGCGTAGTAATATGCGATCTTGCCGTCGTGCAATAAACAACAACACGACTAACTCTTGTTTGGTTTCTCCATAGTATGCTACGCTCTGTCTAGAACCCATCACCTACCAGCCAGATGCGAACTCTGTACTCACTGTTCATAGTCCACCAACAATGTTCTGCCACCAGAAGCAGAATTTCCAGCCCAGCGCCCAACGTTGTGACACCCCACCCCTCGTCGTGTCATGACCCTGACAGTTGTCTCCGCGTAGAACTGCATCAGCTCCCTGACCCGATCCAGCCTCTCGTTGTGTCATGACCCTGACCGTTGTCTCTGTAGAACTGCATCAACTCCCTGACCCGATCCCGCCTCTCGTTGTGTCATGACCCTGACCGTTGTCTCTGTAGAACTGCATCAACTCCCTGACCCGATCCCGCCTCTCGTTGTGTCATGACCCTGACAGTTGTCTCTGTAGAACTGCGTCAACTCCCTGACCCGATCCCGCCTCTCGTCGTGTCATGACCCTGACAGTTGTCTCTGTAGAACTGCATCAACTACCTGACCCGATCCAGCCTCTCGTTGTGTCATGACCCTGACCGTTGTCTCTGTAGAACTGCTTCAACTCCCTGACCCGATCCAGCCTCTCGTCGTGTCATGACCCTGACCGTTGTCTCTGTAGAACTGCATCAACTCCCTGACCCGATCCAGCCATTCGTTGTGTTATGACCCTGACCGTTGTCTCCGCGTAGAACTGGATCAACTCCCTGACCCGATGAAGCCTCTCGTTGTGTCATGACCCTGACCGTTGTCTCTGTAGAACTGCGTCAACTCCGTGACCCGATCCAGCCTCTCGTCGTGTCATGACCCTGACCGTTGTCTCTGTAGAACTGCATCAACTCCCTGACCCGATCCAGCCTCTCGTTGTGTCCTGACCCTGACCGTTGTCTCGGCGTAGAACTGCGTCAACTCCCTGACCCGATTCAGCCTCTCGTCGTGTCATGACCCTGACCGTTGTCTCTGTAGAACTGCTTCAACTCCCTGACCCGATCCAGCCTCTCGTTGTGTCCTGACCCTGACCGTTGTCTCTGTAGAACTGCATCAACTCCCTGACCCGATCCAGCCTCTCGTTGTGTCATGACCCTGACCGTTGTCTCTGTAGAACTGCGTCAACTCCCTGACCCGATCCAGCCTCTCGTCGTGTCATGACCCTGACTGTTGTCTCGGCGTAGAACTGCATCAACTCCCTGACCCGATCCAGCCTCTCGTTGTGTCATGACCCTGACTGTTGTCTCTGTAGAACTGCATCAACTCCCTGACCCGATTCAGCCTCTCGTCGTGTTATGACACTGACCGTTGTCTCCGCGTAGAACTGGATCAACTCCCTGACCCGATCCAGCCTCTTGTTGTGTCATGACCCTGACTGTTGTCTCTGTAGAACTGCATCAACTCCCTGACCCGATCCAGCCTCTCGTTGTGTCCTGACCCTGACAGTTGTCTCTGTAGAACTGCATCAACTCCCTGACCCGATCCAGCCTCTCGTTGTGTCCTGACCCTGACTGTTGTCTCTGTAGAACTGCATCAACTCCCTGACCCGATCCAGCCCCACCTGATAGCCTCATCGCGATCTGACCGTTCCCCACCCCTCCTGATACCCACGCGCCAAATGCAATTCTACAGTCTCCCTGTTTTCCTCTACTGTGTGTATTTCTTTACCTCCATTCTTGTATTTTTATAGGGAGCATATTCTGTCACATCATGGTGTTACGGGTGTGACCTACTGGCCCAAATGATCCATCCCTGCTAAGTGGGACAGTGGGTGTGCTGGTGCTGACCTACCTGCCCAAATGCTCCATCCTACTGGCCTTCACCTTGGGTCCTGTGTGCTAACACACTGGCCTAGATACAGCTGTCTTGCTACCAGGACGTTTCATATGGGATAAGCCTATACTTCTGCTATACACCAGCTCACAGTCTTACTTATACATTTCATATACATTTCATCAACACAGATGCCATCTTTATAATATTTAGAATATTCCATTCAATGTGTAATAGACTTGAAGCATCATATGAAAGTCATAAAATAAAAGATAATAAACCATACTGAGTAAATAACTAATAATGTTAGTGCAAGGAAAAAACGGACCTACTAACGGTGACGTTTTTTTTGCACATGTGATATTGTGTAACTTGCCAAATACACAGTTTTGAAGATTAGTGTTCCCAACTTGGGTCTATACTCACTTATGTCATATAGATGAATATATAAAAAGGCTGAAACTCTAGAGCACTTTTTAATTTTTTTCTCTGAAAACCCTCTTTGATCCACTTTCGTGAGAATCGACCATTTGTGCTTGGCTCTGGTCCAGGGCACTATCATCAGCTGCTCTATCATCTATTAGAGTACAGTTTCAATATACTCACATTGGACCTTTTCTATATATTGAGATAACCTTTACATCTTTATCGTTTACTTTATAGTTTCACTAACAACACGTTATATGCCTCTTGTCAAGTCCCTGACGGTCTATTCAGATCGTTTGTCACTGTGTTACATACTATTCCTCCAGTTCTACGACATTCAAACCACTACCTTCACCACCATGGGTCCTACCAAAGAAAATATGCATCAGTTCTTACTCAGATCCCTCCTTTCAGTGTCAGAAGAGAATATGAATGGGTTTCTAAATTTATCTCACCCTTCACATTGACTAATGAGCTAACATTTGTGATATGATCCCCCATTGGATCTTTGTATAGATATCTCATGGGCGTTGGATACGAGTTCCCAGGGTTAAGTCTGTGGACAAAACGTATCAGGGGTGAGATAAAGAAGAGGACCACACTGACCACGACACCTCCTAGAAATAGGTATCCTTCAGTCCACCCTCACCACTGTCCCTGTATTACTTTCACACCACCATTTCATCCTAACGCAGAATCTAACCCTTTCACCTCGCATAAGTACCCCTAGGTTTGATAGGTACTAAATATATGTCATCCTTATGTAATGAGCTAACATTTGTGACATAGTCCCCCATTGGATTTTTTCCTAAATTTCTAATGGGCGTTGGATACGAGATCCCAATGTTAAGTCTTTGAGTGAGATGAAAATAAAATAAACATAGGATAGTGCTGACCAGTCCACTTCCTAGAAGTATCTCTTCATTCCACCCTCACCACTGTCCTTGTATTACTTTCCCCCATCAGGAAGCACAACAAAGATGTCGTTATCATGTCTGTGTTGATTGTCCGCAGTAAAACCTCGCATCACACCGCAGCACCAAGAAGCGCCCACAAGGATCTCAGAGGTTCAATACAGACACTTTCTCTGTCTCAGTAAGTCCTCTTTTTGTTGTAGGAAATCGTCGACACGAGACATGTGGCAGGTTTCTTGTATGGCAGGATTATCCTCACATTTTACGGATTTCTCAATTCAGGAGGTTTTTATGTGTTGTCAGATTGTTTAACTATTGTTTGTTATTGATGTTGCAGGAGTTTTTGCGCTTAATGAGCTTATTTGTTTGGTTACCACTGTTCAATACACCTACTTTAGAAAAGTGTAAACATGCTTACGATGAACATGGTTATAATGCATCGTTGTAGCGAATAATGTTTTATCCTACCCCTAATAAAAACGCCATAGGTTTATCATGGGATTTGTGACATAAAGTGTTATTTTTGTCACTACTTTCTAATAGTCAAAAACCGAAGAAATTGGGTAGGATAAAATCTAGACACCACTCGTTTGAGTTAGAGTTTACTTATGTCACTCATTTTGTGGGTTCCATAATCTCACGAGTCGAAATAGTCTCTTGATAATGTTCATCGAATTACGAATTTCAGTATGATAATGATTGTGTCTACATCTATTGTTGCATGGCAGTACGCCAACGGCATATTCTCAGCAGAAGACAGTAACTGTGCTTATAGAACAAGCAGAGAAGAGAATAAACTGATTTGAGGCGCACACCGCAGATATCGTGTGAGATTTAACCTGACCAACCTCTCCCTCTGAAACAGAGTGGAGAGAGAGGTGTTGGTCAATTTATACCAAACTCAGAACAATCTATACCAAAGTCAGAACAGAGTGGAGACGGAGGTGGCAGCGAATCTATACCAACCCCTCAGTCAGAACAGAGTGGAGACAGAGGTGGCAGCCAATCTATACCAACCTCTAACTCTGAACAGAGTGGAGACAGGGGTTGTGGCCAATCTATACCAGCCTCTAAGTCAGAACAGAGTGGAGACAGAGGTGGCGGCCAATCTATACCCACCTCTCATTCTGAAATAAAAAGGAGACAGAGGTGCGGCCAATGTATACCCACCTCTCAGTCAGAACAGAGTGGAGACAAAGGTGGCGGCGAATCTATACCAACCTCTCATTCTGAAACAGAGTGGAGACAGAGGTGGCGGCCAATGTATACCCACCTCTCAGTCAGAACAGAGTGGAGACAGAGGTGGCGGCCAATCTATACGAACCTCTAAGTCAGAACAGAGTGGAGACAGAGGTGGCGGCCAATCTATACCAACCTCTTAGTCAGAACAGAGTGGAGACAGAGGTGGCGGCCAATCTATACCAACCTCTTAGTCAGAACAGAGTGGAGACAGAGGTGGCGGACAATCTATACCAACCTCTTAGTCAGAACAGAGTGGAGACAGAGGTGGCAGCCTATATATACCAACCTCTTAGTCAGAACAGAGTGGAGACAGAGGTGGCGACCAATCTATACCAACCTCTCAGTCAAAATAGAGTGGAGACAGAGGTGGCGGCCAGTCTTAGTCAGAACAGAATGGAGACAGAGGTGGCGGCCAATCTATACCCACCTCTAAGTCTGAACAGAGTGGAGACAGAGGTGGCAGCCAATCTATAGCCACCTCTAAGTCTGAACAGAGTGGAGACAGATGTGGCAGCCAATCTATACCAACCTCTAAGTCAGAACAGAGTGGAGACAGAGGTGGCGGACAATCTATACCAACCTCTAAGTCAGAATCTATACCCACCTCTCAGTCAGAACAGAGTAGAGACAGAGGTGGCGGCCAATCTATACCCACCTCTCATTCTGAAACAAAAATAAGACAGAGGTGGCAGCAAATGTATACCCACCTCTCAGTCAGAACAGAGTGGAGACAGAGGTGGCGGCCAATCTATACCAACCTCTAAGTCAGAACAGAGTGGAGACAGAGGTGGCGGCCAATCTTTACCCACCTCTCAGTCAGAACAGAGTGGAGACAGAGGTGGCGGCGAATCTATACCAACCTCTCATTCTGAAACAGAGTGGAGACAGAGGTGGCAGCCAATCTATACCCACCTCTCAGTCAGAACAGAGTGGAGACAGAGTTGGCGGCCAATCTATACGAACCTCTAAGTCAGAACAGAGTGGAGACAGAGGTGGCGGCCAATCTATACCAACCTCTCATTCTGAAACAGAGTGGAGACAGAGGTGGCGGCCAATCTATACCCACCTCTCAGTCAGAACAGAGTGGAGACAGAGTTGGCGGCCAATCTATACCAACCTCTAAGTCAGAATAGAGTGGAGACAGAGGTGGCGGCCAATCTATACCCACCTCTCAGTCAGAACAGAGTGGAGACAGAGTTGGCGGCCAATCTATACCAACCTCTTAGTCAGAACAGAGTGGAGACAGAGGTGGCGGACAATCTATACCAACCTCTTAGTCAGAACAGAGTGGAGACAGAGGTGGCGGCCAATCTATACCCACCTCTAAGTCAGAACAGAGTGGAGACAGAGGTGGCGGCGAATCCCTGCCAATATTAGCTTTCTGTGACCTCGGCATATTACCGTGAACAAACATGTCCGGCAGCAATTCGTTAATGGGATTTCTGTGTATGTAATAGTTTAACACACCTCATGGCTAGAGAAGCTCAATTAGCATTGTTTATAGCCGTAGGCCCCCGTCAATCTACACCACCACCCACTGACAACTCTCCCTAATGCGCACCAAATAACTCCCAATCTACCCATCAATAGGGTCTTTATTTAACAAGCCATAAAAACAATATCGATTCCTACCAGTGTGGAGAATGTCAGAGCTGATGGCAATGACACTCCTTAGCGAATAGTTTCTAAATGTAGATGGCTGGGTTCTGAAGTCGACGGGTGAAACGAGGCGGAGGTGGAGTGAGCGTAGCTTCAACGCTTCTGTTTCTATTTCAGGGGGCTCGTGAAAATCGGTTTATTGTTGATTGGCCGCTTTACTCGAGTCAGTGCATTTCACGCAGCTCCATTTGATTCGATCCCCAGCCCTGAAACATCTCCCTTGTAAGTGTTAATCTGATAGCGGCGATCGTTCCCACCGCATTTAGATTCGTTTCTAAATGTCAGTTTTCTATTGAGGCAAATCCCACTTGTGATTGATTGATTGTGTGAGGGTCCAAAATAAATAATCCTTAAATCATACCTGAAGAAGGTCCAATCGCCGAAATATTGGTAATTAATGTTTACTGTTCCATGTAAACCAGAATCAATGTGAAAGGCTTATCAAACACAGTTAGTGTACTCGAGGTTGTTCTGTGTTAACCTACAGTAAACATAGATTTAGAGTACTATACGGCTGTTCCCCAAAATACGCTTAATACCAACCTCTGCTGTGCAAGTGCTAGTTGAAATGTACCACCATACTGTGCCGGTATGGCGCCATACCACAATACTTTGAATACGCAATTTGATTGGTTAAGAAAATAAACCTTGCGCTCAAAGGCTCTGTTGGGTGATTTACGTTCACGCATGCGCATAGTTAACAACAGAAAGTTACTTCCGCCCGCACAGTACATTCATATTATCGTTTCAATATCGATATATTTTGGCATATTTTCAGTTAAATATCAATAATTCATAATACAAGCTCGTGCGGTATTTCTATTGAAAGTAACGCGGTACGATAAGCCGTCCAAATATGATTAACAAGTTACACTTAATTAATTCCTGCTGAATGTAAAATCAAGTTGAGCTGGAAATAGGAAACACAATCAACCTAAATGAAGATAGATCTTTGAAGCAAACCGATGCCGCAATAGGATAAGATAACCAGGCATTATTTCATCCACAGGATGGAATGTATCTATTGTCTAAATCGGTGTCACTTCTTTATAGACGTGCAAGTGAAATGTGAAGACAGATCACAATAAAACCTAATCAGTCAGCTGGTCTTGTAGAAGTAATCGTTGTTGCTGAACCGCCCACGCTTCTACATATCCATGAGAAAGCTGCCCCCTCCAGTCCGCGCTTTGTACACCAGCCCGCTCGTAAAGTGCCGTTAAATGCGACGACTTGTTTCCTCGCTCTATGTCTACCCGTGCCCGATCAATGGGACCTCCCCACACCCACGCCCCGCCTCATCAACACCCAGTGAGCGCTCCCACAGCCGGGTGTGAACGCGGACACAGCGGCCTGCTCTCAGCGGCTCGGCGCAGCTCGCTCGGGAGGTGTTGTTTGTAGAGCGGTGCGTGCGGGATGTCATTACCACCAGGATACAGAACTGACGGAGTTCAGACCGCGGGATGGAGTGGGGAGGGCGCCCGGAGGGGGGACTAAAGTATATCTAATCGATGTCCCCTACCCCGCCCCCCCCCCGTCACCCCCCACCACCAGCCCCCCGCCCCACAACACCCACCCAGAGCCCCCCAACCCCCACCCAGAGCCCCCCAGAGCCCCCACCCCCACCCAGAGCCCCCCGTCTCTCCTGGCAGCAGGGCACGGGTCATTGTCCACTCTCCCAGCAGATCTTACGTGGCGCTTACTAATTTCTGCTAGACTGGTTCCCTGCCCCAATGAAATATGGGACAGGTAACGCCTAGCTAGTGAACGACCTTGAACTCTCAGTCAAGCCAGCTCTTTTGGCACTCTCCCCCCCAGATCCTTCGCTGCGCTAGTGCTGGCTTAGACTCTGCCCCAACCCAGTGACCTCATACACTGGTTCTCAGGCTATCAACTAAGGACTAGGGAACCAGCCAACATTTCGGATTCAAAACAAGGCAACTGTCAAAAGTTATACAATTCAAACAACTCACATATCATGAGTATAGAATATGGGAATTGTTAAAGGAGCTTCACAGACAATCTGGTTGTTTCTTTTTCATACTTAATCCATTTTCTAATAGGAATCCACAGTTGATTAGACTGCCCCTTCAGAGGAGCACATGTCATTGTTGACAAAACAAAGCCCTGCAACACATGAGGTGCTTTCCACTGTAGAAAGTAATCCCAGAGACTGTGTCTGGTTTGAATTAGATAATAACAGAAATGAGAGTATTTTATTTACCATATAGATATGTTCATCTCTATTTACAAGTGATACACAAAATACCCCCCAAAAGCCCTCAGAATTTTGGATTTTTTAAAAACTGGCGTATGGGCCAGATTTGAGCCCAAACAGGCAGGTTGGGGCAGAGATACAAAGCGACCACAGGAAGTAGAGCGCAGAATATCTGCTGGGAGAGTGCTCTTTTGGTTCTTTGGTTGGCTACCACTCTCCCAGCAGATCATTCGCGAAAGCAGAGCGCAGGACCTCTGCTAGGAGAGTGCCAATGTGGCACAATCCCACAATGCAACAGAACAATGGCGACGTTACCAATAATGCACCGACAAATGGTGGGCGTTACCCATAATGCATATATAAGAAATAAAAAGTGGACAAAAAGATACACTCTCCAAGCAGAACAGACAATCTGGGTGGAGAGTAAAAGACACTTTAGGCTGGTTCCCTGCCCCAATGAAATATGGTATAGTAAACGCCCAGCGAGAGCTTCGATTGATCTTTAACTTCCACTGGTCGCCCGCTAATTTCCAGTAACAGGGAGCACCACGTTTACCGTAGTGCCGCATCACGACTAGTGTGAATGACGTCCACTAGGGTGACACGTTTACCGTAGTGCCGCATCACGACTAGTGTGAATGACGTCCACTAGGGTGACACGTTTACCGTAGTGCCGCATCACGACTAGTGTGAATGACGTCCACTAGGGGGTCACGTTTACCGTAGTGCCGCATAACGACTAGTGTGAATGACGTCCACTAGGGGGTCACGTTTACCGTAGTGCCGCATAACGACTAGTGTGAATGACGTCCACTAGGGGGACAAGTTTACCGTAATGCTGCATCACGACTAGTGTAAATGACGTCCACTAGGGGGTCACGTTCACCATAGTGCCGCCTCACGGCTAGTGTGAATGACGTCCACTAGGGTGACACGTTTACTGTAATGCCACATCACGACTAGTGTGAATGACGTCCACTAGGGGGTCACGTTTACCGTAGTGCCGCATAACGACTAGTGTGAATGACGTCCACTAGGGGGACAAGTTTACCGTAATGCTGCATCACGACTAGTGTAAATGACGTCCACTAGGGGGTTACGTTCACCATAGTGCCGCCTCACGGCTAGTGTGAATGACGTGTTTTAGTCCTTATTCATGACAAGTCATCGTTCATCATTAACAGCGCCCCGCCCGCTCGTTTCACTGCCGCCTAGCCGTAGACCGGGGGAGGGCTCAGGTACCTTGTTAGGGTAGGCTTTGTCTGGGGTGAGGCAGTGAGAGGTATACTATACAAAGTGTATTGACCATATTGACCATATATACCCAGCTCACTCTCTCCATATGTATATATATACATATATGTGGAGAGAGATATCTACATATACATGTATATATAGTAAACCACGCCTAAGGGCATTCGCGTAATTGGACACCCTGCTTTAAGGGACAAATTGCATTTACAAGCTTATATAGTCTTTGAATCTTTTCAGAAACAAATTTTTGGAAAATTGCTTATATGTAAAGGGGACATTAATGGTGCACACATGGAAAAGGCTGTTCTAGGACATTGAGAAGACATATTTTTTTATTGTTTGCTGTTCTTGAGTCCAAAAGTACCAGAGCATGGGGTCCAATACCAAAGTTTGATTTAATGGGACATTGTAATACTTTAAAAGAACTCAGAACTGAGTAATGCCTTTCAGCATTCACTATTATTGGCATTCAGGCATTTTGACGTTAGGTCTCTTCAACAGCTGTTGTCATGGTAATCCAACCACTTGCCAGAGCGACAACAAGTGGAAATGTTTACTAGAAGGATGGATCTACAAGATAAAACAATAACACAAATGTTTCCAGGGGGGGGGATGCAGCCAAGTCCTTAAATAAGCCCCTTTTCCAGGTTGGTCTAAGGACTGATGTGATGTTTATAAAATGCTCAAACAGAGTAAATGCAAAAAAGGCAGCATGGACCCCATAGTCAAATGTAACCTGGATCAAGCAATGTGCATGTATGGGTCAGGTCAGTCTAGCGGCTGTTCTTTTGCTCTTCCAATACTTGGATCCTCACATTACTAGGTTTTCCAAACCCTCTCGGTGGTTATTGGAGTCTAGTACTCCGGTATCCAGATTAGGAGAAAACGCCCTAACTGTGGCCGAACTATGTCTTAGTTCGAGGTCAGCTATCGCCGACGTTCGCCCCGACGCCGTAGGCGAAGGGGCGAACATCGGCGATAGGTGACCGAGAACTAAGACATAGTTCTGGCCACAGTCAGGGCGTTTTCTTATTATTACATACCTTTATTCGATCAGAAAGACGCCATTTATCGAGTTATTAAGTCACAACCACTCCATGTTGACACTGTCTGCTACGAACCAGAAGCTAACTCACAGGATGTGCTCTTTGCGCATGCGCCTAACTAAGCTTCACTCTCCGAACCGTAGTCCTAGAGGTACAAACTGGTGGAATGGGGCGAGTTACTACGATTAGGATAGTGACGTTAACCTAGATAACTTCGCGCATGTGCTACGAGTACATCCGCTCTGTCTGTGCGTCGCCCCTTGCGGACCAGGGCGAGTTGTCATTATCGATGGATTTAGAATATTTGACCATTTTAAACTGTTGTACGTGCACGCCACTCGTTGGCTACCTCGATATTTGGTCAATACCAGTTGTAGTTGTTACGGGGGGCCTGTATCGCCATGTTGCGTCGTTCGCCATGTTGTTTTTGGTCGCGATGACGTTGATTACGCACGCTTATCAAATAGCACAGACTAGGCTCGATGCAAGGTAGAATCGTGCAGTACGACGAAGCGCACCATAGTGGGCCGTAGTCGCGATATACTACACCCCCGTGAGCGGGTAGTATTTCACTGACGTTCCGCTATAGGTATGTAATAATAGCCTCCCCGGCTTTACTTGGCACCTGTGTCAAGGTACTGTACTTTGGTTGTGATCTAACCAGGATCACTTCGGGAAGTTGGTAATAAACATCCATTGTTTATAAAACTTGTGGAGTACGGTTTTGTGTGACTAGGTTTGTCTATACACTCCGACCTATGTCATAGGATATCGCCGTGAAGGGAGTATACAATCTTCATGAGGGTAGAGACCTCCATAAGGCCGCAGTCAGCGACCGCTACATGCAAACTGACCCCACGTTCACACTAGATGGCTATGAACAGCAATTCTTGACTACTACACCACCTGATGCCTTTCAGCCCTAAAAGGCTAAACCTCGTCTAGTGTAATGTTCAAGTGTGGGTTACTGCAGATCATCTTGTTCTATCAGATCATACAATTCAGCACCACCTGACGTCTATACGACACGCTCTGACGCTGGCGACTATTTCAATCCGGCTTGAATTAGTCGTCTAGACAGGTGGCAGTTAATTGCTGAGGTGCATTTCTAAAAAAAGCTGTCTAATATAAAAGCTATAGGAAAAACTTGGTCAGACGACTATTAACGCCAAAGATTGCGTAATCACGCCCAACCTGGCAACTCTTGGCCAGACGATCTCCAAGCAGACGTCACGTTTTAGTGGTCTCGTGTAACTGCTGGGCTTGGGGCTTGATTCAGCACATAAGATCTAAACAGAAAATATCAGGCCATCATTTCGCTTCAAAAACACCACCTTTAACCTGGTCACTGGACAAGTCAATTTCCGATATACAATATATCGTACCAAACGAATGGAATGTAGCCCAGAAACATTATATATAGGTTTATTTGGGAGATGAGGCTCAAGGGAGTGGGGGCAGAACCCCCCACTGCGGGGCTGAGGCAGGCGCGACCATCCACCTCCAGGGCTCCGGTCACTCGCCCTCCGGCGCACGCGCAGTCGGCACGCGCTCTGCTTTACGCTCCACCTCCCACTCCTGCCTCCTTTTTTCCCTAACTTTTTCAGGGAGGCACCTGCCCCTCAAGGACTTGAGAGACTTGCACCTCAGCGCTTACATGCACCGTCTTACCTTTACCATATCTTATTATCAATGCTCGTTTATCTTAGCTACCTCCTGCTAGGTGTTTATCCTTCTCATCTAGTTTGCATTATCGGTAACTCATGTTATTATCCTTATTCTAATTAGGTTACGTAAACCTTTTCACCTTGTATCACCTCATACTAGCGCTGCACGTGCCCTACTAGTAATAAACCTTGTTTATCTCCACTCCAGTCTCCTTATTTAAGGGGAATTTTTCCCTGACATGAACTATCATTAGCTTTTACCAATTCTCCTTTGCTAGACTACAACCAGTAAAGAATACCATAGGAAAACCAGTCTGGATAATAAATGTAGGATATCCGCTGTTGAATTCCCTCTGGGTCCTTTTAGGAGGGCTTCGGGTGCTTTCACTGTCCTCAAGCTCCCAGCAGTGAAAAGAAACAGGAAGATAAATAAAAACTATTGTCCAATTAGGAGGATTGGTTTTTGTTGGACTTGTAACAGCCAGTGTTAGAACAAGGCCCTCTGGCGTTTAAAAGAGATTGACATTCTTGAAACGAACCGGTTTTATTTTCTGTCCCTGCTCTCACCAAGCGGAAGCCGTGTGGGGGAAAACTCGCCATTTCATAAAGCCCCACTTAGAGTAGAGCCTTTGGTGGAGACCCTGCACGAGCCCACCCCTACAGCCGGCTGGAAATTACTACGACTCCCACAGGAAATTATATTGTCCATGAAAGCTGAGGACAAAGTTTGATTGGTAGGCCCCTGCTAATCTAATTTCATCGTGTCAGTCTTTGATGCCAGTTTCCTCGTTCTTCTCCTTTCACAGTCAGCCTCGCTGGCCTTTTTTTCCTGTTGCTGTTGACAATAGCTTTAAGAGCCCGGACTGGGAATAGTGTGTTTTTATGATTGAGAGCGCGGGGGTCATATGGAGTGAGTTGGAGGGCTCGGTGGAACAAGTCTCAGGACATGGGGTCGACATTGACCGACACTGTCAGCAGCAGGGCGGCCATATTGAAAAATCAACATGGACGGAGGAAGTCACTGCACGCAACAAAGTCACTCCTAGTGTTACACGCACTAAAACCGTAGCCTAAACGTTAGAGCAGTCACATATAGACTTTCAGCATGCTTCCAGAAAAATATCCCTTTCCTATCAGCGTGCTATTCACTGTGATAGTGGGAAAGGAGCAGGGTGCCAGTGTCTCAGGGTCTTAGAGGTATGCCCAGCTGATCATGACCAATCACTTGAGACTGAAGTACCTCATTGACCCACTGGTGCTTAATATATTTGGATCCTCTACTCAGGCAGCTGCAGAAATGGCAAGTTGACCGGGTGCAAGTGGGTTACAGAACGCTATCCATAGACTGAATGTAACCCAAACCTTTTGATTGTCATTCAGTTATAATTGCATGCTCATTCATCAATGATGAACGTTTTATTTTATCCTAGAATAAAACTGGATTTGGAATCATACAAATAGACAATGCTCCACGAGTTTGGATGGGCCGCAATCCACAACGAGGCAAAGTAGAGTGATGATTAGGGCACATCAAAACAAGTGGAGAATTGTTTTATTTTACGATTTGAGTGTGGTTCTGGATTTATCTCACCCCTTTCACGCACATTAGAATAGGAAAATAACATTAATAGCATTAGCAAAATTCAAATAACTTCACAAATCCAGTTAGGAACGTTTAAATCTCCATGTTGATGTTTTGTCTGCTCTCTGAAATACTGACGAGGCTATGCAAATATAAGTCTAATCTCTGATCTGAAAACGTAGGACCATTTGATATGAATGGGTAAAGTTAGAAACTTTAGAAATCCTAGTTTCCAGGTAGGTGGAAGTTCTACATATCTCCACTTTAAGGGCAGGATCCTAGTGACCAAGGACCTGTTTCACTAGTTTCGTGACATGTCTAGATGACGTCTAGATGGTGTGTCCAGTTTCATAAGAAGTAAAGATTAGACTTAGTTTTGTCAGTTCTTTCTTGCGCAATTGGTGCCACTTTTTGTCAAAAAAATAGTGAAACAGGTCCATGATGTGTAGATTTGTCTAATTCTTATGTTTGGGGTCTGTCTTTTCCTATGAGCAGCTACTTGTGTTGTCACGAAACTAGACAACCCCCATGTCTGTATGGTGTCACAGACATGTCATAAAACTAGTGAAACAGGTCCCAGGTAGGTGGAAGTTCTACATATCTCCAATTTAAGGGTGAGATCCTAGTGGCCAGGTAGATGGAAGTTCTATATACAGTAAAACCACGCTTACGGGACACCACGGGGTTTCCGCTTAAGGAGACAGTTTTCTCGGAACAGAAATCTTTATATAGTCTATTCTAATTTGTCTCTTCAATTCAAGGGTGGGATCCTAGTGGCCAGGTAGATGGAAGTTCACTATATATCTCCACTTTAACGGGCGGGATCCTAGTGACCGAGTTGAAGTTCTATATATCTCCACTTTAACAGGCGGGATCCTAGTTTCCAGGTGGAGACGGCCACTTGTCATAGCTGACGGAGGGTGTGGCGTCTGTCCGCTCGTCTGTCGGTGGGAGTTCCATATATCTCCAATTTAAGGGTGGGATACTAGTGACCAGATAGATGTTAATTCTATATGTCTCCACTTTAACGGGCGGGATCCTAGTTGTCAAGTAGGTGGAAGTTCTGTATATCTCCATCATAACGGGTGGGATCCTAGTCGCCAGGTAGGTGAAAGTTCTATATATCTCCACTTTAACAGGCGGGATCCTAGTGACCGAGTTGAAGTTCTATATATCCCCACTTTAAGGGCGGGATCCTAGTTTCCAGGTGGAGACGACCACTTGTCGGAGCTGACGGAGGGCGTGGCGTCTGTCCGCTCGTCTGTCTTGCTTAGCGTCCACCTGATTGAGACTCGCTGTCAGCCGGCCTCCCCTCCCCTCCCCTCCCCGCCTCGCCTCGCCCCGCCTCGCCCCGCCTCGCCTCGCCTGGCATCGCCTGGCATCCCCTCCACTCACCTGCTAACACAATTTGCCGGCGCCCGCTAATTGGCGGCTACAGATGGGCGTGTGTCTGGACCCCGGTTTACTCGTCTCCGTGACTTGTAGACATCCAACCCCCCTCCTGGGGCCGCTATTTCATTACGTCCCCCGCTCTATGTGCCCCGTATGTAGCGCTCTGCTGCCCTTTTGCTGTACACTACTCGCGCAGGAGGAAACAATGGTGTGCAAAAAGACCTGATATGTGTATACGGCTGTGCAAATCTATAATCGTCTATACTTTATCTTAGCCTGGTATGAATGTCCATAGGCTTAACGTTAGGAACACGTACTCAACAGGCATGTGAGTACCGTAACTCGTACTGAATGGGTGTTAAAACGATAAATATTTCCAGGCTAAGATAAAATCGCTTCAGAATATTCACTTGGCTAACACCTCGTTCATAACACTGAGTGCTCCAAACTTGATGGTGAACAAGGACACAGACCTAACACTTATCAGTTTCTTTCATATTATTCTACCCCTCATAACAATCCCCATGACATGGTGTGGCTGTATGCCACAGTTATGCCATAAAATATCCAATTGCGGTGACAATTGCAGGGGAAAATACTCATATCAGGGAGATTGAATCCTACAATTCAGACGAAGAGAGTTTGTTCCAGTGCAGAATCTCAGCATGATTTGTCTCGTGAGGTATGGTAAGCCTGCCGTGTGAATCCCACTTTAGGCAACGTATATAGGACGTTCGAGCACGCTCTAACAAAGCCTGATAAAAGACCGTCCGTGTGCCCTGTCTTAGCGCTACGTGTGCGTACTTCACGTATCGCGTGTCTGTGGTAAACGTGTCTATAAATACTTAAAACGTGGCGTGTTCAGACATTATACACCTGACGTGCTGTAAGCCTGGTCGCTTCACCCTCCGAATCCACCACCACTGAGGGCACTGAATTACATCTCAAGACGAGAGAACGAGCTCGCCCGGCCGGAGATTCCGTGTCTCTTTTGTCCTGGTGTATAGGTTTTTAAGAGGTATCATACCTTTGTCTCTTTTTAACTCTATAAGGAGGGACGGTGCCTGGACCACCGCATGATGCCTCGCACATAAACTGGAATATTTTGTAAACTACCTGCTGAAGGATCTACGAGAATCCCAAACGTTGTACTCTAAACAAGCAATAAACGCCATCCCACATTTCAACCTTATTTCTTTGTCTTGGTTTGTGCCTTCCTCCAGCATAACATTTTGTACATAACGTTACATGCAAAAGTTTAAAAAAAGAGATGTTAAGATTCTTAAAACTTTTTAAGAAACCTAAGAGAGAGATAGAGGGAGAGACAGAGAGAGACAGAGAGATATAGAGAAAGACAAAGAGACAGAGAGAAATACCGAGAGATCGAGAGACCAAGATAGACAGACAGAGTGAGAGAAGGATAAAACGGTTTGAAAAAGTAACCTGTACAACGATACACTATTTCTTCTTGGTGCTGTGGTGTGATGGTGCTGTGGTGTGATGCGAGGTTTTACTGCGGACAATCAACACAGAGTTGACAAGATGTCTTTGTTGTGCTTCCTGATGGGCAGAAAGTAATATGGGGACAGTGGTGAGGGTGGAATGAAGAGATACTTACTTGTAGGAAGTGTCCGGTCAGTGCTATTCTTTTCTTTATCTCACCCCTGGTATTTTCTTTCCATAGACTTAACATCGAAAATTCATATCCAACGCCCATGAGATATTGAGGAAAAGTATCCAATTGGGGATTATGTCACAAATGTTAGCCCATTAGTCTATGTGAGGGGTGAGTTAAATTCAGAAACCTATTCAAGTTTGGGGTCAGAGCTCGTATCCCATCTCGTTTGAATCGCTGCGGAATTCACGCGGCTTCGCCTTGTGAATTACTAAACGATTCAAACTCGATGGGATATGAGTTCTGACCATAAACTTCCATAGGTTTCCTCGATATTATACGATTCTCGATCCAGTTCTATGTAAATGCCCTCCTCCTCCCTCCTCCCCTACTCGTGGAGTATTGTGTATTTATACGATTCTCCATCCACTTCTATATAAGTCCGCTACACTGTAAACACCCTCCCGTCTACCTCCTCCCCTACTCGTGGAGTATTGTGTATTTATACGATTCTCCTTCCACTTCTATATAAGTCCGCTACACTGTAAACACCCTCCGTCTCCCTCCTCCCCTACTCGTG
This sequence comes from Alentia gelatinosa, assembly GCA_950022655.1. Lineage (NCBI taxonomy): Eukaryota > Metazoa > Annelida > Polychaeta > Phyllodocida > Polynoidae > Alentia > Alentia gelatinosa. Next base: position 68,339,787 of record OX465584.1, on the reverse strand, counting down.
GAGTATTGTGTATTTATACGATTCTCCATCCACTTCTATATAAGTCCGCTACACTGTAAACACCCTCCGTCTCCCTCCTCCCCTACTCGTGGAGTATTGTGTATTTATACGATTCTCCATCCACTTCTATATAAGTCCGCTACACTGTAAACACCCTCCGTCTCCCTCCTCCCCTACTCGTGGAGTATTGTGTATTTATACGATTCTCCATCCACTTCTATATAAGTCCGCTACACTGTAAACACCCTCCATCTCCCTCCTCCCCTACTCGTGGAATATTGTGTATTTATACGATTCTCCATCCACTTCTATATAAGTCCGCTACACTGTAAACACCCTCCGTCTCCCTCCTCCCCTACTCGTGGAGTATTGTGTATTTATACGATTCTCCATCCACTTCTATATAAGTCCGCTACACTGTAAACACCCTCCGTCTCCCTCCTCTCCTACTCGTGGAGTATTGTGTATTTATACGATTCTCCATCCACTTCTATATAAGTCCGCTACACTGTAAACACCCTCCGTCTCCCTCCTCCCCTACTCGTGGAGTATTGTGTATTTATACGATTCTCCATCCACTTCTATATAAGTCCGCTACACTGTAAACACCCTCCGTCTCCCTCCTCCCCTACTCGTGGAGTATTGTGTATTTATACGATTCTCCATCCACTTCTATATAAGTCCGCTACACTGTAAACACCCTCCGTCTCCCTCCTCCCCTACTCGTGGAGTATTGTGTATTTATACGATTCTCCATCCACTTCTATATAAGTCCGCTACACTGTAAACACCCTCCGTCTACCTCCTCCCCTACTCGTGGAGTATTGTGTATTTATACGATTCTCCATCCACTTCTATATAAGTCCGCTACACTGTAAACACCCTCCGTCTCCCTCCTCCCCTTCTCGTGGAGTATTGTGTATTTATACGATTCTCCATCCACTTCTATATAAGTCCGCTACACTGTAAACACCCTCCGTCTACCTCCTCCCCTACTCGTGGAGTATTGTGTATTTATACGATTCTCCATCCACTTCTATATAAGTCCGCTACACTGTAAACACCCTCCGTCTGCCTCCTCCCCTACTCGTGGAGTATTGTGTATTTATACGATTCTCCATCCACTTCTATATAAGTCCGCTACACTGTAAACACCCTCCGTCTGCCTCCTCCCCTACTCGTGGAGTATTGTGTATTTATACGATTCGCCATCCACTTCTATATAAGTCCGCTACACTGTAAACACCCTCCGTCTTCCTCCTCCCCTACTCGTGAAGTATTGTGTATTCATACGATTCTCCATCCACTTCTATATAAGTCCGCTACACTGTAAACACCCTCCGTCTCCCTCCTCCCCTACTCGTGGAGTATTGTGTATTTATACGATTCTCCATCCACTTCTATATAAGTCCGCTACACTGTAAACACCCTCCGTCTGCCTCCTCCCCTACTCGTGGAGTATTGTGTATTTATACGATTCTCCATCCACTTCTATATAAGTCCGCTACACTGTAAACACCCTCCGTCTCCCTCCTCCCCTACTCGTAGAGTATTGTGTATTTATACGATTCTCCATCCACTTCTATATAAGTCCGCTACACTGTAAAAACCCTCCGTCTACCTCCTCCCCTACTCGTGGAGTATTGTGTATTTATACGATTCTCCATCCACTTCTATATAAGTCCGCTACACTGTAAACACCCTCCGTCTACCTCCTCCCCTACTCGTGGAGTATTGTGTATTTATACGATTCTCCATCCACTTCTATATAAGTCCGCTACACTGTAAACACCCTCCGTCTCCCTCCTCCCCTACTCGTGGAGTATTGTGTATTTATACGATTCTCCATCCACTTCTATATAAGTCCGCTACACTGTAAACACCCTCCGTCTGCCTCCTCCCCTACTCGTGGAGTATTGTGTATTTATACGATTCTCCATCCACTTCTATATAAGTCCGCTACACTGTAAACACCCTCCGTCTCCCTCCTCCCCTACTCGTAGAGTATTGTGTATTTATACGATTCTCCATCCACTTTTATATAAGTCCGCTACACTGTAAAAACCCTCCGTCTACCTCCTCCCCTACTCGTGGAGTATTGTGTATTTATACGATTCTCCATCCACTTCTATATAAGTCCGCTACACTGTAAACACCCTCCGTCTACCTCCTCCCCTACTCGTGGAGTATTGTGTATTTATACGATTCTCCATCCACTTCTATATAAGTCCGCTACACTGTAAACACCCTCCGTCTACCTCCTCCCCTACTCGTGGAGTATTGTGTATTTATACGATTCTCCATCCACTTCTATATAAGTCCGCTACACTGTAAACACCCTCCGTCTCCCTCCTCCCCTACTCGTAGAGTATTGTGTATTTATACGATTCTCCATCCACTTCTATATAAGTCCGCTACACTGTAAAAACCCTCCGTCTACCTCCTCCCCTACTCGTGGAGTATTGTGTATTTATACGATTCTCCATCCACTTCTATATAAGTCCGCTACACTGTAAACACCCTCCGTCTACCTCCTCCCCTACTCGTGGAGTATTGTGTATTTATACGATTCTCCTTCCACTTCTATATAAGTCCGCTACACTGTAAACACCCTCCGTCTACCTCCTCCCCTACTCGTGGAGTATTGTGTATTTATACGATTCTCCATCCACTTCTATATAAGTCCGCTACACTGTAAACACCCTCCGTCTACCTCCTCCCCTACTCGTGGAGTATTGTGTATTTATACGATTCTCCATCCACTTCTATATAAGTCCGCTACACTGTAAACACCCTCCGTCTACCTCCTCCCCTACTCGTGGAGTATTGTGTATTTATACGATTCTCCATCCACTTCTATATAAGTCCGCTTCACTGTAAACACCCTCCCTCAGCCCTCTTCAGCAGCATTCATCTGGAGAATGCTCCCCACACTGGAGCCCTCCTGGCGGACCCTGGAGGGAGCGCGTCACCTCACCCGGCCACGGGGGATCCATTAGAGGCGCAGATCGTCCTCCACGGCCTGTATTAATCTCCCCCACCTGGAGGAGGGGTTACAGGAGGACCCTGGACGTGCTCCAGTCTTTGATTATAAATATTCATTAAATGATTAAACACAATCAGAATAAAGTTCTCTATAGTATGTATCCTTCTCTGACTGGCCCATGAATCCTGTATGCCAGCGAGGAGGGTAGCCATAGGATGCAGGGACTGGAGCCAGTCTACTTAAGGGATAACCCATACCTGGTACTTCGGGTCTGGGCTAGACTTGCTCAAGTCTTTGATTATGAACATTCATTAAAAGATTGACGAAAATCAGAATAAAGTTCATTATAGTATGTTTTCTGACTGGCCCATGAATCAAAGACTTGTCCAGTATGAACAGAACCTCCTGTATGTCCTCCCAGCCGCAGGAACTGAAACCAGTATCCCTGTGAGGAGGGTAGCCATAGGAGGCAGGGACTGAAACCAGTATCACAGTGAGGAGGGTAGCCATAGGAGGCAGGGACTGAAACCAGTATCACAGTGAGGAGGAGTAGCCATAGGAGGCAGGGACTGAAACCAATATCACAGTGAGGATGGTAGCCATAGGATGCAGGGACTGGAGCCTGTATCCCAGCGAGGAGGGTAGCCATAGGATGCAGGGACTGGAGCCAGTATCACAGTGAGGAGGGTAACCATAGGATGCAGGGACTGAAACCAGTATCACAGTGAGGATGGTAGCCATAGGATGCAGGGACTGGAGCCAGTATCCCAGCGAGGATGGTAGCCATAGGATTCAGGGACTGGAGCCTGTATCCCAGCGAGGAGGGTAGCCATAGGATGCAGGGACTGGAGCCAGTATCACAGTGAGGAGGGTAGCCATAGGATGCAGGGACTAGAGCCTGTATCCCAGCGAGGAGGGTAGCCATAGGATGCAGAGACTGGAGCCAGTATCACAGTGAGGAGGGTAGCCATAGGATGCAGGGACTGAAACCAGTATCACAGTGAGGATGGTAGCCATAGGATGCAGGGACTGGAGCCAGTATCCCAGCGAGGAAGGTAGCCATAGGATGCAGGGACTGGAGCCAGTATCCCAGCGAGGAAGGTAGCCATAGGATGCAGGGACTGGAGCCTGTATCCCAGCGAGGAGGGTAGCCATAGGATGCAGGGACTGGAGCCAGTATCACAGTGAGGAGGGTAGCCATAGGATGCAGGGACTGGAGCCAGTATCACAGTGAGGAGGGGTAGCCATAGGATGCAGGGACTGGAGCCAGTATCACTGTGAGGAGGGTGAGGTAAGTTGAGGGTTAGCCATAGGATGCAGGGACTGGAGCCAGTATCACGGTGAGGAGGGGTGAGGTGGGTGGAGGGGTAGCCATAGGAGGCAGGGACTGGAGCTAGTATCAATGTGAGGAGGGGTGAGGTAGGTGGAGGGGTAGCCATAGGATGCAGGGACTGGAGCCAGTATCACTGTGAGGAGGGGTGAGGTAGGTGCAGGGGTAGCCATAGGATGCAGGGACTGGAGCTAGTATCAATGTGAAGAGGGGTGAGGTAGGTGGAGGGGTAGCCATAGGAAGCAGGGACTGGAGCCTGTATCCCTGTGAGGAGGGGTGATGTAGGTGGAGGGGTAGCCATAGGAGGCAGGGACTGGAGCCTGTATCACTGTGAGGAGGGGTGAGGTAGGTGGAGGGGTAGCCATAGGATGCAGGGACAGGAGCCTGTATCACTGTGAGGAGGGGTGAGGTAGGTGGAGGGGTAGGCATAGGAGGCAGGGACTGGAGCCAGTATCACTGTGAGGAGGGGTGGGGTAGGTGGAGGGGTACCCATAGGATGCAGGGACTGGAGCCAGTATCACTGTGAGGAGGGGTGAGGTAGGTGGAGGGGTAGGCATAGGAGGCAGGGACTGGAGCAAGTATCACTGTGAGGAGGGGTGGGGTAGGTGGAGGGGTACCCATAGGATGCAGGGACTGGAGCCAGTATCACTGTGAGGAGGGGTGAGGTAGGTGGAGGGGTACCCATAGGATGCAGGGACTGGAGCCAGTATCCCTGTGAGGAGGGGTGAGGTAAGTGGAGGGGTAGCCATAGGATGCAGGGACTGGAGCCAGTATCACGGTGAGGAGGAGGGGTGAGGTAGGTGGAGGGGTAGCCATAGGATGCAGGGACTGGAGCCTGTATCACTGTGAGGAGGGGTGAGGTAGGTGGAGGGGTAGCCATAGGATGCAGGGACTGGAGCCTGTATCCCTGTGAGGAGGGGTGGGGTAGGTGGAGGTGTAGGCATAGGATGCAGGGACTGGAGCCTGTATCCCTGTGAGGAGGGGTGGGGTAGGTGGAGGTGTAGGCATAGGATGCAGGGACTGGAGCCTGTATCCCTGTGAGGAGGGGTGGGGTAGGTGGAGGTGTAGGCATAGGATGCATGGACTGGAGCCTGTATCCCTGTGAGGAGGGGTGGGGTAGGTGGAGGTGTAGGCATAGGATGCAGGGACTGGAGCCTGTATCCCTGTGAGGAGGGGTGAGGGAGGTGGAGGGGTAGCCATAGGATGCAGGGACTGGAGCCTGTATCACTGTGAGGAGGGGTGAGGTAGGTGTAGGGGTAGCCATAGGATGCAGGGACTGGAGCCAGTATCACTGTGAGGAGGGGTGAGGTAGGTGGAGGGGTAGCCATAGGATGCAGGGACTGGAGCCAGTATCACTGTGAGGAGGGGTGGGGTAGGTGGAGGGGTAGCCATAGGAGGCAGGGACTGGACCCTGTATCACTGTGAGGAGGGGTAGCCATAGGATCCAGGGATTGAAGCCAGTATCACTGAGGAGGGTAGACATAGGAGGCAGGGACTGGAGCCTGTATCACTGTGAGGAGGGGTGAGGTAAGTGGAGGGGTAGCCATAGGATACAGGGACTGGAGCCAGTCTAGGAGGCGCCCCCCTCCTCCTCCTCCTCCCCCGGTCTGCCCGCGGACGGGGTCGGCGGGAGGCGGGGTGCCCGGAGACGTGCTCGGCGGGAGACGGGGTGCCGACGACGACGTGACGACCATCCCGAGCGGAAATTCACTTACCGTCCACCAGGATGCGCCTCAATCGCCCTCTGTGCCGGGTCTATAGACGCGCCGGCCAACTGCTCACTCGACAAGGTGTCGGGGGGCCGGTAGAGGGCAGTGCGGGGTGTGTTAGTCAGGGGACTGTCCGCTAGGGGCCTATTAACCCCCCCCCCCCCGCCCACACACACACAGGGGAGGGGCGGGCCGTAACGTCCATCCTCAAGGTGGACGGGCGGAAGGTGACTGTAATGATTACAGATAGGGACGTTACGCCGATCACGGAGTGTGAGCGGGGTCATAACGGCCCGACAAGGACGATTCGCCATCTTGAAGGATTGGACGTGGGGTTATTTTAATGGCCGCATTATCGGGATGGTCGCATTAACGAACGTGGTTTGATGATGATAAACGCCAACAAATCCAAAGGTTATACGAGCTTGTAAACTGCAGCTGATTTGCAGGGAGATGTATGTCAGATCAAAATGCTGAATTTAACTTTAAATAGATGTTTGCCACCCATGGCACCAGCCGGTTTTATGTCACTGTGATCGCATCTATACCTATATACCTGTGGCCGGACACTTTATGATTGCATCACGCTACTGGGGGTGGAATAACTTGAGTATACTGCCCAAGGTTGACGTTTACTACCCAAGGTAGACTTTCGACCAATCAGATTACTTCTTACAAAACTGCAGCCTGGAGATGCATGTTAAATCAGAACCTACAAGAAAAGGATTAAGTAAATCTATATCGGTGAGGAAATATGCTTCAACTGTACCTCTTTCAGTATTTTACTACAACAAAAAGTGAAAGGACTATTTTTGGTGTAGTTGATGGATTGGTGTCTGTGTCTCTTGGTAGAATTATCCTCGGAGTTGACTCCGCAATATCCTCGTATTCACGCGGATGTCAGAGACAATGAAGGATGGTTTAGTGGACAGGCGGCCGTAAACCACGAGCGGTTGACGCGTAGTAATACACGAGCGCTAGTGTTAACCCCAAGTGCGATGTCAACCTCGAGAGGTTTACAGAGCCGGCTGTTTACAATAACTATCGTTTGTCGTATTTATTATCCATCTTTTCTAATAAATGAAACCTAGTAATTGCCATATTAAAGGAAAAAACAATAGGGACTATTTCTTTGCTTTTTATAACAAACCTACTATTTTCCCGTATACCATGAATTTAAGGCCGTATACCACAGATTCAAATTTGTGTTCCACAGTCATGGTATCTGACAGGTGTTATATAATGGGTGATGGTTTACTGTGTCCCCGTATATTTCCAATGGGGTCTTTGTATACGATTGACAATATATACTATGGAGAAACCAAACAAGAGTTAGTCGTGTTGTTGTTTATCGCACGACGGCAAGATCGCGTACCACTGCGCGAGGCGAGGCCGAGAGCAGTAATATGCGATCTTGCTGGAGTGCTATGAACAATAACACGACTAACTTGAGTTTGGTTTAGAATTTATCCTACCCCGCCCGTCTAAATTACTTCTACATTAACAAATGACGTCATTTGTCAAGTGTATCCCACTAGAGCGATATCTTTTATTTTTCTGAACTCCAGACCGAATACAGTGACCCAATGTTAAGCCTATGGAGTTTTTTATTAGGGGTAGGATAAAATACGCCAACTCCTTGGAGAATACGGCCATTAACGTCTAAAACCAGTTAATATCCATGCATATTCTTACCGCTTTCCAAGACGTATTTAAAGGTAATATTTTGGATATTTCTAAACATTGGCTACGACGCTGACATTGTGCTAGTAAATAGAATACGCCTTGTGAATTATTATGCGATTCAAACCCTGACTCTAAACTTTCCCAGGTCTCCTCTATAATATTGCTACCGTCACTCTAGATGTATCTAAAGGCTGTATTTTGTATATTTCTAAACATTGGCTGTGACGCAGAGGACCCGCTGACATTGTCCTAGTAAATAGAATAGGCCGTTGTAATGTGGTAACTACGGGCACCCTGCCGGGTGGTACGAGTAAACAGGACTTCACACCGTCTGGGGCACGTGTGTTCTGAGTAAACTTCGTTCTACGAGGTGTATTCAATTTCACCGTGTGACAAATACAGGGGCGAGGTTTGCCTCCCTCACACGGGTCGGGGATCCATTCGACAGAGTTTACCCACAAAGCTCTCAATTACTCTGATGAAGGCACGGGGAGCGAGTTGACCCTCTCCCTTCACTGCCATATAAGGAATATCTACATGGAGCGGTCCCTTTCCCTTCACTGCCATATAAGGAATATTTACATGGAGCTGTCCCTCTCCCTTCACTACCATATAAGAAATATCCACATGGAGTTGTCCCTTTCCCTTCACTGCCATATAAGGAATATCCACATGGAGTTGTCCCTCTCCCTTCACTGCCATATAAGGAATATCTACATGGAGCGGTCCCTTTCCCTTCACTGCCATATAAGGAATATTTACATGGAGTTGTCCCTCTCCCTTCACTGCCATATAAGGAATATCCACATGGAGTTGTCCCTCTCCCTTCACTGCCATATAAGGAATATCTACATGGAGCTGTCCCTCTCCCTTCACTGCCATATAAGGAATATCCACATGGAGTTGTCCCTCTCCCTTCACTGCCATATAAGGAATATCCACATTGAGTTGTCCCTCTCCCTTCACTGCCATATAAGGAATATCCACATGGAGTTGTCCCTCTCCCTTCACTGCCATATAAGGAATATCTACATGGAGTTGTCCCTCTCCCTTCACTGCCATATAAGGAATATCCACATGGAGTTGTCCCTCTCCCTTCACTGCCATATAAGGAATATCTACATGGAGCGGTCCCTTTCCCTTCACTGCCATATAAGGAATATTTACATGGAGCTGTCCCTCTCCCTTCACTGCCATATAAGAAATATCCACATGGAGTTGTCCCTTTCCCTTCACTGCCATATAAGGAATATCCACATGGAGTTGTCCCTCTCCCTTCACTGCCATATAAGGAATATCTACATGGAGCGGTCCCTTTCCCTTCACTGCCATATAAGGAATATTTACATGGAGTTGTCCCTCTCCCTTCATTGCCATATAAGGAATATCCACATGGAGTTGTCCCTCTCCCTTCACTGCCATATAAGGAATATCCACATGGAGTTGTCCCTCTCCCTTCACTGCCATATAAGGAATATCCACATTGAGTTGTCCCTCTCCCTTCACTGCCATATAAGGAATATCCACATAGAGTTGTCCCTCTCCTTTTACTGCCATATAAGGAATGGCTACATGGAGTTGTCCCTCTCCATTCACTGCCATATAAGGAATATAGAAGGCATGCATTGACCCAGTAGCCAACGACTGCATTCAGAGCAAACCACGACCTTCACCCTGACCTCCTTACATAGTGTTAATAGCGCCTTGGGACGGTTCTACAGTCTAGAGTTGACTTGAATCTAGTGGGCCACAACACCCTCAGGCAGGGGATGGACCTTGTAACCTCAATGTGTCAGTCTCAGGATTCACTTTGTAATCTGCATATGTCAGTCTAGGGGTGGAAATACGTATATAATAGACCCTGGTTAAATAAAGTAAAAGAAAAGGAATATTGTGTTTGAAACTGGACGCTGTGGTTTGTTATCCTGTTTCCTGATGCATGCTGGGAAATTGCACATTGCATGTTTGCCTGCACACGAACGTGGAATTTCAACTAGACTATTACACTGACGGGAAGAAGAGGCATGTTTCAGTACCATGTTGACTGCTATTAGGCTAGCTTATTGTACATAACCGAAGTATGTCATGTTTTATATCCATGTCTTTGGAAGTGAAATAACATGGCTTAGAAATATACTCTCATCCCCTCTCTGGGGCATGTTTAATAATCTAGGATTGTACATTAAAACCTTTTTCTGTACCTTGTACATGGGTTATCGTTTATTTTTTTAAGTCTGTTCGCTAAGACATTATTAGCCGTCCGTAATGTCGTCAATAAGTGTTGAATAAAGTTGACCCACTTTGCAACTGGGTCTCTATGGTATACAGAAAAGGATCTAGATCTACGATCTTAGATTATTAAACGGGCCCCTGATTTCAGATGAGCATACAGTCATCATGTACAAAAACTTGGATCAATTCTGAGATGAAACCCAAATCGATAAGCAAGGAACACTCCTGGTATCTTTTCTCCATAGACTTAGCATCGCGAACTCGTATCCAACGCCCATGAGATATTTAGGAAAAATATCCAATGCGGGATAATGTCATGAATGTTAGCCCATTAGTCAATGTGAGGGGTGAGATAAATTCAGAAACCTATTCAAGTTAAACGTCAGAGCTCGATGGAATACGAGCTCTGACCCTAAACTGTCATAGGTTTCCTCCATGATATTGAACATCGCATTGGGATTTGTAAAGAAAGTAAAGAGTATGATATAGCATCAGTCTTTTCAATATAATCCAAAAAAACAAACCCAAATATAAAGGAGGCAAAGCACGGAAGGTTAAACTTATCTGAGCGTTTAGTCATACTTCTTTTCTAAATCTGTTTCTATGTTCTTGATGCGGCACAAAACAATTATATCATATTGTAAAGAAAAGCGCACCTGGGAATATGATGCGACTAAGGTGAAACCGCGTTGAATGGAAAGTCTTTCCACTTTGAGCTGTACCACTGAAGTTGAATGGCTTCCTGTGTGCATACCTTATTTAGAATACCTCTTTAGTGCGCATGAATTCAAAGAGATGGGAAGTCATTTGAGAAGGTATCGGTAACAGACGGGCCACGCCCAAATGTAATTCACCCTCCCGGTAGATCTCTAGCTGTAAAACCACGAGGAAGCTCCACCTTTATCCTGCCCCTAATAAAAGACTCCATAGGCTTAACATTAGCGGACTGTGGTCTACGGTGCATGAAACATTAAATTTATAGCTCTAGTGGGATACAGTTGTCAAATGACATCATTTGAAAAACAACCAATGATTATCACTGATTATCACGGTGAGTTTTATGTTATTTCTTAATTTGCTGAAGCAATTTAGACGGGGTAGGATAAATTATAACTCAAGTTAGTCGTGTTGTTTATCACACTCCGGCAATGTTGCATATCACTGCACTCGGCTTCGCCTCACGCAGTAATACCCGACATTGCCGTCGTGCCATAAACAACAACACGACTAACTCTCATTTGGTTTCTCCTAAGTATTAACTTACAGTCTCACATGGAACTGCATCGAGAGTCGTATAAATACACAATACTCCACGAGTTTGGATGGACCGCAATCAACATCAAGGCAAAGCCGAGTGACGATTACTGCGCATCCAAACGAGTGGATTATTGTCTATTTTACGATTTGAATGCGGTTCTGGATTTATCTCACCCCTTTCTATGATATTAGATAATCGTCATTGATTTTTTTTCTTTTTCTTGTATTATGTAAATTTTACGACATACAATAATCGCCTTTATATGCGTTCTTCCATAAAGTTGTCGGAACTATATACAGGAACACAGAAAAACACAGTATCGGCAACAAACGTGTGAAGGCCAGTGACGATTACCGCGCATCTAAACGAGTGCAGGATTGTTTATTTTATGATTCCAGGGCAGTGGTAAATTTGACATTTTGTCCAGTTTATCCAAACCTTAGTAGGTAAAATAGGTCAATTTACATTTGCTTGATTTACATAGGAAATCTACTGAAAAGTATGTTGTTTTTTCAATTTTTTCAAAAACAAGGACGGTGACCTGTGATTTTTCAAAACATGAATATGTTGTACTAAATATTTACTATATTCTGTGAAAATTTGAGGAAAATGACATGGGTTTTACAATGTTAAAAAAGACTTTTTAGAATTTCTATATATTCTTATATAGAATTATCATCATATTGATCTATAAATCAAAAACTAGCACGATGACCCCCGATTTTTAAGTTAGGTATGTGTTCCACAACACTTGGAGATCATTATATTAAATTTTCAGGAAATTGACATGGGTTTTAATTTTCAAGCCATATTGTCCCATATGCCTTTAAATAGCATCGCAATATCAGAATGATTCAAATTACGCCACGACATCCAATGGTCATCGGTTATACTCGATCATGCAACTCGGTCATCAACCCAAGAAGCACATCATGCATTTACACGAGACGATGTTTAATCTTTTAAATTATACGGAACATAATATCTTGTTATCCCCCTAAGCAGGTGTTTAACCAAGATGATTATAGACGACGGTCCCAAGGCGCTAGAAAATATCATGTAAGGAGGTCAGGGTCAAGGTCAGGGTTTGCTGCGAATGCAGTCATTGGCTACTCGGTCTACTTTATTCCTTATATGGAATTAGTGTAATGGGACAACTCCATGGTGGTAGATGATTTTTAGCCTTTAACTGCTGAAAGTCGTCAGGTGGTGTTAAATTCAAGAATCGCTGCCTATAATCGTCTAGTGTAAATGCCGGGTAAGTAATCAGGTGGTGCTAAATTCAAGAATCGCCGCCTATAATCGTCTAGTGTAAATGCCGGGTAGGTCGTCAGGTGGTGCTAAATTAAAAAATCACCGCCCATAATCGTCTAGTGTAAACATTGGGTAAGTCATCAGGTGGTGCTAAATTCAAAAATCACCGCCCATAATCGTCTAGTGTAAACATTGGGTAAGTCATCAGGTGGTGCTAAATTCAAAAATCGCCGCCCATAATCGTCTAGTGTAAACATTGGGTAAGTCATCAGGTGGTGCTAAATTCAAAAATCACCGCCCATAATCGTCTAGTGTAAACATTGGGTAAGTCATCAGGTGGTGCTAAATTCAAAAATCACCGCCCATAATCGTCTAGTGTAAACATTGGGTAAGTCATCAGGTGGTGCTAAATTCAAAAATCACCGCCCATAATCGTCTTGTGTAAACATTGGGTAAGTCATCAGGTGGTGCTAAATTCAAAAATCACCGCCCATAATCGTCTTGTGTAAGCGCCGGGAGAGTCATGGAGTCTGTATCGCTGTTTCAGAAGGTCACCCCAGCTTTACCAGTCTATCCTTCCATTTGCTTACCTAGTTTTCCTGAATGGAAAGTCACTATGACTATCTGATGGTTCAAATTTCACATAAACCTTTAAATAAGCTTCTTAGTTGCTTCGATGCTTTTTTTCACAAGCCACTTTATACTTGCCTTTTAAGATACGCTATCGGAAGGCTTACCCTTTGGAGTCCGTATCTGGTTTCCAAACTTTACTTTTAAAGGGCGTATTTATTCGCAGTTGTTGATCACATTGTTCAGCAAGAAAGTCACTGTGTGACCTTGGGATTATATAGGAACAAGATATTGTACAGACGATTTTAAACCGTCCTCCGGCGAAAGGTAATCCATTGAAACGGAACTAACAGGGGATTAATAAGGGCAACTGACAAGAAAAAAGCACCTGATATAGCGATATGTTACTGTGTAACCTCAAATAGTAGTATTGGAGTTTTTAAAATGTGATATAGAATATACATAGGAGTTTGAATTGGAGACAGTATCGCGTAGCATTTAACTGAGTTGGAGAATAACAATCTTGACCAAAACGAGTTGCTTTCTGTATTTATCTCGTCCCTGTACACACTAAGATAATGGACAACACACAGGATATAGACCATGGAGTACAGACCACAATACTCGTAGGGGCATGGAGAACGAGTTCCCAATGTTTAGCCTAAGGAACACAAACTTCAGGGGTGAGGTAATGAACCATCTGAGACTCCAGTCCGATTGCTGACCGATAAAAAGTCCTGATGAACCATTAGCGGCACACCTCCACTGACCCTCGCCCTGTGTGGCAGCGTACACCTCGCCCTGCGGTTTGTAGTGATGATTAATCCGGGGCCGGTGGCTAAGTGTGTTTTCTTGATCAGCCTCACAGAGGTCGTTAACCTCCCCCACCCTCAGACAGGATTAACACCAGAACATAGACTTGCTCAAGTCTTTGATTATGAACATTCATTGAATGATTAAACACAATCAGAATAAAGTTCATTATAGTATGTATCCTTCTCTTACTAGCCCATGAATCAAAGACTTGTCCACTATGAACAGAATCTCCTGTTATGGCCCCAAGCCGCTCCCTGTAACCCTACACCTCCTCCTGCCCCTCCCCTCTCCCTGATCCCTCGCCACCTGTGTTGTTATAGCAATAAATTTCGCCTGCTCCTGACTGTGACCCGATTGAGATCAAAATTAGAGGGTATCAATCTCCCAGCGGATATCCTGACCAGTAGCCAGGATATCTGTATGGAGAGTGTTGGGAATACTGGAGCTAAACAGAACCAGAAATCCAACACCATTACCGATTGTACCATTCCCTGTATCCCAGCCAGGAGGTTAGCCATAGGATGCAGGGACTGGAGCCAGTATCACTGTGAGGAGGGTAGCCATAGAATGCAGGGACTGGAGCCAGTATCACTGTGAGGAGGGTAGCCATAGGATGCAGGGACTGGAGCCAGTCTCCAGTATAAGTGTGAGGAGGGTAGACATAGGATACAGGGACTGGAGCCAGTCTCCTGTATCCCAGTGAGGAGGGTAGCCATAGAATGCAGGGACTGGAGCCAGTCTCCTGTATCCCAGCGAGGAGGGTAGCCATAGGATGCAGGGACTGGAGCCAGTCTCCAGTATAAGTGTGAGGAGGGTAGACATAGGATACAGGGACTGGAGCCAGTCTCCTGTATCCCAGTGAGGAGGGTAGCCATAGAATGCAGGGACTGGAGCCAGTCTCCAGTATCACTGTGAGGAGGGTAGCCATAGGATGCAGGGACTGGAGCCAGTCTAACCAGAACACAGCCCGCTCTCCTCAGGTGTTAATGATAATCTGCTGCAGTCAGATGTCCTTCGTGCTGTGCGTCCATCCATCAGGCTTGATGGCCATTTCGTGTATTATCCACGTCTCGGTATGTGTCTCTGACCGGGCCTGATGTGTCGGGGCCACTTGAGGGTAGTGTGGAAGGAGGGGAAGGGTCAGGGTGGAGTAGATTGGTGGCAGTAAGACATTGTACTTAGTCGATGGTTACAGGGTATTTATCTTATCTACGTTTTATCGTTATATCTCAGGCAGGCAGTTCTCTTGTACGGATAATGGAACGAGGGAAAGGATGTTTCTGATAAGAGCAAGCCTCAGTTATTAGCAGCGTTCATCTTGTTTGGAGATGGCCATTGATCTTGGTTTTCATTTTGAGAGGCGTTCTTATCGCTGTGATTGAGGTTTGTGTTTGGGAGAGACTCGACTTTAAACGAAGGACCATTGCTCCTGACACCTGCCTTCAGTCTCAGTCACCAGTGTCAATTACAGATTGAGAACTTTATTGTGACATCCGGGCCACTAGCGTGAAGGTAAATCCGGAAGCCGCCAGAGCCAGCTTCCCCAATCCCATCATGCCTTGCGGGAGGCTTGATTCATCATTGCTGAGAAAATGGCGCTGAATAAGAATTGGAGAATATTGAGTGAAGAAGGGTGTGGGATGCTTGATGCACTCCTGTCAAGCCTGTTAGACCAATCTTTAATTATTAGCAGCATTCTGAGGGGATTTCTCAGCGCTAATGTCCAATGAACATCTACCGATTTCGGTACATTGATGTACCTTTGTTGGCGACAAAGGAATGATGATAATTTGTCTCAGGTGAGGCATCTGAATGGAGTCGGCCCTATTTGGTAGATATAGGTCAGCTAGGCAAGGGTCAGCCAATGATTAGTGAAACCACCCGCTTGAGATGTTCTTTTGTTGCAGACGATTTGTCATTCGATGTTCCTAAATCGGTCGCCAAAAGTTTATCACCATGTTGATAAATCCAGTCTCTGACAACAGAACGTTGGTAAATGGCCTTTAATTAGATTTCAACTAATATCAATAAGATCTGAGAACGATGATATTGAGTACAGTAAACAAATTTAACGTATCAGTAAGAACTTGGCAACTTACTTAAGCCATCTCTCTGAAGTTGTTTTTTTGTGTGTACAATTTCCTTTATTGAATCAATAAAAGTTTACAATTTCAACATTGAAAAGATAAACATCTTTTTTCCCATTGGGATTCAATATAGGTGGCATATAGCCTCAGTTGTTGAACAACTGGTTTTCATGGCTATGCTAATGATACAGTATTATCCCGTCTCTCAACTAAATTAGGTAGATAATAAAGTCATTTTTTATCAAGAGGGTTCCGCATGTCCTTTAAATAGGGATATTAATCAGGTTCTCTCATATATATATATATCGCACAGTACAAAATTTATAAAATATATTACTGTAGTATATTGTGGCCTGCTACAACTAAGCACAACTAGATGAAACATGTTCAATCAATTATGTATCATCTAATTGTGCTTAGTTGTAGTTGTGAGATAAGTTGTTTCACGTGTCTCTAAATTTAACCATCCCTCAACATGTCCTTAGAATGGAGATACATCTGCAGACTTATTGCCATGCGATGTGTATATATTTATTCGTATGACAATGGTTTCCTGGCATTAGAACAGTCCCACCTGCTCCCTGATGTATGGCGTACAGAGGATGCAGCAATACAGCCACAAAACATCAAGGATTCCCTCCCCAGTAAATAGCCGCACCAGGCCAGCCGTCTGTTTCCGATCTGATATATAGAGAAAAAGGACATCTCGAAACAATGCCGCACAGAATACAACAGATATCTCAAGCTCCGGCAAAAATCAGATGATATAATCTAAAACCGAGGACCGCCTATGTGCCTTATGAACGCTTGTATTCTTTTCTCGCGTTCTAATTAGTTATCCTGAAAGAATCCATGCTAGGAAACCTTGCATACGCTTTAGAAGTATTGTATTGTCAGGCATTGTGTATAGAGAATTATTTATGTTGTTTTTCTAAGTTACAAGGTTGATTCTATGAATGCACTCCCTTAATCTGCAGTTCATTAAACTGTGTTTAGCCGAGAATCTCTCAGACACACTTTACAATCACTGTCAGGACGTTCACCTCGCTGGGTTCATCATTTACCTAAGAAAAGAAATTCACAAAGTGCCAGGATTCATGTACCTCACAGGGTGTTTGTCTGAGACAAATACCCTGTGAGGTACATGTACCTCACATGGTGTTTGTATGAGACAAATCCTGCTGAGATTCACGTACCTCACAGGGTGTATGTCTGAGACAAATCCTGCTGAGATTCATGTACTTCACAGGGTGTATGTCTGAGACAAATCCTGCTGAGATTCATGTACCTCACAGGATGTTTGTCTTAGACACATCCTGCTGAGATTCATGTACCTCACAGGGTATTTGTCTGAGATAAATCCTGCTGAGATACCTGTACCTCACAGGGTGTGTGTCTGAGATAAATCCTGCTGAGATTCATGTACCTCACAGGGTGTTTGTCTGAGACAAATCCTGCTGAGATTCATGTACCTCACAGGGTGTTTGTCTGAGACATATCCTGCTGAGATTCATGTACCTCACATGGTGTTTGTCTGAGATAAATCCTGCTGAGATTCATGTATCTCGCAGGGTGTTTCTCTGAGACAAATCCTGCTGAGATTCATGTACCTCACAGGGTGTGTGTCCGAGACAAATCCTGCTGAGATTCATGTACCTCACAGGGTGTTTGTCTGAGACATATCCTGCTGAGATTCATGTACCTCACATGGTGTTTGTCTGAGATAAATCCTGCTGAGATTCATGTATCTCGCAGGGTGTTTGTCTGAGACAAATCCTGCTGAGATTCATGTACCTCACAGGGTGTTTGTCTAAGACAAATCCTGCTGAGAACCATGAACCTCACAGGGTGTTTGTCTGAGACATATCCTGCTGAGATCCATGTACCTCACAGAGTGTTTGTCTGAGATAAATCCTGCTGAGATTCATGTACCTCGCAGGGTGTTTGTCTGAGATAAATCCTGCTGAGATTCATGTACCTCACAGGGTGTTTGTCTGAGACAAATCCTGCTGAGATTCATGTACCTCACAAGGTGTTTGTCTGAGACAAATCCTGCAGAGATTCATGTACCTCACAGGATGTTTATCTGTGACAAATCCTGCTGAGATTCATGTACCTCACAGGGTGTTTGTCTGAGACAAATCCCGCTGAGATGCATGTACCTCACAGGGTGTTTGTCTGAGACAAATCCTGCGGAGATTCATGTACCTCACAGGGTGTTTGTTTGAGACAAATCCTGCGGAGATTCATGTACCTCACAGGGTGTGTGTCTGAGACAAATCCTGCAAAGATTCATGACCTTTACAGGGTGTTTGTCCGAGACAAATCCTGCGGAGATTCTTGTACTTGACAGGGTGTTTGTCTGAGACAAATCCTGCTGAGATTCATGTACCTCAGAGGGTGTTTGTCTGAGACAAATCCTGGGGAGATATATGTACTTCACAGGGTGTTTGTCTTAGATAAATCCTGCGGAGATTCATGTACCTCACAGCATGTTTGTCTGAGACAAATCCTGCTGAGATTCATGTACTACACAGGGTTAGTGTGTGAGACAAATCCTGCTGAGATTCATTACCTTCACAGGGTGTTTGTCTGAGACAAATCCTGCTGAGATTCATGTACTTGACAGGGTGTTTGTCTGAGACAAATCCTGCGGAGATTCATGTACCTCACAGAGGGTGTTTGTCTGAGACAAATCCTGCTGAGATTCATGTACCTCACAGAGGGTGTTGGCTGGGATTCTGTACTCGAACACAAAGTCCTCTTCTGAATTGCAGGGTTCCATTTCTCTGAGATATATTTTCTCCCTTCAATTGTCAGTGACAATTAACTCTAAAAAAAGTACAGAATGTCATAAGTTTTTTATTTCAATTTCAACATATTTAGAATCAACAGGGTCCTGCAAATGGACCCCCTGCAGATAAGACAAGTAGGTACCTGCTCTAGCCAATAGGAGGCTAGCAAGCATGATCACATGTCTGTTACACCATTCACCTAATCCCACTTAAGTTTATCCCACTTAATGGTGTGAAGCACACCCGTCTCAGGTACATTAGTCTCTACGTGTGAATCCCACTTAAAAGTCTGAAGTACACCTGCCTCGGGTACATCAGTCTCTACATGTGAATCCCACTTAAAGGTGTGAGGTACACCTGTCTCGGGTACATCAGTCTCTACATGTGAATCCCACTTAAAGGTGTGAATTACACCCGTCTCAGGTACATCAGTGTCTACATGTGAATCCCGCCTTAAGATACAGAAGACATGACAGGTGTAACTGTTAAACAGATCCCTGGCTGTACCTGATATTTAATCCTCATTATGATTGTCTTATAAAAAGATCGGCCTGTATCGCGATATGCATGTAAAAACATTCACACTCACAGAGAAAACAATCCGGGACCCGGTCCCTGCTATCCTCATTAACTTTAATCAGCTGCTCCAGTTTCCAAGACAAATTCCCCGGAAGAAAGAAAAATTAATCTGTAATTAGTATTTCTTTTCGTTTGTTCAGATTTCCTTGGCGATGTTACGTGCTCATCAAAGCTGTGTCATTAGACACGTCAATAATTCAACGTTCAGCGCACCTGTGTATCGTGGAGTACATCCTAGCCTCACGTCTATGTGATACAATGCTATCACACCTACAGTGTGTTGGTTTTGCAGATTTTTTTTCTTTTTTTTTTATTCGCTTTTATTGCATCTCTCGTATAAACGAGTTATTCTGATACAAGAACGAACGAATAACAGATCCGACATCAATTATAGTAAGGTCTTTACAAAAATGTTTCCATCATTCCTTCTCGTGTTTTACATTCTTCTTCTGATACAGATTTCTTTTCATAGCGTAGAGTAAGTATGATGAACAAGAATCACAAAGTGTTCGTTGATTTTAGGTAGAAATAGAGGTGGCATAAGGCTTTAACCCTTTCGTATTGGAATTTTAGCCAAGCACTATTTTCCGCCGTCATAGTCTACAGATAATCGTTAGATGAAACTAAAACCCTTTTATCGCAGGCCAAAAATATACTTTTAATCTAATCCATTGGTAACTTGATCCGCTATCTGGTGTTTTGTTTAGCATCGGGGGGCAAAATGGCCGCCTCAATAACACAATAGCTATGTGCCCTCTACTGCTGTATGACTATCTGTCCCAAACGACATATGATTGAAACCTGCAAGGTTCATTTAACACCTACTCCTTGCCTTTAATACGTAATATCGATACTTTTCGATGCATACTCGGCAACTCTTTATCATATGGATTTAAAGTTTATAATATAGCTACTTAGATTGATTCTTGGATGTAATCAAAGACAATTAACTCATGATAAAGCTAGTTAGACACATATGTAATCCTAATCAAAGGTGATGGGAGGTATAGACGTAGAAATCATGGACGGTTGCTTTCTACTTTAATGACGTCTGGAGCTCAGGAATGAGCGATTAAAAGTTGGTTCTTATCGTGGTCTTTGTTGCTTCTTTTTTTTTAAATTCATTTATTTATACTGATAGACCTAGTGTCATGGGCTGATAACCAGTCTTAGACTCCGGTCGGTTCCTGGCTTAGACAGGAGTGTTCTTGTTCTTTAAAATGATCTTTAAAAAAAAACATTCCTACGAGACGAGCATGCACATATCTTTATTTTGGATGTTTTTAAAACTTTTCATCGCCTGTCCTACCTCCATGATCGGTCTTATCGGAAGACAATCCCAGGGACTGTAGTAGTCGTCTGGAGCTGAGAAATAAGCGAGCAAAAGTCCAATCTTATCGTGGTCTTTGTTGCTTTGTTTTTGTTCTTTTCAATTTATCTAATTATACTAATTGCTCTAGTGTCGTAGGCCTGTCTTCCTGACAACAGTCTAAGGGGGTGCGTCCACCAACCACGACAAGGCTGCGATAACGGCTTTCCGACAAGGTCCACGACAGCTCTACGATTGGAAGCCTTGTCGTAGCCTTGTCGTGGTTGGTGGACCACAGTTCCCGACAAGAGGCTACGACAAGGCCACGACAGGCTGCGACATGAAGCTTGTCGGGGGCCTGTCGGGGGCCTTCCGACAAGGTTACGACAAAATCGAACATGTTCGATTTTGGAGCCGTGTCGTGGCGTGTCGTGGAGTGTCGCAGAGGTCTACGATAGAATATTTAGGTGGAGCGTGCACTTCCCGACAGGCTGCGACAAGGGCTCACGACAGCTCCCCTCCTCACGACAAGGCTGCGACAAGGAACTGATAAGAACTTTCTTGTCGGCGCATGTCGCAGCTTGTCGTGGTTGGTGGACGCCCCCTCTTATACTCTGGTAAGCTGAATTCTGACTGTATTTTCTTGCTGTATAAAGCAGATAGGAGTCTTTCATATGCACATTTTATGGCTTAGACAGTAGTAGGAGACGAGCAAATATCTTTATTTTGGAAATATTTAAAACTCTTCATCGCCTGACCTTCCTCAATTATCGATGGAAGGCCACCCAAGGGCCTGTAGTACCAGTTCTAGGTTTACCAGAATGATTTGGCTTATCTCAGCTCAAAGTGGCCGCTCAAAGTTAGTTGGATTACATTACAATAGTTCAATGTACAAATATCTATTGCAGAATTATTAATTGTAAAATGATGCTGCATTGTCCTCCACCGAGACTTTTTCCTACCGTCTTTGATGATTGACACAAGATAATCCTAGTGAAGAACAAGTCCTAAAACTGAATCTGATATTTCTTAAACATATTTTTTTCAGTATTGCTGTGGTAAGTCCTAATCGTATTCTTTCAGTCATTATCGACATACCCAGCGTTTACACCAAACGACAAAAAATGTAGATCATCAGGCTACAAGTCGTCAGGTGGATTCTCCACCGCAAGATGCGTAAATATAAAAAAAATATCACCCAGCTGCACTTCCGGCGGCCCCTTTGAACTGAGAGTGTTTTATTTCTGAAAACCCAAGTACCGCTACAACACCCCGTGAGAGCGTCTTCCCATAACACCGGTAATGGAGGGAGGACATGTCCATGGACGACGCGGATCACGACTGATGTAATTGTAAACACTCAAGAAAGAAAGGTTCACACGCATTCCCGTCCTTGGTCGTTGTCTGAGACATTCTCGGCCTGACCTTGACTCGGGACCTCGTAAAGGGTGGCGTGCCTTCTGTGTCGTCATCACGTGTCGCCATCACGTGTCGTTATCACGTGTCGGCGGCACGTGTCGGCGGCACGTGACTGCCACACGTAGTGGGGCACTCTCCCCCAGATCTTTCGCGGCGCTAGCGCTGTGCTTAGTCTCTGCCCCAACCCAAAGCCTGTTCCCTAGGTATCCACAAAGGACAGGGGAGACCAGCGAACATTTCAGATTCAAAACAAGGCAACTGTCAAAAGTTATACGAGTCAAACAACTCACATATCATTAGTTTGGAAATATAGGAATTGTTAAATTGGGTTAACAGACAATCCAGCTGTTTCTTTTTCATCTCTAAACCACTTTATGATGTGAATCTAGTGTTGATCAGACTGCCCCTTCGAGTGAGCACATGTGTTATGTTGACAAACAAAACCCTGTAACACATGAGGTGCCTTCCAATGAAGAAAGTAATCCCTAAGACATTACCTGATTTGATATAACAAATAACAGAAATGAGTGTAAATCATTTACCATATAAATACATGCATATCTATTTACATGTAAACCACAAAATACTGCCCAAAGCGCTAAGAATTTAGGATATTTCAAAAACTGGCGTATGGGCCAGATTTGAGCCCAAACAGGCAGGTTGGGGCAGAGATATAAGCTGCCGCAGGAAGTAGAGCGCAAGATCTATGCTGGGAGAGTGGTAGTGGGGAGAGAGCACATAAAGTCTTCTCAGCGACTGACTGGAGAAGTGGAGAGACCTCGCACTCGATGGAGACGGACACACAAATAGTACTCGCCTGAGGCAAGGACACCGATTGACACGGGCGTAGACCAACCTTCTGGTGACGTTATTTATAAAGTGCGATTCACACGATGGGACAAATGGACCTGAGACTGGTGTACTTCACACCATTGCACCAGTCGGCTACAACTTCTAGCTGGGTAAAAAGTTCACAGATTCAGGTGTCCTACAGTCTCATGGTAACATGGCGGATTTAATTCACATAGGAAGACTTAACAGGTACATAGTCTCAACCCTACTTCCCCTGTGAATAGGTGTTATTTGAGACCACTGAGACTCACAGATTGGGGGGAGAATGTGTGAAATACATTTGTCTCACCAAAATGTCCCTCTAAATTTTAAACTTGTTTAAAGTCAAATTCTCATGCGATTCTGTTCCTTGTTAGGGGTGATTGTCACCGACAATTGCAAGAGAAAAAAGTTTGTCTCAGCAAAATGGAAGCCTGTCATTCACACGAGGAGATTGTGTTCCAGTGCCGAATCTCAACAGGATTTTTCTCAGACAAACGGCCTCTGAGGTATGTGAATCCCACCGTGTGAATCCCACTTAAACGAGTGTTGGTGGCAGAATAAAGAAGAAACCAACAAGTGTGGGCCATAGTCGCCGTTCTCTACTAGACTGGTTCCATGCCAAAATGAAACAAGGGACTAGTAACGGGTTCCTACGTAACACTCACGCACGACCTTGAACTCTCAGTCACGCCAGTTCTCACGAGAACAGGCTAAGGCTATTTTCACTCTGTGGTAGGTCTGCCACCTTGACCCTTGAACACGCCGTCTGGTGAATGGTGGCCACACTACAGGCGCAATCCCACAATGCAATAGAAAAATGGAGGCGTTACCCATAGTGCACCACAAAAAATGGAACCCGTTACCTAGCCTATAATGTGACTAGGCCAGGCTTCCAGGCTAGTTCTCTACGAGTTTGGTGTGGAGTGATATGAACGAGGCGACAGCCGAGTGAATATTACGTAGCGTTCAAATGAATTAGAGAATAAAAACTGACTCAAGCGAGTTGCTTTTTGCATTTATCGCACCCCTTTACAAACTAAAAGAATGGATGGTGCACAGGATATAGGCTATGGAGAACGGACTGCAATATGTGCAGGGGTATGGAGAACGAGTTCCGATGCGACAGCCAAGTGGATATCATGTAACGTTCAAATGAGTTGGATAGCATGACTTTAACCAAAATGAGTTGCTTTCTGTATTTATCACACCCCTGTACACACTATCAAAATGTACGATACAGAGGATATAGACCATGGAGAACGGACTGCAGTACTCATAGGTGCATGGAGAACGAGTTCCCAATGCTATAGTCCCACAGGCCTAGGCCAGAATGTACGATATAAAGGATATAGACTATGGAGAACGGACTGCAATACTCATAGGTGCATGGAGAACGAGTTCTCAATGTTAAGTCTACAGGACCAAAATACCCGGGGTGAGATAAAGAGAGGGACCACGTGGGGAAGCCGTCTAAGCCTGTGTTGGGCGCGACAGGCGTTGGAGAGTGAAGCAGGCTGATTGGAGCTATCCTCACGTGAAGCCTCGTGCCGTGCTCGCCCATCCATCAAAGGAGCCGTGCTTCAAAAAGCCTGACGGAGAGCCAGGCTACGGCACTGAAAGGAACTACTTAATGCAATCTTAAATCATCGACCATAATCTGTTTGGGCGATAACGAACCCGGTGATCGAGGTACACGCTACGATACCGTTCACTGGGATTGCCGGGGTGTTCACTGTTAAAGGCATATCCTACTGTTAAGTCTCACAGCCTACTTGCGTAAGGAGTAGACCTTAAGAAGAGAAAGTCAGAACTCAACACAGAAGTACTAGGTATTACCCTGAGTCAGAACCTGAGACTAACTTACTGTTTATTGACAAGAAGGGATCCTTGTTTTATACCCTTAGCAGGGGGTCGACATGACAGGTTTGGCATCTGTGAGCTCTGCGCTCTCATTGGCTGTTGTACCAAAAGCCAATAGGGGAAGACCAAATCCGTTCCGGTTGAGCGCCCGTTCCGGTCTGTCACACATGTCAGGAGGCCGCTTATGACACTGAACAACTCCAAGTGTCATTGGTAGAGTGACCTGCCCTCATGTGGGCAGACTGGGAACTAGAGCTGAGCGACAATAGGGGTACTATATGCCATTCAAAGCATGGCCATCATATTGTAAACATCAGGAAGGAGGTTACTAACCAAAATGGTGACTGTTCCAACTACGATTCACAGTGGCACCACCTGGTGATTTTTAAATTATGTCAATTATTAGACAAAACTGGGATTCATTCTAATTCTCCATGAGTAAATTTAACATTTTGTCCAGTGTATCCAATCTTAGTACGTAAAATATGCGAGTTTACATTAGCTTGATCTACATAGGAAATGTATTGAAAAATATGTTGTTGTTTTTTTCAATTCTTTCAAAAGCAAGATGGGTGACCTATGGTTTTTAAAACCTAAATAAGTAATACTATATATGTTCTATATTCTCTGAAAGTTTGAGGAAAATGACATGGGTTTTACTATGTGAAAAAATACTTTTAAGAATTAATATATGTTCAAATATAGAATTATCACAATATTGATCTATAAATAAAGAACTAGCGCGGTGACCCCCGATTTTTAAGTTAGGCCTGTGTTCTACAACACTTGGAGATCATCAGATTAAATTTTCAGAAAATTGACATGAGTTTTAATTTTCAAGCCAAATTGTCCGCTATGCCTTTAAGGGCATCAGGGCTTCGAATCACTCCGCTTGATGTCAGTGGAAAGTACTCAGATCTATAACTCTCTACATTGCTAATGCCCACATTTAGGGCGGACGTCTTTGCTATCCCTCCACTCTCACTGACAGGACCAGTGACACGAACACCACTCTCTTCATCTTCTACTCGCTTTCATTAACGTTACAGGTATGTTATGAGCTCCACTTCGATTTTTGGGTGTTGGCTGAATTAAGTACTCCTATGGTAGTATGAATAGGGATCACACACCACGGTACTTAAATTACATACACTTAACGGCACCTTGGTAAACCTACCCGGCGTTTACACCAGACGACTGTAGATCGTCTAGCCAATAGTCGTCAAGTGGTGCTCTAACAAGGTGTTTACACTAGACGACTAAAAACGTGATGACTGTAGATCGTCTAGCCAATAGTTGTCAGGTGGTGCTCTAACCTGGCGTTTACACTAGACGACTAAAAACGTGATGACTGTAGATCGTCTAGCCAATAGTCGTCAGGTGGTGCTCTAACCCAGCGTTTACACTTGCCGACTAAAAACGTGACGACTGTAGATCGTTTAGGCAATAGTCGTCAGGTGGTACCCTAACCCGGCGTTTACACTAGACGACTAAAAACGTGATGACTGTAGATCATCAGGTCGATAGTCGTCAGGTGGTGTCCTAACCCGGTGTTTACACTAGATGACTAAAAACGTGACGACTGTAGATCGTCTAGCCAATAGTCGTCAGGTGGTTACACTAGACGACTAAAAACGTGACAACTGTAGATCGTCTAGCCAATAGTCGTCAGGTGGTGCCCTAACCCGGCATTTACACTAGATGACTAAAAACGTGATGACTGTAGATCGTCAGGCCAATAGTCGTCAGGTGGTGCTCTAACCCGGCGTTTACACTAGACGACTAAAAATATGGCGACAGTAGATCATATAGCCAATAGTCGTCAGGTGGTGCTCTAACCCGGTGTTTACACTAGACGACTGTAGATCGTCTAACCAATAGTCGTCAGGTGGTGCTCTAACCTGGCGTTTACACTAGACGACTAAAAAGTGGTTACTGTAGATCATCTAGCCAATAGTCGTCAGGTGGTGCTCTAACCCGGCGTTTACACTAGACAACTGTAGATCGTCTAACCAATAGTCGTCAGGTGGTGCCCTAACCGGGCATTTACACTAGACGACTAAAAACATGATGACTGTAGATCATCTAGCTAATAGTCGTCAGGTGGTGCCCTAACCCAGCGTTTACACTAGACGACTAAAAACGTGACAACTGTAGATCATCTAGCCAATAGTCGTCAGGTGGTGCTCTAACCCGGCATTTATACTAGACGACTAAAAACGTGATGACTGTAGATCGTCTAGCTAATAGTCATCAGGTGTTGCTCGATTATGCAATTTCGGCCAATTATAGTTGTCAACCCAATAGTTTACACGCGGTGACTTATTCTAGAAATGCACCTCAGCAATTAATCGCCACCTGTCTAGAGAACTAGTTCAAGCTGGATTGAAATAGTTGCCAGCATCAGAGCGTGTCACTTGGTCGTCACGTGGTGCCAAATTGTATGATCTTTCGTAATCAGACATTCTGCAATTGCCACACACTTGGCTTTAACATTCAATGATTTCTAGCCTTTTACAACTGAAAGTCGTCAAGTGGTGCAACATTCAAGAACCGCTGACCATAATAGTCTTGTGTAAACGCCGGGTTACCTGCTCATAGTTTTTCTTACAGGAGGTCCCGCGCCAATGGCACGCTGCTCGCTCCCTCAACAGAATTCAATAAGTTATTTCATAAAGATGACAGTTGCTTAACACAAACAACTGTTGGAGCTTCTCGAAGTTATATCTTTATTATAATTAGAATTTACAGAATACGAGAATTACCATTGTTCAGGCAATGTCATACTGCTGGCTGTACAAGAAAACCACTTTATCTTATGACTGATATTTATTATCCATCGTATACAAAGACTCCATTGATAATGAATGCGGATTCAGTAAACCACGACCCATTGTATAAAACCTGTCAGATACCATAACTGTGGTATACGGATTCAAAACTGTGGTATACGGCCTCAAAACCATGGTATACGGGGAAAATAGCCCCTTTGTGCTGTAGAGCAAAGAAATAGTTCCTATTGTTATACCCGTTTATATGGTAATTAATGGGTTTAATTCATACGAAAAGATGGATAATAAATACAACAAACGATGGTTATGTGGACAGGCGGCTCTGTAAACCCTCAAGGTTGACGTTGTACTACACTCGCTGGCGCTCGTGTATTACTACGCGTCAACCTCTCGTGGTTTACGGCCGCCTGTCCACAAAACCATCGATACTTGTCTATGTATTTCAGGTTAAATAAGCCTACAGTGGTCGGGAGGTGCAGCGTAAGGCCCATCGTAGACGATCTAGATCTCTGTAATGCAGGAACACGCAGCGCAAAATCAATCACGAAATCCCTGATGAAAGATTTGCCATCAAGGACCTTCCCAATGAGCAATTACTCGAGCCACTCGCAGACCCACATAGAGCCGTCCTCATAGCGCGCAGTCACTCCGGAGTGCCGCGTTAACCCGATCGGGAATACGGCACTGCCGCCGCGCTGCAGCCACCAGGGGCGACGCATTTCGTTGAGCCCGGCTTCCAGTCTAAATAATTGTATTACCAGGCCCGGGCCCGGCGTGTGGCCACGGCCGCACCGCGGGGCGTTTCTGTATCATCACAAATCGCTCATCACAGAGGAGCAGAACGCGAGCAGCTCGCAGAGGTCAACGAGTGCGGGGTGAGGAGGGTCAGAGGCCCGCTGTGTGAGGGAGAGTGTGGCCGGAGAGTGTGAGGAGCTCGCAGAGGTCAACGAGTGCGGGGTGAGGAGGGTCGACGTGTGAGGGAGAGTGTGGCCGGAGAGTGTGAGGGAGAGTGTGGCCGGAGAGTGTGAGGAGCTCAGAGGTCAACGAGTGCGGGGTGAGGAGGGTCAGAGGCTCGCCGTGTGAGGGAGAGTGTGGCCGGAGAGTGTGAGGAGCTCACAGAGGTCAACGAGTGCGGGGTGAGGAGGGTCGCCGTGTGAGGGAGAGTGTGGCCGGAGAGTGTGAGGGAGAGTGTGGCCGGAGAGTGTGAGGAGCTCAGAGGTCAACGAGTGCGGGGTGAGGAGGGTCAGAGGCCCGCCGTGTGAGGGAGAGTGTGGCCGGAGAGTGTGAGGAGCTCACAGAGGTCAACGAGTGCGGGGTGAGGAGGGTCAGAGGCCCGCCGTGTGAGGGAGAGTGTGGCCGGAGAGTGTGAGGAGCTCACAGAGGTCAACGAGTGCGGGGTGAGGAGGGTCAGAGGCCCGCCGTGTGAGGGAGAGTGTGGCCGGAGAGTGTGAGGAGCTCACAGAGGTCAACGAGTGCGGGGTGAGGAGGGTCAGAGGCCCGCCGTGTGAGGGAGAGTGTGGCCGGGGAGTGTGGTGAGAGTAGGGTGAACATGTGTACGGAGAGTGTTGTGGAGACACACGTGGGAGTAGGGTGAACATGTGAACGGAGAGTGTTGTGGAGACACACGTGGGAGTAGGGTGAACATGTGTATGGAGAGTGTTGTGGACACACACATGAGAGTAGGGTGAACATGTGTATGGAGAGTGTTGTGGTCTTACACGTGAGAGTAGGGTGAACATGTGTATGGAGAGTGTAGAGGAGCTCAGTGAGTGATGTGTATGGAGAGTGTAGAGGAGCTCAATGGGCGATGTGTATGGAGAGTGTAGAGGAGCTCAGTGGGCGAGGTGTATGGAGAGTGTAGAGGAGTAAGTTGGGTCACTGATGGTAAACGCGCAGCTCTCATGGACCTGTTTCTTCTGATCTCTGTAACTTTGCCTGATGTATGGGTGTGTGTTTTTATGCCTTGCCATTGTTTCATTTCATTCATGGCTGATTTTATATACGTCTCCTTCTCCTTTAGCAGAATCTTCCTTTTCATCTCTCTCTCTTTCTCTCTGTCTTTCTCTCTCTCTGTCTTTCTCTCTGTCTTTCTCTCTCTTTCTCTCCCCCCTCTTCCTCTTTCCCCCACTCTTTCTGTTTCGCTCTCTCTCCCTCTCTCTCCTCCCCTCTCGCTCCCCCTTTCTCTCCCTCTTGGCCACTCCCTTCTCTCTTTCTCCGTCTCTCTCTGTCTATCCCCCCCCTCTATCTATCACTATCCCTCTTCCTCTTTCACCCTCTTCTTTCTTTCCCCTATCTCTCCTCCTCTCTGCTCCTCTCTCCCTCTCTCTCCACTCTCTCTCCCCATTTGTCCCCTCTCTCTCACTCTCTTGCTCTCTCTCCCTCTCTCCCTCTGTATATCCATCTACAATGTATATATTTCATCATCTTTATGATTATCAATACACATCTGCTCTCATTCTATACTACAGGTGTCCTATTCATAACATATTAGACAAAAGTTTTCCCTCATATTGCTACGGTTCCAATTAAGACTTATTGGCAACATTTGCTGGATGTTTTCTAATATTTGTCTCATACAAAACTATCCTCTTCATATTACGATTGCGTCCTATTTTCATTTTAATCAGGAGTCTTTTTTCATTGTGTCTCAACCATACATAACCTTAATCTATTCCTATCGTGTTTAACATGATGTGCTACAAGTTCTAGTCAATGCATCTCTATTGTGGCCAAATAATATTGGTTTCTACGAGAAGAAAGGAATGGTCTAGATAACTCCTAACTATGAGTGAACAGATTGAGTGAATTGGACCAGTCGCCATTCTGGTTAGTCTCCTCCTCCCCATGTTTACAATATGGCTGCCATGCTTTGAATGGCATTTAATACCCCTATTATCACTCAGCCCTAGTTCCCTGCATGTCCACATGAGGGCAGGGTGCTCTACCAATGACCCTTGAATTGTTAAGTGTCATGAGCGGCCTCCTGACATGTGCGACAGACCGAAACGGGCGCTAAACTGGAACGATGTGGTCACCCCTTACTGGCTGTTGATACAACCACCAATGAGAACACAGATCTCACAGTTGCCAAGCCTGTCATGTCAACCTTGGTATTTTTCCCCATAGACTTAATATTGGGAACTTGTATACAACACCCATTGAGTATTTAGAAAAATAAACTCATTGGGAGATTATGTCGCAAATATTAGCCCATTAGTCAATGTAAAGAATGAGATAAATTCAGAAACCTATTCAAGTTTATGGTCAGAGCTCGATCTAATTTCGTTTGGATCGCTACGTAATTCAAGCGCCTTCGCCTTGTGAATAACTACGCGATTCAAACTCAATGAGATACGAGCTCTGACCTCCAAACTTTCATAGGTTTCCATTATACGGCATATAGCCTATGATCCATGGGGGCCGCCATGACGCCCCCCCCCCCCCCCCGAGTAGGTGTTCTTCACTAATGGAGGTGAAAAAGCTGGTGTTCTTCACTAATGGAGGTGCAAAAGAAGTGAGTGATAATTGGGAAATGCCATAACTCTTGCCTTGCTCACATATGTGAATAAAGTGTTCCATGTCAAAAACATTATGTCCTGGGTTTTAGCATTATATCTTCCTGCTCTGGGATGGGTGTAGAGACAGTTGAATTTGGTAAGAACAAAGAGCCAGAATACAGGTTCTGTCCCCCGACCACCTAGTGACTGTTTCATGAACTAACAATGGCCCTGTCCCCTATAGTATTAGTACACACGTACCCTAATCCACTGCATACCTCTCTAACCCTCCTCCAGGGAGTGAAGTTCCCCTCCAGGTGGCCGTAAACGGGACCCGCCGCACCTCCAGGGCATTCCCGACACCTTGGCCAGGCTGATGGGAGAGGTCGTTGAATGTTTCACATCTCGTAGTGCAGGATACGTGTATCAGATAGCATGAGGTACTACTTGGTAGAGTTTATGTATATCCACGTTCCCCGTGAAATAAACCAAACACCATCTGCGATACCTAAATAACCGTCTCCAGTGTATACATGAGCCGATATGACATGCCTGTCACATAGGTACTACTTGGTAGAGTTTATGTATATCCTGCAATACTTGTAGGGGCACGGAGAACAAGTTCCCAATGTTACGCCTATGGAAATTTCTTCCAGGGGTGAGATAAAGACTATTCCTATATACCTATGGCCGTACACTCTATGCTTACACCACGTTCTGGGGGGTGGAGTAACTATCTGATACTACCCAAGGTTGCCGTATACTACCCGACGTTGCCGTATACTACCCAAGGTTGACATTTAGACCAATCAGATTGTCTCTTACAAAATTCATATGAAAAGCGCAGTGGGGAGTAAACATAAAGTGGCAAGTTACTCGATAAGGTTGGATCTGGCTTCAGGTTTGATGGTGGATGAGCAAATAACGTTAATTATCGTTATTAAACCACATTTGAAGGTTTATAGGAATAGGGAAACCAAGTACCAGTGAAAGGAAGTCAAAATTACTTGGTAAGGCTTGGAAAAATTACTGCCCGCGGCCAAGGCCTTGGGCAGTAATTTTTCCAAGCCTTACCTCGTAACTTTGACTTCATTTCACCGGAACATAGTTTCCCTCTAATACCTATCTGATATGTACTACTTGATAAGGTTCATGTATTTATATTTGTATACATAAGCCAATATGGACTAATACCTACCTAATATGTTTTATTTGTACACATCCAATTACATACTCACAAGTCTCTGAAATATATCATGGGGGAGATTCTAGATTCAGGATTAAACACATGAGGGCTGAAAGGATATGACTTGATACATGGGAATGTTTGCGATTTATCATATATCTGTATATGAATCTCACTCAAATACGTCCCTCTCACGGGGTGTAGTGTATGTCGCGTACCACCCACTATGGACCCGTTCGTCGCACTAACGTAATTTAACGTGCTCGGGACGAGAGTAACGAGAGCAACGTGATCGAGGAAAATGTCAACATGGCTGACGCCAGCGGATCGCGAGTTCTGAGACGTGGTACAAACTCCCCGTGACAACTACAAGTGTGTAAAGACCATATGTTGAGGTACATAATTTAGGGCATGCACGTAATACAGTTTAAATAACTAAAATATGTGGCCAAACCTCGCCTAAACTACAGTCTACCTGTTTGACGCCCACCACAGAAACCCAGTGAAGTTGTTTAGGATTGAAATAGCCCAGAGAAAGACGCGATTTTCTGAAAAAATAATATTCAAGATCTATAGAACCAGAAGTAATGTAATTCCACGCAGCCCTTATTTCAGGGGCGCTAGATTATGGAATGATCTGACTGAAAGATGCCAAAAGTCTGTTGATATCACAGAATTCAAATTACGTGAGATCGATCAATTGTAATGTTGTTTGCTAGTCCTGACTATGAATGTGTTTATTCATCTCATTTCATCACTTACTGGGTATCATATACTATGCTATTATGTCTCATGTATAGTTTACTACTTTTCTCTTAAAAGGTACTGCATTAATCTCGATGATCCCAATATGTTTATGTCCACAATTGTTGTATCTGAAAAACTCGTACCTGCGAGAGGTGCAATAAAATTATTTTAAAAAAAAAAGGATTGATTTCCCATATTTAAGCTATTTCAACTGTATTACATGAACGCCCCATCATAGATACCTCAATAGTTGGCCATTCCAAACTTGTTAATCAGGAGAATATTAACCCGATAGTTCAATGCGTAACGTGACCGTTGCACATGTGAACGAATATGTTATAAAGGCGGGCGTCCACCAACCACGACAAGGCTACGACAAGCGCCGACAAGAAAGTTCCAATCGGCGCTTGTCGCAGCCTTGTTGTAAGAAGGGTGGTGTGTGGTGTGTGGTGTGTGGTGTGTGGTGTGTGGTGTGTGGTGTGTGGTGTGTGGTGTGTGGTGTGTGGTGTGTGGTGTGTGGTGTGTGGTGTGTGGTGTGTGGTGTGTGGTGTGTGGTGTGTGGTGTGTGGTGTGTGGTGTGTGGTGTGTGGTGTGTGGTGTGTGGTGTGTGGTGTGTGGTGTGTGGTGTGTGGTGTGTGGTGTGTGGTGGGTGGTGGGTGGTGGGTGGTGGGTGGTGTGTGGTGTGTGGTGTGTGGTGTGTGGTGGGTGGTGGGTGGTGGGTGGTGGGTGGTGGGTGGTGGGTGGTGGGTGGTGTGTGGTGTGTGGTGTGTGGTGTGTGGTGTGTGGTGTGTGGTGTGTGGTGTGTGGTGTGTGGTGTGTGGTGTGTGGTGTGTGGTGTGTGGTGTGTGGTGTGTGGTGTGTGGTGTGTGGTGTGTGGTGTGTGGTGTGTGGTGTGTGGTGTGTGGTGTGTGGTGTGTGGTGTGTGGTGTGTGGTGTGTGGTGTGTGGTGTGTGGTGTGTGGTGTGTGGTGTGTGGTGTGTGGTGTGTGGTGTGTGGTGTGTGGTGTGTGGTGTGTGGTGTGTGGTGTGTGGTGTGTGGTGTGTGGTGTGTGGTGTGTGGTGTGTGGTGTGTGGTGTGTGGTGTGTGGTGTGTGGTGTGTGGTGTGTGGTGTGTGGTGTGTGGTGTGTGGTGTGTGGTGTGTGGTGTGTGGTGGGTGGTGGGTGGTGGGTGGTGGGTGGTGGGCGGTGGGCGGTGGGCGGTGGGCGGTGGGCGGTGGGCGGTGGGCGGTGGGCGGTGGGCGGTGGGCGGTGGGCGGTGGGCGGTGGGCGGTGGGCGGTGGGCGGTGGGCGGTGGGCGGTGGGCGGTGGGCGGTGGACGGTGGGCGGTGGGCGGTGGGCGGTGGGCGGTGGGCGGTGGGCGGTGTGCGGTGTGCGGTGTGCGGTGTGCGGTGTGCGGTGTGTGGTGTGTGGTGTGTGGTGTGTGGTGTGTGGTGTGTGGTGTGTGGTGGGTGGTGGGTGGTGGGTGGTGGGTGGTGGGTGGTGGGTGGTGGGTGGTGGGTGGTGGGTGGTGGGTGGTGGGTGGTGGGTGGTGGGTGGTGGGTGGTGGGTGGTGGGTGGTGGGTGGTGGGTGGTGGGTGGTGGGTGGTGGTGGGATGAGGGTTCAGGTGGTGGGTGGTGGGTGGTGGTGTGTGGTGGTGGGTGGCGGGTGGCGGATTGGTGGTGGTGGGTGGTGGGTGGTGGTGGGTGGTGGGTGGTGGTGTGTGGTGGTGGGTGGCGGGTGGCGGATGGGTGGTGGTGGGTGGTGGCGGGTGGCGGGTGGCGGGTGGCTGATGGGTGGTGGTGGGTGGTGGGTGGTGGTGGGTGGTTGGTGGTGGTGGGTGGTGGGTGGTGAGGTGGTGGCTGGTGGGTGGTGGGTGGTGAGGTGGTGGCTGGCGGGTGGCGGGTGGTGGGTGGTGGGTGGTGGGTGGCGGGTGGTGGGTGGTGGGTGGTGGATGGTGGATGGTGGGTGGTGGGTGGTGGGTGGTGGGTGGTGGGTGGTGGGTGGTGAGGTGGTGGCTGGTGGCTGGTGGGTGGTGGGTGGTGAGGTGGTGGCTGGCGGGTGGCGGGTGGTGGGTGGTGGGTGGTGGGTGGCGGGTGGTGGGTGGTGGGTGGTGGATGGTGGATGGTGGGTGGTGGGTGGTGGGTGGTGGGTGGTGGGTGGTGGGTGGTGGGTGGTGGTGGTGGCGGGTGGTGGGTGGTGGGTGGTGGGTGGTGGGTGGTGGGTGGTGGGTGGTGGGTGGTGGGTGGTGTGTGGTGGTGGGTGGTGGGTGGTGGGTGGTGGGTGGTGGGTGGTGGGTGGTGGGTGGTGGTGGGTGGTGGGTGGTGGGTGGTGGGTGGTGGGTGGCGGGTGGTGTGTGGTGGGTGGAGGTGATCTGAGGGTTCAGCTGGTGGCCCGTGGAGCGGGGAGATCTCTGGGTGTGTGCGCCCCACACCGTGCATGACACCAGCGCGTGTAGAGGCAGAGCTTTCTGTCATGTTACTTTAAACAGCATGAATATGTTGCGTGTGAACAACTTCCTGCTTGGACCAGACCCAAGGAGGGAACAGATTCGTGCGAGACTTAAAAAAAAAGACGGAGAGAAAGAAACAGAGAGAAAACTACGGCGTAAGATTGACATTAACGTTCAGATATTGTATTCTAAAAAACTCGCTTTGCAAGAGAAGCAATAAAGTACTAAACAAATTGTGGAGAGGAACTGAAGCCTGTGGGGATCGTATGTGAGGAAACTAAGATAATTTGTCTGAAAACAATGGCTGGGTTAAAGTAGAGGAAAACAGGGAAACAGGAGAGGAATGAATAAGTGGATGGGAAAGAGGATGGTTATGAGAGACTGTGTTTAGAGAAAACAGAATGGGAAGAACATAGTTTGATGTGGGACTATTTAATAAACGCTAGAGGATTTTTGAAAACTGTATTTTCTGGCCTAGTCTCATGAGGCTGTCTGCAGTCAAAGTGGGCAGAATCTGGAGCAATGTCAGTCGCGATGCGTGGATACGAAAGGCATAAATGTTGTATAGTTAGAAACAATATGTATTCCATAATGGACTGGCTCCAGTCCCTGCATCCTATGACTACCCTCCTCGCTGGGATAGACTGGCTCCAGTCCCTGCATCCTATGACTACCCTCCTCGCTGGGATACAGGCTCCAGTCCCTGCATCCTATGACTACCCTCCTCGCTGGGATAGACTGGCTCCAGTCCCTGCATCCTATGACTACCCTCCTCGCTGGGATAGACTGGCTCCAGTCCCTGCATCCTATGACTACCCTCCTCGCTGGGATACAGGCTCCAGTCCCTGCATCCTATGACTACCCTCCTTGCTGGGATAGACTGGCTCCAGTCCCTGCATCCTATGACTACCCTCCTCGCTGGGATACAGATTGATTCATGGGCCAGTCAGAGAAGGACACATACTATAAAGAACTCTATTCTGATTGAGTAAGTCTAATTCCATAACTCTTATTCATCCCTCTCTCTCTCTCTCTGTATGTCCCTCTCTTTGTCTCAATGCAGGTCCCTGTAATTCTGCCTCTGTCCTACTCTTTGAACCCCGCCTCCTGCCTCTCTACGTCCCTGCACGGTCGTTAAGAGGTGGCCGCGTCACGGCACGTGTCTCCGTGTGGTCTTTGCGTGCCTCGCCATCTCTCTCCGCTCAGCCTCCGCTCAGCCTCCGCTCCCCGGGGCTTTGTCGGGCAGACGGGGCCTTAAACGGGCTGTACTACAACAATACGTCTAAAGTTCTGCCCGTCTAGCCTCCCCTGTGTACCTGTGTCTCCTGTGTACACGTTTACCGCCGCCCACCACCCCTGACAACTATATACATGACGCCACCCACCCGCCCACCGCCCCCCACACCAGCCCGCCAATATACATGACGCCACCCGCCCGCCCACCACCCCCCGACAACTATAGACATGACGCCACCCGCCACCCACCGCCCCCCGACAACTATAGACATGACGCCACCCGCCACCCACCGCCCCCCGACAACTATAGACATGACGCCACCCGCCCGCCCACCGCCCCCCGACAACTATATACATGACGCCACCCGCCCGCCCACCGCCCCCCAACAACTATATACATGACGCCACCCACCCACCCGCCCAACGCCCCCCGACAACTATATACATGACGCCACCCCGCCCGCCCACCACCCCCCAACAACTATATACATGACGCCACCCGCCCGCCCACCGCCCCCCGACAACTATATACATGACGCCACCCGCCACCCACCGCCCCCCCGACAACTATAGACATGACGCCACCCGCCCGCCCACCACCCCCCGACACCAGCCCGCCAATATACATGACGCCACCCACCCACCGCCCCCCACACCAGCCCGCCAATATACATGACGCCACCCACCGCCCCCCACACCAGCCCGCCAATATACATGACGCCACCCACCGCCCCCCACACCAGCCCGCCAATATACATGACGCCACCCACCGCCCCCCACACCAGCCCGCCAATATACATGACGCCACCCACCCGCCCACCACCCCCTGACACCAATATACATGACGCCACCCGCCCGCCCACCACCCCCTGACACCAATATACATGACGCCACCCACCCGCCCACCACCCCCTGACACCAATATACATGACGCCACCCGCCCGCCCACCACCCCCTGACACCAATATACATGACGCCACCCGCCCCCCCACCGCCCCCTGACACCAATATACATGACGCCACCCACCCGCCCACCACCCCCTGACACCAATATACATGACGCCACCCACCCGCCCACCGCCCACCCCCCCCGACACCTATATACATGACGCCACCCACCGCCCCCGCCCCCCACACCAGCCCGCCAATATACATAACGCCACCCGCCCGCCCACCGCCCCCCGACACCTATATACATGACGCCACCCACCGCCCACCGCCCCCGACACCAATATACATGACGCCACCCACCCGCCCACCGCCCACCCCCCGACACCAATATACATGACGCCACCCACCCGCCCACCGCCCACCCCCCCCCGACACCTATATACATGACGCCACCCACCGCCCCCGCCCCCCACACCAGCCCGCCAATATACATAACGCCACCCGCCCGCCCACCGCCCCCCGACACCTATATACATAACGCCACCTGCCCGCCCACCGCCCCCCGACACCTATATACATGACGCCACCCGCCGCCCACCGCCCCCGACACCAATATACATGACGCCACCCACCCGCCCACCGCCCTACCCCCCCCGACACCTATATACATGACGCCACCCACCGCCCCCGCCCCCCACACCAGCCCGCCAATATACATAACGCCACCCACCCGCCCACCCAGCCCCCCCCGACACAAGGCCACCTAAATACATAACGCCGCTCGCACTAACACAGCCATGCTCCTGCACACTCCGATTATGGTGCCCATTGAATAATCTAGGCCGATGAAGACCATTTTCTGTACATCGTACAAGGATTATCGTTTAATGATATTTAAGTCTGTTCGCTAAGACAGTATTAGCCGTCCATAAGGTCGACTATAAGTGTTGACTAAAGTTGACCCACATTCCCCTAGGTCTCCCTAGCGTACCGAAAAGCGTATTCATGTATGGGCCCAGTTCATTCAACGGGCCCCTGGTCCAACTAGACCTTACGATTGACTTCCCAACTGGAATGAAATTTCATCGGGAGGTCAGGCAAAATCGTGGCAGTGAACCATGTTTCTATGATTGACTCTACGATAGCCCACGATTGGATACCGACACGCTACGATTGAAAACGCCAATCCCGATAAAGTCTTACCCCCACTAACTCCTATTCTGGTCACAATACACCTTAAGATTGCTCTCCCAACAGGAACAAAATTTCATCGGAAGGTTAGGCAAAATTGTGGCAGTGGACCATGTTTCTACAATAGGATACTGACATGCTACGATTGGAAACGCCAATCGCAGAGCTCCCGATAAGATCTAGCATGTTGGATTTTTCGTAGCCGATCGTAGCTTATGCAGCCTATCGGCAGCTAAGTGTAGCCATGGAGCAGGATTCACAGATTGGATCACGACAGAGCTCTACGATTTAAGGCCTCTTTCAAATACCTTATGATAGGCTACGATTTTGCCATTTCCAATAGAAGCCCAGCTCTATCGTGGTTGGTGCAAGGCCTAAAACTCAGCCACGAAATTTACCTTCACCTTTTTCTCCCAACTGAAGATCCAACCACGCGCTTAACCGCAACATCAGTGGCAGATGGTTGTACTTCCATCGATGGCGAAGTGCATAGAAGGCTATAATTACTATTGTATAGGTAACAAAATCATCATTCAATTAGAAATAGTTGAGAACCTTATATTTCAAAGAGAATATTTCTGAGGTTTCATGTATTTTCCTGGAGGATTGTCCCGTCGCTGGTTGTGGCACCTGAGGCGTGGAGCGCCCCCAGTGGAGGTAATCTGAACCTGCCCCCAGTGTCCCGCCTTCCCTCCCCGCCGCTAGAGGCGCGTCGAGCGGGTAAATACAGGCGGCGGACGATTAGTCCAACAGAG
Source organism: Alentia gelatinosa (assembly GCA_950022655.1). NCBI lineage: Eukaryota > Metazoa > Annelida > Polychaeta > Phyllodocida > Polynoidae > Alentia > Alentia gelatinosa. Next base: position 68,300,340 of record OX465584.1, on the reverse strand, counting down.
CAGCTCACAGGTCACCTGACCCCCGAGCAGCTCCCGGCGGTGTAGGGCGTGCGGAGGGCGGTGTAGGGCGGGCGGTGTAGGGCGGGCGGTGTAGGGCGGGCGGTGTACGGTGGGCGGTGTACGGCGGGCGGTGTACGGCGGACGGTGTACGGTGGGCGGTGTACGGCGGGCGGTGTACGGCGGGCGGCGGGCAGTGTACGGTGTACAGCGGGCGGTGTACGGCGGGCGGTGTATGGCGGGCGGTATATGGCTGGCGGTGTACGGTGTACGGCGGGCAGTGTACGGCGGGCGGGGGGCGGCGGGCGGTGTACGGGGGGCGGTGGGCGGCGGGCGGCGGAGGGCGGGCGGCGGGCGGTGGGCGGCGGAGGGCGGAGGGCGGAGGGCGGTGGGCGGAGCGGCGGCGGAGCGGGAGGTCGGGAGGAGAGGTGTACACGGCACACGGCTCACGGCTCACGGCTCACGGCTCACGGGTATAAACTGAACTGCTCTCTTAAATGGAAAAGCCAGACTGCTCGGCAAATGAAAGGGAACAAAGGGGGGCTCATAAAATACAGACCGTGAAGAAATAGAGCCGGAACGAATCGGAACGTTCCTGTGAAGAACAATCTGAGTGCTCTGACGCCGGGGGACTTTGTCAAAGCCGTTTTCTACTGGCCGATAACTCGCCACCGATCTGCCGTCGGTGAATGGAAACAGACATTGTGCTTAGATTATGCAATAAGGCCACCACGGCGACTGTCATTATGTTTGGGGATATTTCCATTGGTATGAACCTGTTAAATGCAGCAGAAACAAGGCATACACAACACCCTCACTGATATTTAGACACCGACGTGCAGACCACCGCCGACTGACTTTAAGAGAACTCAATTATCTGTTCCGTTTTCGTCAGACAGTGTAAAATGGCTTTAAGACAGTGAGAATCTAGGGAATGCTCACAGCTCAAGTCTGCCCGTGGTGGTCGTAGCGCAGTGTTAAATGGGATTCACACGATGGGATTTATGTACCACACAGGGCGTTTCTCTGAGACGAATCCTGCTGAGATTCTGTACTCGAATACAATTTCTTCATCTAAATTACAGGGTTTCATTTCCCTGAGACAAGTTTCCCCCCTTTGTAATTGTTAAAGACATTTCCCCTAAAAAAGAACAGAATCGCATGATATTTTGAACCCTGTGAGGTACATGAATCCCACCGTGTGAATCCCACATTAGGTGTTGGCAAAGATTATCTGTATCTAAAAAATGGTTGATCGTTATATTTTTAAAATAAATAGTCTGGTAATGACAACACAATACTGAAGTTAACTTGGTCAAATGATTGCTATTGATCCTTTTACCTTTCTATTAACAAGGTACTTTTAATTTGAATTGTGCATCATCTCACCATAGGCTTAACATTGGGAACTCGTTCTGAGTTCTCCATGCCCATGCGAGTATTGCAGTCCGTTCTCCATGGTCTACATCCTGTGTGTCGTCTTTTCTTTTAGTTTATCTCACCCCAGATATTTTTTCTCCATACACTTAACATTGGAAACTCGTATCTAACACCCATTAGATATTTAGGAAAAATATCCAATGGGGGATAATGTCACAAATGTTAGCCCATTTGTCAATGTGAAGGGTGAGATAAATTCAGAAACCCATTCAAGTATAGGGTCAGAGCTCGATCCCATCTCATTTGAATCACATAGTAATTCACTCAGCTTCGCCTTGTGAATTACTACGTGATTCAAACTCAATGGGATACGAGCTTAGACCCTAAACTTTCATGTGTTTCCTCTATAGTATACAGGAGTGAAATAAATACAGAAAAATACTTGTTTCAGTGAAAGTCGTTCTTCTCTATGTGATATTTATTTAGTTCATATCACTCCTCATTCGTATCACTCATAGAGAATAACGACTTTGAACAAAACTCGTTGGTTTCTCCTTCATCACTCTTTTGCATAACACCCTCTCAAATCCCTATTAGTCTATGATAATTAATCAGATTAGGATATAACAGTATTTTCCTCATCAAAATGCCCGGAAATGTCCGTTCTGCTCCAGTAAATGACACGTGGATAGATCGTTAACTACACTGAATATTTAATTAGTCTTTTTATCGGTGTTCCATAAATTCCACTGTTAATGGACACAGTAAAAGTATCACTAAATTACTAATTACTAAGAATGCATTTTAGTGATTACTAATTGCCCAGCACCGATTCGTCAATGGACAACCCGTTCACAAAGGCTTTAGTTGGGATAGACATGCATGATCACTATCAGAATACGGGGCTATTAATGTTTTACTTCACACTCTCACGACTGTACTTGATAATCACTCGTTAAGTGCCTTAATTGATCTCTTGGGTTACATCAAACTCACCATTATGTTATACTGCACTTATTAGAACTAGGAGCAAATAGTATGTTCATCACAGATGAATAAGCGTCCATTTATAAATGAATAACAATTAATGGATTACATTTAGTCTATGGATAGTTTTCTGTAACCCACTTGCACAAAGTCAACTTGCCATTTCTGCAACTGCCGATCTAGGATCCAGTGGGTGAATGAGGTATATTGGTCTGGAGTGATTGGTCATGGTCAGCTGGGCATGTCTCTAAGAGACTGAGACACTGGCACTCTGCTCTGTTCTCAATATCACAGTGAATAACACACAGATAGTGAAGGGATAGTTTATATGCAGTACGCATGTAAATAGTGCGTTCAAGCACGCTCTATAAATTCAAAGGAACCATTTGTGTTCATTCAAAGTATTTGAAAATTACCGTGTATTTAGGATATGCCTTTAGTGGGTCAAGTTAGAGATGTACAGAGGTCAGCAAGAGATGGATTTAATTCCGAAATCCGCTAACGTTTTCAGAACACTTCCAAAGAAATCCACCAATAATTATTGTGAGGCTAACATCCAAGCACCACAGTTCGTCCTATAGATATCTTATTATCAATTAACCATTTATTTTGATTCTGTAATTGGGGTTCCATTCATATTTGTATTTCGAATTGATTATTACAATTTCTATAAACTCAGGATCAGCAGTTACCAATGTAATAGGACTATTTTACTTCCCTACGACTACCAGTTATAGATTGGAATATTACTCTATACTGATGAGTATTTGCGCCAAGGACAATAAGCTAAGGGTGGCAACTTCAGAAAAGAGGCTAGTTAGGTGTCTTATAAAGTTAGACTATTTACTCCTCCATATTAAAAAAGAAAAAACAAAAAGAGCAATGAACCACAGTTGAAGATATAATCCATTGTAAGGACTCAGCATACTGAAGAGTTAAGCCTAATACATGTAAAAAGAAATAAACTCAAAATCAGCATAAGGTAAAATTATTGAAAATATCTGTAGAATAACAAATGAAGATGTTACAAGTCACTGTCAAATCTGCACACTATGATTTGGAAACGCGATTAACTACTACGATTCCGGACGTGATTTTCATTTTGAATCGGGAGGTGCATCGTAAAGGATAATCGTAGAGGATGTGGAGCTCCGTGGACGCCGGGCCCCACCATTTAAATGCCTTCTCCAATCTCACTTTTCCTTATACTACTAACGGCCCAAACTGAGGCCACTATGTCTGGGGAGATGTTGGTAATATTTGGCAGTAAAATATTTTCTCTCGGGTGCGTTGCGCGATCTTGTGGGATCTGTTAGCGCGTTCGAACAGAAAAAAGATGTTGGTAATAGGATGATATATTTCTGATCTAGAATGTTTAATTTTATATATAGCTGGCCTCCCTACAAAGGAGAAATAATTAACCCCTGAACTCCCATCTTACTCTACTCTGAAGGGATATTTAAAAAAGATCATGACTAATGACTCCATTACCTCCTATTTACTCCTGTCAATTCATCTCGTAAAACTTCTCCAGAAATTTCACTCGATGAAGTTGTCCATATTAAAGTCTAACTATGTTATTCATTATGGAATTGATAACTGACACTATTTACTGTTATCATATAGAGTAGAACCCCGCGTAAGCGGACACTCTCTGTTCCGGGCCAAAAGTGTGAGCTTACGCGGGGTGTGCGCTTACGCGGGGTGTGCGCTTATGCGGGGTTCTACTGTACATAGCTCTGTGAATCATATATTTACGTCTATTGTTCTAACGCATATAGCACCCCTCTCATAAGATCTCACACTCTCTAAGTAGTATTCTGTACTCTTACTATGCTCTATAGGAGAAGCATTCTTAACAAAATAGGCTTAGAGCCTTGAGAATCCACTGATCTGCCTCCCCGTGCTAAAGACGCACATTAATGCAACCCAAAGATTCCTATAATAATGATGCCACCTAGCGGGAATACTGTTTGCCAGTTAATTCTCAATGCTCTAAGCCTATTTCGTTAAGAATTCTTCTCCCATAGAGCGTAGTGAGAACCTTGTACATAATACCACTTAGAGAGTGTGAGATCTTATGAGAGGGGTGCGTAGTGAGAACCTTGTACAGAATACCACTTAGAGAGTATGAGATCTTATGAGAGGGGTGCGTAGTGAGAACCTTGTACAGAATACCACTTAGAGAGTGTGAGATCTTATGAGAGGGGTGCGTAGTGAGAACCTTGTACAGAATACCACTTAGAGAGTGTGAGATCTGATGAGAGGGGTGCGTAGTGAGAACCTTGTACAGAATACCACTTAGAGAGTATGAGATCTTATGAGAGGGGTGCGTAGTGAGAACCTTGTACAGAATACCACTTAGAGAGAATGAGATCTTATGAGAGGGGTGCATAGTGAGAACCTTGTACAGAATACCACTTAGAGACTGTGAGATGTTATGAAAGGGGTGCGTAGTGAGAACCTTGTACAGGATACCACTCAAAGAGTGTGAGATCTTATGAAAGGGGTGCGTAGTGAGAACCTTGTACAGAATACCACTTATCTAGAGAGTGTGAGATCTGATGAGAGGGGTGCGTAGTGAGAACCTTGTACAGAACACCACTTATCTAGAGAGTGTGAGATCTTATGAGAGGGGTGCGTAGTGAGAACCTTGTACAGAATACCACTTATCTAGAGAGTATGAGATCTTATGAGAGGGGTGCGTAGTGAGAACCTTGTATAGAATAACACTTATCTAAAGAGTGTGATATCTTATGAGAGGGGTGCGTAGTGAGAACCTTGTACAGAATACCACTTATCTAGAGAGTATGAGATCTTATGAGAGGGGTGCGTAGTGAGAACCTTGTACAGAATACCACTTAGAGAGTGTGAGATCTTATGAGAGGGGTGCGTAGTGAGAACCTTGTACAGAATACCACTTAGAGAGTGTGAGATCTTATGAGAGGGGTGCGTAGTGAGAACCTTGTACAGAATACCACTTAGAGACTGTGAGATCTGATGAGAGGGGTGCGTAGTGAGAACCTTGTACAGAATACCACTTAGAGAGTGTGAGATCTTATGAGAGGGGTGCGTAGTGAGAACCTTGTACAGAATACCACTTAGAGAGTGTGAGATCTTATGAGAGGGGTGCGTAGTGAGAACCTTGTACAGAATACCACTTAGAGAGTGTGAGATCTGATGAGAGGGGTGCGTAGTGAGAACCTTGTACAGAATACCACTTAGAGAGTGTGAGATCTGATGAGAGGGGTGCGTAGTGAGAACCTTGTACAGAATACCACTTAGAGACTGTGAGATCTGATGAGAGGGGTGCGTAGTGAGAACCTTGTACAGAATACCACTTAGAGAGTGTGAGATCTTATGAGAGGGGTGCACCAGTAGCCAAGCTAGGAGGGTCAGTCCATTCGACGAATCGATGGGTCACCACCAGAGTTGACTAAATAAAACCTTATTCACATGGGTAATAAATACACATCTAGGGATATCACATCGGATCGATATTTCTATTTCACCGTACGCTGTACGCAGATTTGGCAAGGTGACAACTACTTAGCTGCACTTTGAATGAAGGGTAGTAAAGGTGGAAGAGGTCAATATCTCCCCCGGACATTAGGGCCTCGGTCATGGCTGGTTAAATGTCTCCTAGAGCTTAAAGTACCAGTTTCAATACTATAGAGGAAACTCATGAAAGTTTAGGGTCAGAGGTCGTAGCCTATCGAGTTTGAATCGCGTAGTAATTCACAAGGTGAAGCTGCGTGAACTACAAACGAGATGGAATCGAGCTCTGACCCTAAACTTGTATGGATTTCTGAATTTATCTCACCCTTCACATTGACTAATGGGATAACCTTTGTGACATAATCCCCCGTTGAGTCTCTCTTTCAAAATACTCCATGGGCATTGGATACGAGTTCACAATGTTTTAAGTCTGTGGGACAAAAATACCAGGGGTGAGATTAAAATATTCTTATAAAAGTCTAATCCTGATACACCTAAGTGTGGTACATTTCTAAAAATATTTTTTTTTAATCATCCTTAAAATGAACATAACAAGATAAACCACTAGAATTAACCGACTCAGCCTGCAGATTTCTATAGATATAAACACATTAAACTGCCATATTTTAGAGTGTATTTCAGTTTTTTCAACACCAAAATCTTTTTCAGGAATCTTGCAGCCAAAATCACCATCTTGGTACGAAGACTAAACTGCCATTCATTCATTTCACTGCTGAAAGTCGTCAGGAGTTGCAAAATACCAGAATTGCCGGCCAGAATCGTCAAGTGTAAACGGCAGGTTAGAATGAGGAGCCTATATTCTAAAGAGTAGCGAGTCGATTATTGGACTGGTGTGAATCGCGGGGAAACATGGTCAGGTGACCGAGTGATGAGGTGTGAACGTGGTGAGAATAGTGATGACAGTAAAATGCCGCTCTCTTTTTAAAACCTACACAACCTGCCTGCCTGTAAGGGTATTTTCAGTGCCTAATCGCAGAGACGTGGTCAACTGCCCTGGTATTAGGTGACCTTCTGACGTGATTTTGATTTTTTTATCGGGAGGTGCATCGTAGACCATATTGGAGCCATATTGCAGTAGGTTGATGCCGGGCCTTAGAATGATGAAACAAGAAACCAACAAGTTTTGGTCAAAGTCGTCGTTCTCCACCAGTTTGAGCCGGTGTGACTTGAATGAGGCGATAGCGAATGAATATCATGTAGCATTCAAATTAGTTGGTGAACAACACCTTTGACCAAAACGAGTTGCTTTCTGTATTTATCTCACCCCTGTACACAACTAAAGGAATGGACGACACACAGGATATAGACCATGGCGAATGGACTGCAATACTCGTAGGGGCATGGAGAACGAGTCCCCAATGTTAAGCCTATGGGACAAAAACACCAGGGGTGAGATAAACTGCCATTCATTCATTTTACTGCTGAAAGTCGTCAGGAGTTGCAAAATGCCAGAATCACCGGCCAGAATCGTCAAGTGTAAACGGCGGGTTAGAATGAGGAGCCTATATTCTAAAGAGTAGGGAGTCGATTATTGGACTGGTGTGAATCGCGGGGAAACATGGTCAGGTGACCGAGTGATGAGGTGTGAACGTGGTGAGAATAGTGATGACAGTAAAATGCCGCTCCCTTTTTAAAGCCTACACTACCTGCCTGCCTGGTGGCACCTGAAAGCTTTCACGGCGCGTATTGATCCTACGTAAACCGTCAATGATGGCAGACGGGCGTTTTTTACCACAATCTCCGCAGGCGTCTGAACCCTCCCCACACACACCAACCTTCTAAGGTGTCCTCTCCGTATTGGTATATTGCCGGGTGGCATGCTTCCATCACATAGAGCAAGAACCACTCACCAAAAAGATGTTAGGTAATGCATGGCGGTGCCTCTTTGCAGCGTCATTGATTTATTTGCTGGTGGAGTGTGTGGTGAGTGTGTGGTAGGACGGAGTGGGGGGGTGACATATTTCACAGAGAGACACCCGGAGATCGATCTCCAGACCAGGTTCTGTGTGTCATCAAGGTACAACGTCCCCCGTCAACAACTCTGATCTACCCCTCAGAGACCAGCCATATCATTATACAGCAAAGCAGTCTACAGTTCTTCTCTTATGTCAGCGAACCGTATACATCTAACCAGAAAAAAACTGAAAGAATTACAGCAAAATGATATGGAGTTCTTGTCTTATATCAGCGTACCTGGTACGTCCAACAAAAATAAACAAAAATAATTACAGCGAAATAGTATAGAGTTCTTCTTTTATGTCAGCGAACCGTATACATCTAACCAGAAAAAAACTAAAATAATTACAGCGAAATGATATGGAGTTCTTGTCTTATATCAGCGTACCTGGTACGTCCAACAAAAATAAACAAAAATAATTACAGCGAAATAGTATAGAGTTCTTCTCTTATGTCAGCGAACCGTATACATCTAACCAGAAAAAAACTAAAATAATTACAGCAAAATGATATGGTGTTCTTCTCTTATCTTTGCGTACCTTTTACATCTAACAAACAAAAACTAAAATAATTACAGCAAAATAGTATGGAGTTCTCTTTTTATCTCAGCGCACCTTATACATCTAACCAAAACTTAGACAAATGGAGATGTGCAAACACAGTTAAAGAACTATACATATCTTCACCAAGGAAGGTCCTAGAGGATTAAAGGTTGGGTACCAGTGGCTGTTTGCTGCAGTGTTAACATTATGACAGGTTTTTTTTACTTATTTCTTTTTCTTTTCATCTCATGCGCGAAGTGACATGATTGCGTAATCGTTTTAAATTAATCAAAATAATCATGTCTCATTACTCAAAATGACCAATCAGCTTCGCCTCACTAAAAGCGCAGGGTGTTTGTTGTTTCAGGTAAATAAGGCCGAGTCGGGCTTGACTTAATCCTTCACCAGCTTCTCACTTTATCCTCGCAGTCTCTTTGGTCTCTCCGCGAGAAAAATGCAAAGTGGTGTTGATGTATCAATAACAAGACAATCCTGATCCCAAAAATGCCATTTCTGAAGCTCCTCTATTACGGCATTATTCAGCATGTGAATCTGGTAGATCTCCAAGATGAGGTGCTTCATACGTTTTATCGCAGCCAGAATTGATGTCCCCAAAGAGAGACAATCTCAAAACCCATAAAACGTGTGAAATATTAACTGCATCTCAGAACGCCAAAAGATGGCCGAGTGGTATGGAAATGGATTCGGATTCAATTCCGGCGAACCAGGGCGGGGTAAAAAGGCGCAGAATAAGCAAACTAATTGCAATTACAGGGGTTGTTACGACTGAGAACGGTGTGGAATATTACCCTCTTAGAATTGCATAGCGAGAGGAAACTGTGACTCCAAACTGCACGAATTTAATACGTAAATATGTCAATGGACAACCCGTGGCTTTTTAAAAAGACTGGTACCGATCACATGGCAAAGGAAAGATTTCTCGAATATTTCAGAGGTAATTAACTTGGAATATTCTTTTACAGCTGTAATGGTTTCGGTTTTGCTTCATTTGCAATCACTTCAACTCAGATGTTATCAGAAATACCAAAGTGTGTGCTCGTTTTAAGTCAGTGAGAAACCACAAATCGAAACCCAAGAAAAGTAATAAGCAATTAACATTAATAAAAAGTAAAATCATGTCAGATTCCACGAATTACACATTTGTGATTTTGAAATGCATAGGTCATTGTCTTTGTATTAGAAAGAATTGAAAAATAACCATATTTTCCAGTATATTCCCTATGTAGATTAAGTACATGTAAATTGGCCTATTTTACCTATTATCATCTCACCCCAGATATTTTTTCTCCATAGACTTAACATTGGGAACTCGTATCTAACGCCCATTTAGATATTTAGGAAAAATATCCAATGGGGGATAATGTCACAAATGTTAGCCCATTAGTCAATATTAAGGGCGAGATAAATTCAGAAACCCATTCAAGTTTAGGGTCTGAGCTCGATCCCATCTCATTTGAATCACATAGTAATTCACGCGGCTTCGCCTTGTGAATTACTATGTGATTCAAACTCGATGGGATACGGGCTCAGACCCTAAACTTGAATGGGTTTCCTCTATAGTGTTGAATAAACTGAACAATCATTGTGATCATTTAGAATAAAGAGTAGAGAATCACAAGAAACCCGTTCTCTGATCTGAAGTCTGGAACCATCAAGGCGAGATCGGTGACAGGAAACAGACACCAGAGAAGTGTTCACAGTTTGACTGTGCATGGATAACACAATAAGCCCACCACCGCGATGGTCATTGTGTTTTTGAGGACAGTTCTGTATTAAAGCTTATATAAAGCAATAAAGCTCTGTTAATTAATTCTAAAAATTAGGCCACGCCCACAAGCACGTGTGGATCGGGGCATACAGGTGCATACATCGGGTGAGGTGTAGGGTACGGTCGCGACCAGCTGACCAGGCCTGGACCACCTATATAACCATTCTGAGTACTGTGTAGGCTTCATTGACTCTCTGAGTCTCAGTGAGAGCACATGCACCAGGCTGTATTTAGTAGGGTGAGACTGGAATACACAACTACACAACATGACACATTGTTAGAGTGAGTATGATGAGTAATAGAGTTATAGATTTGGATTGGGCAATTATACTGTATAAATCTGTATGTAGAGCAATGCCTGCCTGTCACTGTGTGTGTGACTGGACTGTGGGAGCACATGTATGCGTGTCTGTCACACACAATGTCGACCTGTGTGATTCTCTGTGTGCATAATGTATCTGTATGTTTCTATATTTTCCTATCTGTGTCTGCGTATCGGTGTCTGTCTGGTTATCACTCTGAACAAGTTCCACAATTCCTCATATTGAAGGAAATAGTTACTCTGACAGGTATCCCACCATGGCCGACCTCTTACCTGTAGTGACTCATGCATATGAATGAGCTCTGGACCCCCTCCCACCTGCCTTATATGCCCCCTGACTGGCCCTGCTGCTGACCTGACTGGTAGCGACCGCTCACCCACAAACAGGCCCGTACTCTCACTGTGTGAGGGGCGGGTCTTTATTTTTAATGAATTTCTCATCAAGACTCATTTCTGTACTTCATCTTTAAATGCACGGGAACAAGGCATACACTACACTCACTGATTTTGAGATACCAACGTACAGTCAGTGGCTACTGCAGACTTTTAGGAAAACTCAATTAATCAGTGCTGTTTTTGTCGACCAGTGTGAAACAGATTTATGACAGTTTCATTGCTAGTTCTGCAGTTACACTGGCCACCGGGGACCTGTTTCACTAGTTTTGTGACACGTCTAGATCATAGATGGTGTCTAGATGGTGTGTCCGGTTTCATAAGAACTAGACATTAGACTTTGTTTTGTCCGTTCTTGCTTGCATTGTTGGTGCTGCTTTTCATGTCTGTCTAACACTTTTGTCGCGAAACTAGTGAAACAGGTCCATGATGTGTAGATTTGTCTAATTCTTATGTTTGGGGTCTGTCTTTACCTAAGGGCAGCTACTTGTGTTATCACGAAACTAGACAACCCCAATGTCTGTATGGTGTCACAGACATGTCACGAAACTAGTGAAACAGGTCCATGACGTGTAGATTTGTCTAATTCTTATGTTTGGGGTCTGTCTTTTCCTAAGGGCGACTACTTGTGTTGTCACGAAACTAGACAGCCCCAATGTGTGTATGGTGTCACAAACATGTCACGAAACTAGTGAAACAGGTCCCAGATCTACACTTCGTAAGCTCTGGTGGTGTTAAATCCGACACCACCTTAAACCCCGATGCTGTACATGTTTTTCACTCTCCCTGCAGATCTTTTGTATGACCTGCACCTATGTTTGGAAAACGTGCCATTTCCTAATCTTGAAGCCGTGTTTCTATATCATTTTGTGTCTTTTGTGAATAAAATCACCATGAAGGTAGACTTTATCATCAATTATGTGAGCTATGACTATTTCCATGTATGTATTCGGAGTAAACAGCGCACACTGAAGGGCTTGTAGGTTGAGCCTCAGGCGGTGTCTGATATTAGGAGGCATGTGCGTCGTGTGAACATTGATAACGTCCTGAGGGCGCTCGTCTCGCTGAATAAATGATGACTGTGTGCCATGCCGCTGTCTGAATCCCTCAGCGATACAACCATAACCACCGTACCTCATACCAACCCGCCTCATACCATCCTGTCTCACAGCACCCCGCTCCACACCACCCCACCTCACACCACCCGCCTCACACCACCCACCTCACACCATGCCGCTGTCTGAATCCCTCAGCGATACAACCATAACCACCTCACCTCACACCACCCCGCCCCACTCCACCCCGCCTCACACCACCCCACCTCATACCACCCCGCCTCACACCAGTCTGTCTCACACCACCCCGCCTCATACCACCCCGCCTCACACCAACCCGCCTCACACCACCCCACCCCGCCTCACACCAGTCTGTCTCACACCACCCCGCCTCATACCACCCCGCCTCACACCACCCCGCCTCATACCACCCCGCCTCATACCACCCCGCCTCATACCACCCCGCATCATACCACCCCGCCTCATACCACCCCGCCTCACCTCACACCACCCCTCATACAACCCCGCCTCACACCACCCCGCCTCACCTCACACCACCCCTGATACCACCCCGCCTCACACCACCCTGCCTCACACCACCCCGCCTTACACCAGCCTGTCTCACACCATGCCGCTGTCTGAATCCCTCAGCGATACAACCATAACCACCCCGTCTCACACCACAATCCTGTCTCATATCACCTCGCGCCATACCACCCCACCTCATTCCACCCTGCCACATACCACCCCACCCCGCACCACCCCGCCTCACACCACACCACCCCGCCTGATACCACCCCGCCTCACACCACCCTGCCTCACACCACCCCGCCTCACACCACCCCACCCCACACCACCCCGCCTCACACCGCCCCGCCCCGCCCCGCCTCACACCACACTACCCCACCTCACACCACCCCGCCTCACACCGCCCTGCCTCACACCACCCTGCCCCACACCACCCCGCCCCACACCACCCTGCCCCACACCACCCCGCCCCACACTACCCCACCTCACACCACCCCGCCTCACACCGCCCCGCCTCACACCACCCCACCCCACACCACCCCGCCTCACACCGCCCCACCCCGCCTCACACCACCCCACCCCACACCACCCCGCCTCACACCGCCCCGCCCCGCCTCACACCACCCCGCCTCACACCACCCCGCCTCACACCGCCCCGCCCCGCCCTGCCTCACACCACCCCACCCCGCCTCACACCACTCCGCCTCAAACCATCACTCTGTCCCTCAGCCATAACCACTCCACCTCATACCACCACATTGTCCCTCACCTATACCCTTTTCGTATCAAGAAGGTAGTAAGCCGCTGATATACACAGGATCCTGTGTCCTAGTTCTCTCTCCGATCTAGGATATCTCCTAATCATTTCTTCTGGGGGCCGTTGCTCCACGTTTACGATACCCGTGCGTGGCGTAGAATAGCGACCCGAGGGCCTCGATGTTGCTCCTGAAAATGAGCGGATGATGTGCTTATTGTATAGCCGCATCGCCGCGTAAAATATGGCTTTTAGCGATACTTTCACGCGGACCTTCACGCCAGGGCGGATCGTCTGTGCATCGGATTACTTCCAATATAAACCAGTCAGATGTAAATTGGTCTAATTTACCTTTAGCTTCAGGTGAACTCAATGACATGTTATAAACTACTCCTTTGATATTAGAGCGGGCTCATATGAACTGTTTGAATTGATGATTTTCAGTATTTGAAATTCAACTGGCGGCCGACTTGACCACATTTGACCACATATCTGTGAGTGGCACCCCCAAAAACTCCTCACCCAGCGACTGATTATTACAATTATGGATCAATATCAGTACACACCACGAGGGTATTTCATATGTTCCGTTGTCACCGACAGAATTTATCAACATGTTGATAAACCTTTGGTGAGCGATTTCAGCAACTTGTACGCAAAAAAAAGAACATCTCGAGACGGGGTGTTTCACTAATACTTGAGACTCTTGACTAGCTACCCAACATCTACCGACTAGGACCGACTCCATTAGGATGCCTTGCCTGAGACAAAGTACCGTTCTTTGTCACCGACAAAGCTACATCAATGTACCGAAATCGGAAGATGTGCATTGGACATTAACGCTGAGAAATCCCCTCAGAATGCTGCTAATAACTGCGGCTTGCTCTGAACGGCTTGACAGGAATGCATCAAGCACCCCACACCCTTCTTCACTCAATATTCTCCAATTCTTATTCGGCGCCATTTTCTCAGCGATGACGAATCGAGCCTCCCGCAAGGCATGATGGGATTGGGGAAGCTGGCTCTGGCGGCTTCCGGATTTACCTTCACGATAGTGGCCCGGATGTCACAATAAAGTTCTCAATCTGTAATTGAGACTGGAGCTGAGACTGAAGGCAGGCGTCAGGAGCAATGGTCCTTCGTTTAAAGTCGAGTCTCTCCCAAACACAAACCTCAATCACAGCGATAAGAACGCCTCTCAAAATGAAAACCAAGATCAATGGCCATCTCCAAACACGGGGCCCATTTCATGCGATGATTGCGATGTCCAGGAGCTCCGTATACGTGCGAGCAGGAAAAAGCCTCGCTATGATTGATGGACCCGAGGCCATTTCTTTCTTCCTCCTCATATTATTATTTTCGCGTCTGAGTAAACAGGGTTCTATGGTAAAGTGTCCGCGTTGGAAACGGTGGAAGGATATATTGGGCGACAAACATATAGCTCTATTGTGTTCATAGTGTGAATAGGAGGATGAAACAGCAGCCTGTGTAAGCAAGAATAAACATGGAGTTTGTCTCACCTCCAGTATTTTTTGTCCCATAGGCTTAACATTTGGAACTCGTTCTCCATGCCCCTATGAGGATTGCAGTCCATTCTCCATCGTCTATATCCTGTGTGTCATCCTTTCTTTCAGTGTGTATAGGGGTGAAATAAATACAGCAAGCAACTCGTTTTGGTCAAAGAAGTCATTCTTCTGCAACTCGTGCTAAGTGATATTCACTCAGTTGTCACCTCGTTTATATCACTCCGCATCAGACCCTAATATAAAATCCCATAGGCTTAATATTGGGTTTCCGTATGCCACGCTGACTGGCATACGGAGTTTTATATGCCACTAGTGGCATACAGCATTGCTATCACGTAATATTCCAAAATCGAGGAGATGGGATAGGATAAAATCAAAACCTGATTCGTTTTAATCTTGGTCACCACATTCCACTCCTGAAGTTTTGGCTCCGGACTTCACTCGGCTTCGCCTCATGAAGTCACTTTGCCAAACTCCAGTCGTGGAATACGGTGGAAAAGATTAAACCTCATCCAGTTTTACGATATAGTCTTTGATGTCGAGATACAGTCTTGGAGAATTACTTGGACCGTGGAAGGTGGGTGGAGGCGGTTTGGAGGTGAGAGTTCCAGGTGAGTGGCAGCATGGAGGCATGCAGACAGAGAGGGGACGCCTTGACCTCTGACATAACTGAAACCCCTCACTCAAAAGAGTGTGTACCTGGGGTGGCTATTTGTAGAGATACATGCCACAAATAAAGGTATACTGTTCGCAAAGAGAAAGAGCGAGTGGAGAGAGAGGAGAGGGAGAAGAGAGACATAGGAGAGAGACAGAGAGAGAGAGGAGAGAGAGACAGAGGAAGAGAGAAGAGAGAGAAGAGAGAGAAAGAGAGAAGAGAGACAAAGGGAAGAGAGGGAGGAGAGAGAAGAGAGAGACAGAGAAAAAGGACAACGGATAGAGACAAGAAGAAGAGAGGGAAGAGGGATAGAGTGAGAGACAGGGAAAAGAAAGATGAAAGAGACAGAAAGGGGATACAGAGACAGAGAAGAAAGACAGATAGACAGAGGAGAGAAACAGAGGGAGTAACAAAGACTGAGAAGAAAGAGGGGAGAGAGACAGGGAGGGGAGACACAGGAAATAGACAAAGGAGAGAGGAGAAGAGAGGGAGGAGAAAGAGAGTGAGAAAGACATAGACAGGGGAGAGGGAGGGGAGAGGGAGTGAGAGAGACATAGAAAGAAAAGAGAGTGGAGAAAGGAGAGAAAGAAAGAGAGGGGAGAGAGAGGAGAGAAAGAGAGGAAGGAGACAGAGAGGGGAGAGTGAAGAAACAGGCGAGAGAGAAGATAGACAGAGGAAAGAGAACGAGAGAGGAGAAGGAGAGAGAGACAGAGAGAGGGATGCGAGGAGAGAGAAGGTAAGGAAGGAGAGAGAGAGAGGTGAGAGAGGAAACAGGAGGGAGAGAAGTAAGAGAGTGTAGAGATGTACAAGGCATGGTGGCTATTTAAAGATAGGTGGATGGCCATATCAGTGGATGCGTGTCAAACGATACGAAGGTAATATAACAGGAAGAGGAAAACGGACACGTGTGAGGGACAAGTCAGGACAATGAAGTGGGGGATCCCTCGGACGGGTCAAGCCTAATGAAGGCCTGCCGAGGCTCGCCCAGCCTAACCGGATATTGGCGGAGTGGTAAGACGACACCTGGTGTCAGTTTACCAGACATGCGCGGAGAGGCTTCAATAGAAACATATACGAGAAGCAAAACGGTCCAATATTACCGCGACATCCCAGCCCAGAAGAAGGAGGGTGTAGTCATTACCTATCTATGTTTTACAGAATGTTATTTAAGGAGGTAGTATTGAGAAAACCTATGAAAGTTTAGGGTCAGAGCTCATATTCCTATAATGCCCGTCAGGTGGCCGAAAAAGCCGTATTCTTCTTGGAGATTCAGGAGGTCCATATTCTACTCAGTAGCGATCTGTAGTCTTAGTATGGAGACTCCGTATTCAGTGGGTAACAATACGCGAGACTTATTTTAAGGATGTTGGGAGGAATACAAAAAGGAACCAACGGTTTTCAGTCAAATTTACCATTCTCCATGAGTTTGACTGCATGTAGAATGATTTACCAATGATAAGCCTTTGTTTGTTTGTTTGTTTGGTTTGATTTTACGTCCAGTCAACCATTAAAGGTCCTTTCCAGACTTTCTCAAGGTTCTTTTACACCACTAGGGTGGTGATTGAATCTATGTGATGAATTGAGGTAGAAATCTCACCCCTACACATTTACCGAGGTGAGAGTTCTTTTACTTCCCACATCACATAGACATGGTATGAGAAGGATTGGCCTTTGATATAGCAGTAAATCTACCACTGCTGGGGGTGGGACTCGAACCCACAAAGTCTTACAACCTTGGGGTTACAAGTCCGGTGCTCTAACCACTGAGCTAACTCCCCACCCCCGATAAGCCTTTGTGAGGTGAATAACCTGGTTGAGATAACCTACAGCCCTGGCGTTAGCCGCTGAGACGGCTGTGGACCCACGCACCGAAGTGTTGTACTTCGGCGAGAAAAAATCCGATATCGATCCGGATTCCATTACACTCACGCAATAGGTTTTATAACTAATTTGATCATATCTGAGTCAATGATTTTCTTCAAATCATGAAATCTATCCATCACAACGGTTTCCCGATGCTGCTCCGTGTTACTCAGTGTTCCTGCTGCTGACTTTCCGAGGCAAGCTGAATTTTCCTGAGCATGAATCCTGGGACGTAAAACTCTCCCCTAGATCCGAGTTCCTGTATAAGGCCCGTTTCCACTGGCCGACAATTCGCCACCGATCTGATGTCGAGAACCACCGACCCCAGATCGGTGAATGGAAACAGACATGCAGAGAAGTGTTCACCGATTGATTGTGTTTAGATTATGCAATAAAGCCATTTTGTTTAGAGGAAGGTTCTGTCGATATTGACCTGTTAACTGCGGCAGAAACAAGGCATACACTACACCCTCACCGATTTTAAGATACCGACGTGTGGTCGTTAGGCGACACCTACCAACTATGGGATTTCAATAAATCCGTGCCATGTTCGTCGGCTGGTGGAAAATGGATTAAACGGTGTGTGTTCTTGCTGCTGACTGTCCGAGACAAGCTGCAGTTTCCTGCTGATAAACGTAAACAAACCTGGCAGAGATTCATGCCCTTTGTCTTGTCTACCCCCCCCCCCCCCCGTGTCTTATTAGTTAAACTTAAATAATACCTCTGAATCTTTTATAACCCCACTGAAGATGTACACTACCTCTTACACACACTTGACACGAAGTAGTTCTGTAGCAATATGTATTTTATCAGGTGTCTAAGTGTCCATCAAAAACAAGCAGCAGTAATTTCATCATTGTATAACTCGTATTGTTTGAACTGATATATGGTAACTATTATTAACCGGTTTAGCCTTAACAACTTCCAGTATATAATAATAATAATAATAATAATAATAATAATAATAACAATAATAATAACAATAATAATAATAATGATGATAACAATATTAGCAATAATATTGATAATAATAATAATGACAATAATAATAATGATGATGATAATATTGATAATAACTATATTAATAATAACATTAATAATAATATTAATGGTAATATTAATTATATATGATAATAATAACAGATTATGATAATAATGAAATGGGCTACTATTTGCTCAAACGTTGTATAAAAGTTGTTTACACCGAACAAAGCCTTCATTTGAAAACCAAATTGGGCAGCTGTTGAGTTGTACTTGTTTAAATCGTTTAGAAATTATAATAATAATTAGCAGACTTAGTTAGGCCAAGTGAAAGCGCACGTATGTTTCCTCAATTAGACAAATCGGAACGAGACATAGCGCCACATACCAGACACTAACTCGTCTTGCCCTGAGGGCATAAACGTAGTGGTCGCCTACGTTATAAGTCGTGGTACCAGTAGCGCCGCCCGGCCCCGTCACCGTGTGTATATAAGACCCCGTCACTCTGTGTATATAAGACCCCGTCACTCTGTGTATATAAGACCCTGTCACTGTGTATAAGCCTCCCGTCACTCTGTATATAACACCCCCGTCACTCTGTGTATATAAGACCCCGTCACTCTGTGTATATAAGACCCCTGTCACTCTGTATATAAGACCCCCGTCACTCTGTGTATAGAAGACCCCCGTCACTGTGTATATAAGACCCCGTCACTCTGTGTATATAAGACCCCGTCACTGTGTGTATATAAGACCCCCGTCACTCTCTGTGTATAAGACTCCCGTCACTCTGTGTATATAAGACCCGTCACTCTGTGTATATAAGACCCCGTCACTGTGTGTATATAAGACCCCCGTCACTCTCTGTATATAAAACCCCATCACTGTGTGTATATAAGACCCCGTCACTCTCTGTATATAAGACCCCCGTCACTCTCTGTATATAAGACCCCTTCACTCTCTGTATATAAGACCCCGTCACTGTGTGTATATAAGACCCTATCACTGTGTGTATATAAGACCCCGTCACTCTCTGTATATAAGACCCCCGTCACTCTCTGTATATAAGACCCCCGTCACTCTCTGTATATAAGACCCGTCACTGTGTATAAGACTCCCGTCACTCTGTGTATATAAGACCCGTCACTCTGTGTATATAAGACCCCCGTCACTCTCTGTATATAAAACCCCGTCACTGTGTGTATATAAGACCCCGTCACTGTGTATAAGACTCCCGTCACTCTGTGTATATAAGACCCCCGTCACTGTGTGTATATAAGACCCCCGTCACTCTCTGTATATAAGACCCCGTCACTCTGTGTATATAAGACCCCCGTCACTCTGTGTATAAGACCCCCGTCACTCTGTATATAAGACCCCGTCACTGTGTATAAGACTCTCGTCACTCTGTATATAACACCCCCGTCACTCTGTGTATATAAGACCCCATCACCGTGTGTATATAAGACCCCGTCACCGTGTGCATATAAGACCCCTGTCACTCTGTGTATATAAGACCCCGTCACTCTGTGTATAACACCCCCGTCACTCTGTGTATATAAGACCCAGTCACTCTGTGTATATAAGACCCCCGTCACTCTGTGTATAGAAGACCCCCGGCTTTCTGTGTATATAAGACCCCGTCACTCTGTGTATATAAGACCCCCGTCACTCTCTGTATATAAGACCCCGTCACTCTGTGTATAAAAGACCTCCATCACTCTGTGTATATAAGACCCCCGTCACTCTCTGTATATAAGACCCCGTCACTCTCTGTATATAAGACCCCCGTCACCGTGTTTATATAAGACCCCGTCACTCTGTGTATATAAGACCCCCATCACTCTCTGTATATGAGACCCCCGTCACTCTCTGTATATAAGACCCCGTCACTCTGTGTATAAAAGACCCCCATCACTCTGTGTATATAAGACCCCCGTCAATCTCTGTATATAAGACCCCGTCACTCTCTGTATATAAGACCCCCGTCACCGTGTTTATATAAGACCCCGTCACTCTCTGTATATAAGACCCCCATCACTCTCTGTATATGAGACCCCCGTCACTCTGTGTATATAAGACCCCGTCACTGTGTATAAGACTCCCGTCACTCTCTGTATATAAGACCCCCGTCACTCTCTGTATATAAGACCCCCATCACTCTCTGTATATAAGACCCCCATCACTCTCTGTATATATATAAGACCCCCTTCACTCTGTGTATATAAGACCCCCATCACTCTCTGTATATAAGACCCCGTCACTGTGTGTATATAAGACCCCCGTCACTCTCTGTATATAAGACCCCGTCACTGTGTGTATATAAGACCCCGTCACTGTGTATAAGACTCCCGTCACTCTGTGTATATAAGACCCCTGTCACTCTGTGTATATAAGACCCCGTCACTCTGTGTATAAGACCCCCGTCACTCTGTGTATATAAGACCCCCGTCACCGTGTGTATATAAGACCCCCATCACTCTCTGTATATAAGACCCCCATCACTCTCTGTATATAAGACCCCGTCACTGTGTGTATATAAGACCCCCGTCACTCTCTGTATATAAGACCCCGTCACTGTGTATATAAGACCCCGTCACTGTGTAAAAGACTCCCGTCACTCTGTGTATATAAGACCCCCGTCACTCTATGTATATAAGACCCCCGTCACTCTGTGTATATAAGACCCCGTCACTCTCTGTATATAAGACCCCGTCACTGTGTGTATATAAAACCCCCGTCACTCTGTGTATATAAGACCCCGTCACTGTGTATAAGACTCCCGTCACTCTCTGTATATAAGACCCCCGTCACATTCTGTATATAAGACCCCCGTCACTCTGTTTATGTAAGACCCCCGTCACTCTGTATATAAGACCCCGTCACTCTGTGTGTATAAGACCCCCGTCACCCTGTGTATATAAGACCCCCGTCACTCTGTGTGTATAAGACCCCCGTCACTTTGTGTATATAAGACCCCGTCACCCTGTGTATATAAGACCCCCGTCACTCTTTGTATATATGAGACCCCCGTCACTGTGTGTATATAAGACCCCGTCACTCTGTATATAAGACCCCCGTCACTCTGTGTATATAAGACCCCCGTCACTCTATGTATATAAGACCCCCGTCACTCTGTGTATATAAGACCCCCGTCACTCTCTGTATATAAGACCCCGTCACTGTGTGTATATAAGACCCGTCACTCTGTGTATATAAGACCCGTCACTGTGTGTATATAAGACCCCGTCACTGTGTGTATATAAGACCCCCATCACTCTCTGTTTATAAGACCCCGTCACTGTGTGTATATAAGACCCCGTCACTGTGTATAAGACTCCCGTCACTCTGTGTATATAAGACCCCCGTCACTCTGTGTATATAAGACCCCGTCACTCTGTGTATAAGACCCCCGTCACTCTGTGTATATAAGACCCCGTCACTCTCTGTATATAAGACCCCCGTCACTCTCTGTATATAAGACCCCCGTCACTCTGTGTATATAAGACCCCCGTCACTCTCTGTATATAAGACCCCGTCACTCTCTGTATATAAGACCCCCGTCACTCTGTGTATATAAGACCCCCGTCACTCTCTGTATATAAGACCCCCGTCACTCTGTGTATATAAGACCCCATCACTCTGTGTATATAAGACCCCCGTCACTCTCTGTATATAAGACCCCCGTCACTCTCTGTATATAAGACCCCCGTCACCGTGTGTATATAAGACCCCCATCACTCTCTGTATATAAGACCCCCATCACTCTCTGTATATAAGACCCCGTCACTGTGTGTATATAAGAACCCCTTCACTCTCTGTATATAAGACCCCGTCACTGTATGTATATAAGACCCCGTCACTGTGTATAAGACTCCCGTCACTCTCTGTATATAAGACCCCCGTCACTATGTATATAAGACCCCCGTCACTCTGTGTATATAAGACCCCGTCACTCTCTGTATATAAGACCCCGTCACTGTGTGTATATAAGACCCCCGTCACTCTGTGTATATAAGACCCCGTCACTGTGTATAAGACTCCCGTCACTCTCTGTATATAAGACCCCCGTCACATTCTGTATATAAGACCCCCGTCACTCTGTTTATGTAAGACCCCCGTCACTCTGTATATAAGACCCCGTCACTCTGTGTGTATAAGACCCCCGTCACTCTGTGTATATAAGACCCCGTCACCCTGTGTATATAAGACCCCCGTCACTCTTTGTATATATAAGACCCCCGTCACTGTGTGTATATAAGACCCCCGTCACTCTGTGTATATAAGACCCTGTCACTCTGTTATGTGAAAGCTTGTATATCCGTCATGGTGGAAGATCTGACCCCGGTGAGAACCGTTCTCAATATAAAAAAAAAAACAACGAAAAAAACAGGAGCTCAAATGAGCAGTTACTCCGGCAGTTCTCCGGCATCGGGGAGGGTGGCGTGTTGGCGCAGAGTGAGCAGACAAAGAGGTGATTGACAGCAGCCTGAGGCGACCAGAGCCAGGCCGAGTGGGGAGACCGACTGGAGGAGAAACACGCCATGGAGAAGTGGGCGAGTGTGGGTAGGTGTGAGTGAGTGTGAGTGTGGGGAGGTGTGAGTGAGTGTGTAGGCGTGTGGGTAGGTGTGAGTGAGTGAGTGTGGTAGGTGTGACTGTGAGTATGGGTAGGTGTGAGTGAGTGTGAGTGTAGGTAGGTGTGAGTGTGTGAGTGTGGGTAGGTGTGAGTGAGTGAGTGTGGGTAGGTGTGAGTGAGTGAGTGTGGGTAGGTGTGAGTGAGTGAGTGTGGGTAGGTGTGAGTGTGTGAGTGTGGGAAGGTGTGAGTGAGTGAGTGTGGGTAGGTGTGAGTGAGTAAGTGTGGGTAGGTGTGAGTGTGTGAGTGTGGGTAGGTGTGAGTGTGTGAGTGTGGGTAGGTGTGGGTGAGTGTGAGTGTGGGTAGGTGTGAGTGTGTGAGTGTGGGTAGGTGTGAGTGTGTGAGTGTGGGAAGGTGTGAGTGAGTGTGAGTGTGGGTAGGTGTGGGTGAGTGTGAGTGTGGGTAGGTGTGAGTGTGTGAGTGTGGGTAGGTGTGAGTGAGTGAGTGTGGGTAGGTGTGAGTGAGAGAGTGTGGGTAGGTGTGAGTGAGTGAGTGTGGGTAGGTGTGAGTGAGTGAGTGTGGGTAGGTGTGAGTGAGTGAGTGTGGGTAGGTGTGAGTGTGTGAGTGAGTGTGAGTGTGTGAGTGTAGGTGTGAGTGAGTTGTAGGCGTGTGGGTAGGTGTGAGTGAGTGTAGGCGTGGAAGTGGGTGAGTGAATGCGAGTGTGGGTAGGTGTGAGTGAGTGTGTAGGCGTGTGGGTAGGTGTGTGTGAGTGTGTAAATATGTGAGTGTGCATGAGTGTGCGTGTGTGAGTGTGAGTGAGTGAGTGTGGGCGTGTAGGTGTGTGAGTGGGTGTGTGGGTGTGAGTGTGGTGTGTGTAGGTATGTGTCGGTATGTGTCGGTCTTGGACTGTTGTGGTTCATGGGGTATATAAGTATATATAAACCTGATGAAGGATTTATATGAATCCGAAACGTTGTTATCTAAACTAAGCAAATAATTACCATCCTGCACTCTTACTTCATTTCACTGTCTTGATTTGTGCCTTCTTTAGAAACAAAGTATATAAATATCGGTGTGTAATTTTTCACTGTTTGGTTTTGATTCTATGATTAGTTTCCAATCGGAAAAAAATTCGTGAGCTACCTTTGTGCTACGTCCATACGCAAAGTAAATATCTCTCGCCATCTATGCACGTATATCTGTAGTGGCCATCCGTGAAGTACGTACGCAGTAAGGGCGTTACCAGGATACATTTTGCGTATATCCCTTCTTTAATCCCATGCCTAAAAGTTGGAGTGGGTGTGGTGTAATATAGAAAGACATGGTTAGTGTGGCCGAATGGAATCTGTTCAGAGATATTTTGGTCAGAAATATTCACCGAAGTCTTGGACTTCGGTGAATATTTCTGACCAAAATATCGAGGAACAGATAAAATTCGGCCACACTCACTATGTCTTTTTTTTTATTATATACCGATATTCGATTTAAATGCCATTTTTGTACTTACATTATCAACCTATTTCAACCTCCGAAATAAGTCACGTGGTACGGTGTGGCGTAAAAATATTTTACGCCACAGTGCGGCCGAACGGAATCTTTTCTGCTATCGCGTAAAAGTGAGACATTCATGTACCGGTATATAATAATAGTCTTTCAGGATTTCCCAGAGCAGCTCGTATCCTGACGGACTTCACTGATTTATACCTGTACGTCTTTACTGATATACCTCTATACAAGACACCCGCGTCATTAGACATCCACCACCGTGTGGATTATATTCATGAAGTCCTGCACAGTGAAGCAGCTGGGGAGAAGGTTGCGTGGTCACGGACTTCACCCGCCGCGCGCCGTGGTCCGGTCACGAGGCTCAACCGAGTGTCGAGCAGTTCAGAGCAGCCCACATGCTCACCGACTTCACCAATATGCGACTACTCTTTATCACCCACCTAATATGGGGTCTCCGTGCTAAGCCTATGGAGCCTCCAGATCGCTATTATTACCCACCTAATACGGAGTCTCCATACTAAGCCTATGGAGCCTACCGATCGCTATTATTACCCACCTAATACGGAGTCTCCGTACTAAGCCTATGGAGCCTCCAGATCGCTATTATTACCCACCTAATACGGAGTCTCCATACTAGGCCTATGGAGCCTACAGATTGCTACTGAGTAGAATACGGACCTCCGGAATCTCCTAGGAGAATACGGCTTTTTGGGCCACCTGACGGGAATTATGGGAACTAATGTATAAAAACAATGCAGGGCGCTGTGGTCAGATTTCTAAATATTTTACAAGATTTTTTTTCCTAATGATTACTCGAAAGGTGAGTAATAAATACAATATCCTTGTAGTTGACACTACGTAATACTCCTCGCTATCACTAGGAGTTTTACTTCGCGTCAACTACGTGGAAAATACGGCTTCTCAGATCGAAATCATGGTAATATTGTGTACATACCAGATGACCACATCATCAGACTCACACTACTGTATGGATTATGTTACGTGAATTCCCGGAGCAGGTCCGAGCAGTTCGGAGCAGTTCGGAGCAGTTCGGAGCAGTTCAGAGCAGCTCACGTGCTAACCGACTTAACAATACGTATCTATACGACTTAATTAATATAACTATATACCAAACACCACATAATTAAACTTACGCCACCATATGGCTTGTATTCCGTGAAGTTTTCTTGGAGTAGTTTTCGGATCTTCTTGCATGGTCACACACCAATATACCTATGCTACTTCATTGATATACCTACATACCAGACATCCACATCATTAGACATACACCACTGTATGGATTATATTCTGTCAAGTCCTGCTGGTCAGAGCAGCTCGGAGCACCTTGCGTGCTCATATACTTCACCAATATACCAATACGTCTTCATTAATATACATTTATGAGACACCCACAAAATTAGACTAACGCCACCGTACGGATTATATTTCATGAAGTTCGGAGCAGTTCGGAGTACCTTGCATGCTCACAGACTTCACCAATATATACCTATGCGTCTTCATTTGTATATCTATATACGTGACAACCACATCATTAGACATACCCCACTGTAAAGATTATATTCTGTGAAGTTTCAGAGCAGCTCTGAGCAGATCAGAGCAGTTCGGACCAGCTCGGAGCACCTCGGAGCATCTCGGAGTATCTCGGAGCACCTCGGAGCATCTCGGAGCATCTCGGGGCATTTCGGAGTACCTCAGAACAGTTCGGAGCAGCTCAGAACACATCGGACCAGCTTAGAGCAGTTCGGAGCAGCTCGGAGCAGTT
This sequence comes from Alentia gelatinosa, assembly GCA_950022655.1. Taxonomy (NCBI): domain Eukaryota; kingdom Metazoa; phylum Annelida; class Polychaeta; order Phyllodocida; family Polynoidae; genus Alentia; species Alentia gelatinosa. The sequence goes on along the minus strand of OX465584.1, from coordinate 68,274,231 downwards.
TGGAGCAGTTCGGAGCAGTTCGGAGCACTTCAGAACACTTCGGAGTAGGTCGGAACACCTCGCGTGCTCACTTACTTCACCTGCTGCTGGCGTGGCCCGGTCACGTGACTTAAACAAGTGTCATCAGGGGCGGGCGGCGGCTGAAGAGGCCATTGATGGCTGCCATCAGCGGCCCGGCTCCGTGCGCCGTCACATCACTTAGCACGGCTCACGGCTCTATACGCCACACTTAACAGGACGTGGCTCTATACGCCACACTTAGCAGAACCTGGCTCTATACGCCATACTTAGCGGAACGTGGCTCTATAAGGCCACACTTAGCGGGACGTGGCTCTATATGCCATACTAAGCGGAACGTGGCTCTATAAGGCCACACTTAGCGGGACGTGGCTCTATATGCCACACTTAGCGGGACGTGGCTCTATACGCCACACTTAGCACGGCTAACGGCTCTATACAGCCACACTTAGTGGAACGTGGCTCTATAAGGCCATACTTAGCGGAACGTGGCTCTATACGCCATACTTAGCGGAACGTGGCTCTATAAGGCCACACTTAGCGGGACGTGGCTCTATACGCCACACTTAGCGGGACGTGGCTCTATACGCCACACTTAGCACGGCTCACGGCTCTGCACAGCCACACTTAACAGGACGTGGCTCTATACGGCCACACTTAGCGGGACGTGGCTCTATACGCCACACTTAGCGGAACGTGGCTCTATACGTCCACACTTAGCTGGATATGGGTCTCTATGGGCACACTTAGTGGAATGTGGCTCTATACGCCACACTTAGCACAGCTCACAGTTCTATACGGCCACACTTAGCGGAATGTGGCTCTATACGGGCACACTTAGCAGAACGTGGCTCTATACGCCACATTTAGCGGGACGTGGCTGTATAAGGACACATTTAGCAGAACGTGGCTCTATAAGGGCACACCTAGCAGAACGTGGCTCTATACGCCACACTTAGCACGGCTCACCGCTTACAATATGTCTACACGGCAGCCAGCGCCCTTCCCGCTACAGTCGCCACTTCTAGACAGTTTGCCGCTCCAGTGGTGGGTTTGTGGAAGGGTGGGGAAGGGATATCTACAATGGTGGGGGGGGGGGGGTTGAGGGAGGTAGGAGGGTTGGTGGGTATCCACAAGGGGGCGTTGGTTGAGAGAGGTAGGAGGTGGGGGCACTGGAGGGAGTCGGACCATCCCTCTGTGGTTCCAACCACCAGTTAACCCTTATCTTAGCCGTATCTCAAGGCACTCTCGTGGGTAGAGCAAATGATGCCTTACAGCACTTCCGTGGCTAGAGAAAATAATGCCTTAAGGCATTCCCGTGGCTAGAGAAAATAATGCCTTAAGGCATTCCCGTGGCTAGAGAAAATAATGCCTCAAGGCACTCCTGTGGTTAGAGCAAATAATGCCTTAAGGCATTCCCGTGGCCAAAGCAAACAATGCCTTAAGGTACCCTCGTGGGTAGAGAAAATAATGCCCCAAGGGATCGACTTATATTTTTGTTAAAATGTCATTTATTTCAGGTGATTCAAAATGGATTCATACGATAAAGGCGTGATAGTAATATTTGATTTATAATTTCATAGTTATCGCCATGAAAACATTGACAGACATCTTTAAATACGAATCAATTTTCTCAAAGGTTGTAACATAGATCTGCACTATGTCCACTGCAAAAGTCGTCGACCTCAGAATGTACCCGAGCGTTTATGCTGACGACTATAAGTTTTCTAAGAATCGCCGCCTGTCTAGACGACTAATTCAAGGCTGCTTGAAATAGTTGCCGGCATCAGAGCATGTCCAACATTTGCCAGGTGGTGCTGAATTGTGTAATCTGATGTAACCAGACGATCTGCAGTCACCATGCGCTTGCCGTTGACACTAGACGATTTCTATCATTTTATTGCTGAAAGTCGTCAGAAGGTGCAAAATGCCAGAATCGCTGGCCATGATCGTCTTGTTTAAACGCTGGGTGAGTGTACCTGCTAACTAAAGGCAAAGAGCATGTTCATCATAGATGAATGAGCGTGCAATTATAAATGAGTAACAATAAAAAGGTTTGAGTTCATTTGAGTCTATGGTTAGTTTTCTTTTACCCACTTACACCCAGTTAACTTGTCATTTCTGCAACTTTCTAGGATCCAAACACATCAAGCACTAGTGGGTCTTGAGGTACTTTGGTCTTGAGTGATTGGTCTCGGTCAGCTGGGCACGCCTCTAAGAGACTGTGACACTGGCTCCCTGCTCTGTTCTCAATATCACAGTGAATAGCACACAGATAGTGAAGGGATAATTTCTATGCAGTATCCTCAAAGTCTATATGGACCCCTGTAGCCTCTAGATGATGTATATAGTGCGTGCAAGCACGCTCTAATAAAGCCCCCAGTCGGACGGTGTTTGTTTGTTTTGTTTTGGTTTGATTTTACGTCCAGTCAACCATTATAGGTCCTTTCCAGACTTTCTCAAAGTTCTTTTACACTACTAGGGTGGTGATCGAATCTATGTGATGAATTCGGGTAGAAATCTCACCCCTACACATTTACCGAGGTAAGAGTTCTTTTACTTCCCACACCACATAGACATGGTATGAGAAGGATGGCCTTTGGTATAGCAGTAAATCTACCACTGCTGGGGGTGGGACTCGAACCCACAAAGTCTTACAACCTTGGGGTTACAAGTACGGTGCTCTAACCACTGAGCTAACTCCCCACCCCTGTCGGCCGGTGTGAACTGTCCTTAAGGCCCCTGCAGATGGCCTCCTGCGGCAGTTTAATAACAGCTCCACGTTCAGAATGTACTTAGGATATCCTTAAACTAATCTATATGTCTGCCGAGAAGACCATTCTAGGTGGACTTCAAAGACCTGAGCTTTAATCAGACGAATTGAAAGCCCACCGACGTCCGCCATTTCCTACTGGCCAAAAGAGATCGGCAAACTAATAATCTGAGAGAAAATTACAAACCAATGCTCCTTCCGGTAAAAGGCAGGAGAAAAAAAACGACTAATTCGACTCGGCAGAAAAGCAATCACAGCTAGTCCAAAGAAGGCAATAAATCTCCCCAGTTGTGTTTTTTTCTCCTTCTCTCCTGATAGTGTTGACCAGCCGTGTGGTGCGGGTGTTCGGGGGCGGGGGAGGGGGGGGGGGGGGGACTGGGGTTGTCATTGAGTAGAGCCCTGCCCCGACCAACGCCGATTCTGGTCCCGATAGGCTTTACGATTGACTTCCCGACACCATTCCGATTCTATCGTAAGGCCAGAAAAAATCGTGGCAGTGGAACAGGTTTCTTCGATTCCGTCTACGACACCTCACGATAGGCTGCGATCGAAAACACCAATCGTAGATATCCCGATAACTTCCACCATGTTGGATTTTTCGTAGCCTGTCATAGGGTATCTTAGCCTATCGGGAAGATATCGTGGTCATCGAGTATGATTCACAGAATGGATCACACAGAGGTCTACGATTCTTGGACCTCCTTATAGGCTACGATTTGGCCATTTTAAATCGTAGCCATTGGGAAGTATGTCGTAGACCATCGGGGTAGGTGGGGCAGGACTTTCCATTGGCCGATGAAAACGTAGGAGAATTTTTGAGTTCACCTTAAAGTCTGTTTCCATTGACTGATTTTGTGTCAGCAGTGCTAAAGGTCCATCGATGGTTTCTGACTGTAGATCGGTGACGGCCAATGAAAACAGGCTTTTAGGGGAACAGCCATTTCTGATTTTAGAACCATCTGATGCCTTTGTGCCGTAAAAGGCTAGAAACCGTCTAGAAGAAGTGTGGTAGAGCATCGTACATGAAGACCTTTTCCTGTACCTCGTACAAGGGTTATGGTTTAATAATATGTAAGTCTCTTAGCTAAGACAGTATTAGCCTTCAATGAGGGCGTCTATAAGTGTTGAAACAGTTTACCCACATCTTCCCTGGGTCTCTATAGCTTACAGAAAAGGGTCTAGATGTACGAGCCTAGATTATTTTAAAGGGCCCCAGATATACCACAGGGATGAGTAAAAGTAGTGAGAAGTATTACGCCAAGCATGTGGCGACTGCAGATCGCCTGAATACGTCAAATCACCACCTGACGACTATACGACACACTCTGACGCCGACGACTATTTCTATTCAGCTTCAATCAATTTTCTAGACATCTATTCCTCATGTTATCATGTAGGCCTCCTTTAAAACAGATATAGTTCAGATTTGTAATGGGTTGTATTTGTCTCGTCGTGTTAGTCGTGTCTTGTCCCTTATATTTTTGGGTCCTCTTTCAGGTTAGATCGTAAACTTCTTGCAGTAATCAAGCACAGTTGGCCTTCCTCGATATGTTACAGTTGTTAAGATATTGATTGATTTATGCATTGTCGCTGATCTTTGTAGGAAGATGGAGTGGGGGACGTTGGGGATCATGTCCCATCACAGTGCGTAGTTCTCACCTTTCCTTTTCTGGGTCAGTAAAAAATGCGCAAAAATGAGACAAATAATCCCTGACGATAAAATATAAACGACAACAATGAATCACTAAAATCAATGTAAAAAGTAAATAACGATGATGACTGACCTCACAAATAAAACAGATAATTACTGCCGATAAAATGTAAACGGCAATCACGTCTCACAAAGAAAAATGGACACTAAAAAGCCGTATTGGCTCACCTAATTTTGCCCTATCATACCACATTTCCACAAATACGAGACGGAAATAAAATAAGCGATCTCATTTACAAATGAAATGGGAACGGAAATCAGAAGGGCAGGTGACCTTTTTGCACCCTTAATTGTTGGGATAATGGGAGGAGAAGGAAGACCCTCTTAGTCCCGTTTTGTCGTCCCCGTTGATCTTTTGTTTCTCTTAGTATTTGAGGCGGTTTATTATTTTACCCCTGTGTCCTATTCTGGTTTAACATTGGGAACTCATTCTCCATGCCCCTATGAGTATTGCAGTCCGTTCTCCATGGTCTATAACCTGTGTTTCGTCCATTCTTTTAGTGTGTACAGATAATACAGAAAGCAACTAGTTTTGGTCAAAGTCGTTGTTCACAACTAATTTGAATGCTACGTGATATTCATTCGCTATCCCCTCATTCATGTCTGGTGAAGAACGACGACTTGTTGGTTTCTTGTTTCATCATTCTAAGGCCCAGCGTCAACCCACTGCAATATGGCTCCGATATGGTCTATGATGCACCTCCCGATTAAAAAATCACAATCGTCAAAAAGTTTTAATCAAAGAATTTGTTCTCCAACTCATTTGAATGCTACGTGACATTCACTCAGCTGTCACCTCATTCATATCACACCGCATCATGGAGAAACGGTCACTTTAACCAAAACTTATTGGTTTCCTGTTTTTTACATTGCGGTATGAATGAAAAGAAAAAAGATTGTCTTAAGAATATAAAAGTAAAACACAGGGAGAGGCCCGTGTAATGCAATAATAACTTCCACTCGTAGAATACATCGATAAAAAAGAAGTAGCATCTTAAAAAACATCTCAGTAGGAGAAACGCCACTCTGTGGGATTGACATTTTTATCAATCCTTAAAGATGCTCAGAAATTAGTATTCAGGTGGGTGCTTCATAAATGGGCAATATATAAACTATTTCCCCGAACTCGACACAAAGAGACAGAAACAATCGGTGCTTTGTCCGCATTCATTACAGATTCCATTGTGTCTTCAGGAGTGTTGGTCCTTGGAGTAAGATAGAGACACGCGGAGATACAAACAGGTGGAGGGAGTGAGCCGGAGACGGGCGTCGAGAGGTCTGCCAGCTAAGGGCGGGAGACAGGAGCTGACTTATGCATGAAGACGCCTCTCCGTGTTCATTAGACGTAGAGCTAGCAGCCTCGACTAGACAAGACGTGTGTCTATCAACCACAGATCCTCTCTAAAGGCATTAGACGTAGAGTCAGCAGCCTCGACTAGGCAAGACGTGTGTCTATCAACCAGGGATCATCTCTAAAGGCATTAGACGTAGAGTCAGCGGCCTCGACTAGGCAAGACGTGTGTCTATCAACCACAGATCATCTCTAAAGGCATTAGACGTAGAGTCAGCGGCCTCGACTAGACAAGACGTGTCTCCAACAACCCAAACGTCATCTCTATACTAGAGGCATGTCCTACATTTCAAAGTGGCGCCACCTGTTCATTAGCAGTCCGATCCGTTATCTTGTGATATGTTCTAATACCGAATGAGTAAAATATAACATTTTGTCTAGTTTGACCTAGCCTAATTTTCTTTTGCTTGACTTATATAGGAAATGTGCTGAAAAATATGGTTTTCTTCATTATTCTAAAAAACAAGAATGATAAAATTGAAATGTATGGCACTATACATTTGCAATATTCCGTTAGGGTATGAAGAAAATGACATGGGTTTTACTATGTCAAATACAACTTTTTAGATTTCCTGTATATTCTATCATAATATTTCCATATCAATCTCTAGATCATAAATTAGCATGGTGACCCCCGATTATATGTAAGATATGTGTTCCACAACACTTGGAGATCATTATATTTCATGAGAAAAATGGCCGCTAGGATGTTGATGCGTAGCAGTACCGCTCTGGGGTTTTTCTGTGAAAAGAAATCTAAAACGGAACCTTCTTCATTGCAAAGAAACTACAGTACAAGGAAAACCCCCAGAACATCTTCATACCTGATTCTGGTCATAATGCAGGCGGAAAGGCCAACTAGATCCAGATCGGCTGCGGCTGCAGCGTTGGAAGAACCCAAGGTGAGCGAAAATGAGGGATTGGCAGGTATCAAAAGATCGATAGACCTGCTCACGGCTAATGCTAAGAAAGACCGGGAAGACGCTGAGAGAGAGCTAAAATATGACAAAAATCGAGTAAAAAATGGATGATCAAGGTGAAAGTATAAAGAAGATTAACAAAATTATTGAGGAGAAGGTTGATACACTGGCTGCCCGACTTTTATTAAAAAAACTACCTCCAATCATTGTGTCATACTATACTTTTGATAGAATAGAAGTAGAAGTATCTATTTTTATTTCATACCCATTCAATTGTGGCCTGATATGTGACCTTGTATTCCATGACAAAATTACAACGAAAAGCAATGAACAACGAAAGATATGACAACAACTCATTGTTTTGAGATGAATATTGCTAGTGACTTTATACATTCATTTCATCGTTGCGACCACATTCTGTGTCACTCTAGCGAGCATCGAGAAAGTGTTGAAGCCAATAAAGTCTCCAAATACACCCAGCATGCTGTTGTTGAATCCTTGCAGGTGTCATTATCGCCGACGTTATTAGCGTTCACACGCTCTCATATGTGAGCTGACATCGGACTTTGAGGGACACCATTATGAAGGTATCCGATAACTGACCCTGCACAAATACCCGTCTCGATTTTACCCCGTTTGCACATTCTCCTTCGCAGTGTTATTATTGCCTGTCTAATTGCCTGCCTGACTTATTACTTGCCTGTTTTGATGCTTGCCTGCCTTATTGCATGTCATCATATCAGTCTCTCAGCTTTCAGCAGAAGTTTCGGATCTTAAGTCAATAAACACAATAGATTCAGGTGTAAAAAGAGAAATTAAATTGAGATTCCAAATGCTTCAGGGATAAAAACGTTATTTCCTCGTACAAGTGAATACTGGAGGACTCGACAAGTAACGAACTCGTTTTAAATCTTCCCTACTCAAGTGTCTTAACTATAAATAAATACTATATATAGTAGTATGGATGTTATTTTGACCTCAAATTTGGTCTTCTCTGGAGAGGAAAACAAACAGAACACCCTACCCTTAACCCTATTCCTAACCCTAACCCTAAACTAACCCTAACCCTATCCCCAACCCTAACCCTAACCTTACCTCTAAAACTAACTGGACTTATTTTCAATATCCCCTGGTTTATTTGTCTAAAATCTAACTAATCAGACCTTTACTTGTATCTAAAAGTGTCTTAGTCATAAGGATCCAAAACAGGTCGAGTTCTCCTGACAACTACGGGTCGAGTTCGTTTCGGGTCGAGTTCTCCAGTACCCATACTAGTTAAGGTGTACTAGAATGAAGTAGCCATGGACACGTCTTACCCTGAGGATTTCTTTTAGGTTCCGCTTTTATGAGTGATAGAAAAAAAAACGTTCTCACATATTACACAAACAGACAATGGGCAATCATAGCTAAGTGCCGTTTTCTTATAACATGCCGCCCAGGGTGGTTATGAGCCTCACAGTTTGATAATGATGCCATCCTGCACCATCCGCTTTAGTAACCTAAGGCAGGTACTCGGCCAATAAAACACTGACGTCCCAATCCAATCACCACCGCTCCCTTTTCACAACCGTCTACAAAGACTACTTTGAAACACACACCCACAGAAAATGGATATTTGCCCTTCATATTGAACGAAACACGAGTCAGAAATTCGTGTCGCTTGCCCGCGGACACGGCGCGAATCGCCGACGATGGCGACGTGTGGAGGTTTTTTGTCGATTCTCCCGCGTGCAATATTCAAACAGCGGGTAGTCGCCGAGGAAATGACACGCTTTGACAAGCGGCGCAGTGCGAGGGAGTGGCTCGGAGCAGTAGCGAACTGCTCGTTCATAATGTATCTCCAGCCCTCTCCGCTGTCCCGCGCCGCCAGGCCGTACTGTGCTGCAAGTGCTGTGCTGCGGCGATGAGCACAATGCACTGAGGAAGGCGAATCAAGCGGCGATTTATGGGGACTGGTCGCCGACGGGCCGCCAGCGCTTTTTGGTGTTTACTTAACAGCAACTAACTGCATGTCCTAAGGGGAAGTGCCTGAAGTGTTCATGATGTAATGTCAACCAGAAAGAAGCAAACCCTTTTACCATAACCAGCAGTGGTAGCATACATTGTTACAAATTACCAACATGGAATAGAGCGCCGCAGGGGGGGATAAATCACACTCCACCCGCTCTTTGTATTGGGGAAATGCAAGACACAACGCCAAGCAATGGAAATCAGAGCATGGGCAAGTGAGACCTTATCAATACATTCAGAAGGCTCCGGTACGACGAGATGAGAAACCACAAATACAGAGCTAGCTCCTATTATATCACTGCCTCAAAAGGCAGGTGGTTATATATGTATATATATATAGGTTTTAAGCGAAATCATTTAAGAATATTGCATTGTTTTGATGTTTGGTCCGGGTTTGCATGTCTCTTATTCTCTCTGCTATGGACAACGTCGAGTTAAATTAGATTTACATCAGCAATGAAGGTGAAGATAATTTGATTTATTGGTTTTTTTTTCATTTTGAATTTTTCTTTTTCACATCAGACAAGAAGCTACAGACGAGTATATTATGGTGTAACCGAACACCTATGGCGTCTGCATTCTGGAAATAATAGAGCTAAGCTTATTAAAGATACATTGAGAAGATATGTGGCTACGCGTGTCCCTTTCCATCACTATATCTAACCTGCCCTTTAGTTTAGGTATTTATGTAACCATTAAATGTTAAGCCTATATCTATTAAATTGCCTATAAGATGATAATATTCATATTTTAGAAGTGCATATATACCTCATGAATATTTAGAAGTTTACATTCTATGGAAATATTTAACTTTAAATTAAATCGAATTAGGTGAAGGCGAAGAAGAATAGTGACACTATAGGTATACCAATAGGACACTTAGCTTTTTAGTTATGGAAGCGGCCTTATGGGCCCTGATGCTAAACGGAACAGCAAGTGGCGGGTCCACTTCGCAATCGATTTCTAACAAAGATATCTTTGGGGTTTGCCATAAAAGGATTTTAGCCTCATCTTATGAATATCTGTAGATTTTGGCATCAGAGAATAGTTGTGGTCGCCCGACTACAGCGGTGCTATCTTACAAATTCCTGGTGGGTGATGGCAGAACGAGCAACCACTCTGTGCCCTATAGAACTGTGATTTATTCAAGGAAATCCCTGCTACATTGAACATTTACAAAATGAATGACAGAACTGCTTATAGTCTGTTTGTCATTCTGTTGGAGGTCTGTATGAATAAACTGCTGTCCTCTGACTATATCATAAACATTTATCAAACACTACTATCAACGTTCTTCCAGCTGTTAACTGAGCAAATAAAATCAATAAAATCTCTCGTCGCAACTTGGCCTTTGGATTGATAATTTTGCAGACACATGCAAATTCTTAAAGTCTGAATACAACCATAAATATCAAAAGGTTATCAATACTGACCTTCCCTTAATTCTGTGTATTACCCACCGAATACTGAGTGTCAATACTAAATCTATACGGAGAATACACGGAGAATACTTACATAGAACGTCCTGACCATGCTGTACAATTCACAGAGCGAGATGGTAATTTACGGTGTGTACGGACCGAGGAATTTATGACGAGTTCCGTACAAACGGTAAATCATCATCGAGTTCTGTGAATTGTACAAGCATGGTTGGACGTTATATATTTACTATATACCCAAAATAAAAGATAAAAAATCAATTTCAATTGGCTTATCAACCAATTTCATAACAAACGTGTTTGGCAAGGTGGTCCGTATTTTAGTGTACAGTATTTTTACGTCATATGCCGAAACGGTGCGTATTTACAGTATATATACGGCATTGGTATATAGTAAAATTCAAAATCATGGTAACATTGTGTACTGTCCATTATTAATGTACCAAGGATTGTGGTGGAAACCGAAGGAGGCTGTAAAATCGTGCTCTTATAAGCCATTTTCAACTGGCCAACAAAGATGGCACCGATTTATTGAGTTCTTCTGATAGTCCTGATAGTCGGCTGGTGGTAACGACTGCACGTCGGTGACTAAAAATCGGTGAGGGTGAAGAGTATTCCTTGTTTCTGCTGCATTTGACAAGTCCATATCGACTGAAGTCGTTTAGTGTTGGCCTCATTGCATAAACTATGCACAATCAATCAGCGAGCACTTCTCTGCATGTCTGTTTCCATTCATCGATCAGGCGTCGGTGGTTCTCGACTGCAGATCGGTGGCGAATAGTCGGCCAGTGGAAAATGACTTTTAAGGTCAACGAGAGGAAGAAAGCAAGTACCGCAGCCGCCACGATAAAGACGACATCTAGACTCCACCGGAACGCAAAACGTGGGGCCGCATCTGGCAGTGGGAGGGTGGGGGGAGGGGGGAGTATGGGAGGGGGGGAGGGGGGAGTATGGGGGGCGGTGGGGCGGCGGGGGATTCTTCCTTGGCTGCTTTTTGATCCGCAAATGGAGTTGTGGTCAAAGGCTGCACATTAAAGAAGCGGCAGTGACCGGCCGACCAGGACCCCGCGCCCACCCCCCGGCCACCCCCCGGCCACCCCCCGGCCACCCCCCGGCCACCCCCCGGCCACCCCCCGGCCACCCCCCGGCCACCCCCGGCCACCCCCCGGCCACCCCCCGGCCACCCCTCGGCCACCCCCCGGCCACCCCCCGGCCACCCCTCGGCCACCCCCCGGCCACCCCCCGGCCACCCCCCGGCCACCCCCCGGCCACCCCCCGGCCACCCCCGGCCACCCCCGGTCCCCGCCCCCCGGTCCCCGCCCCCCGGTCCCCGCCCCCCGGTCCCCGCCCCCGGTCCCCGCCCCCCGCCCCCCGCCGGCCGGCCGTCTCCGGGCCACTGATCAGACCACTCCTCGTCCCCGCGCCACACGCCCGTGTCAATCGTCGGCCGAGATGACAACGAGGCCTCTCCTTCACCACGACCACGTGGCCCTCACGGCGAGGAGTGGGTGGTGTCTGCACAGACAGAGAAGCAGTCACTACGGCGGCCTGCACGTCTGTTTGTTCTGGGCAGGGCTCTTAGCCAGGTTTTATGGCTTTTGGGGGCTGGCTAATAGATGACCCCTTCCTCAGGGGGCTCCAGCCACACACAGCCACACTGCACGGTGAAAGTGAAAGTGAGAGTGAGTGTGAAAGTGAAAGTGAATGTGAAAGTGAAAGTGAAAGTGAAAGTGAAAGTGAACGTCAACATGAGTGTGAGTATGATCTTGAAAGTGAATGTGAATGTGAAGGTGAAAGTGTAGGAGGCAATGAGCCTATCACAGGGGTTCTTTAGCCACCAGAGCATATTGACGTTAGCTCTGGTGGAGTCTGATCTGAACCACCTTGACTGGCACTCTCCCAGCTGATCTTCTTACTACCAGAGTCAGAATCTCTGCTAGAAGAGTGAATTATTCTTCCAGCAGATCGTGAGTCTTGTTTGTTATCTGGCACTAAAGGCTATTGTGGTTGGAGATTGTAGTAGTCTCAAAAGCCCCTTATTCTGGTTATCATTTTCTTTTGAGAGCATTTTGATGTCCAAGAAGTTAGACTATGCTATCAATCATCTGAACTAATTATGTCTCGCTGTGAGTATTCCTAGTTTTACTTCACAGTATCCAAAATTATACTCTGCTTCGAGATACTTGCGTCGTGCTCTTGATCAAAAAGCGATCGGACCAGACCAACCTCTAGGTCGGAGACAGAGGTGGGGGTCAGTCTAGTAGGAGACAGAGGTGGTGGTCAGTCTAGTAGGAGACAGAGGTGGTGGTAAATCTAAGTCAGAGACAGAGGTGGTGGTCAATCTAAGTCAGAGACAGAGATGGTGGTCAATCTAAGGCGGAGACAGAGGTGGTGGTCAATCTAAGTCAGAGACAGAGGTGGCGGTCAATCTAAGTCAGAGACAGAGGTGGTGGTCAATCTAAGTCAGAGACAGAGGTGGTGGTCAATCTAAGGCGGAGACAGAGGTGGTGGCCAATCTAAGTCAAAGACAGAGGTGATGGTCAATCTAAGTCAGAGACAGAGATGGTGGTCAATCTAAGGCGGAGACAGAGGTGGTGGTCAATCTAAGTCAGAGACAGAGGTGGCGGTCAATCTAAGTCAGAGACAGAGGTGGGGGTCAGTCTAGTAGGAGACAGAGGTGGTGGCCAATCTAAGTCAGAGACAGAGGTGATGGTCAATCTAAGGCGGAGACAGAGGTGGTGGCCAATCTAAGGCGGAGACAGAGGTGGTGGTCAATCTAAGTCAAAGACAGAGGTGGTGGCCAATCTAAGTCAAAGACAGAGGTGGGAGTCAATCAAGTAGGAGACAGAGGTGGTGGTCAATCTAAGTCAGAGACAGAGTCAGTGGTCAATCTAAGTCAGAGACAGAGGTGATGGTCAATCTAAGTCAGAGACAGAGTCAGTGGTCAATCTAGTAGGAGACAGAGGTGGTGGCCAATCTAAGTCAGAGACAGAGTCAGTGGTCAATCTAAGTCAGAGACAGAGGTGGCGGTCAATCTAAGTCAGAGACAGAGGTGGTGGTCAATCTAAGTCAGAGACAGAGTCAGTGGTCAATCTAAGTCAGAGACAGAGGTGGTGGTCAATCTAGTAGGAGACGGAGGTGGTGGTCAATCTAAGTCAGAGACAGAGGTGGGGGTCAATCTAAGTCAGAGACAGAGGTGGTGGTCAATCTAGTAGGAGACAGAGGTGGTGGCCAATCTAAGTCAGAGACAGAGTCAGTGGTCAATCTAAGTCAGAGACAGAGGTGATGGCCAATCTAAGTCAGAGACAGAGGTGGGGGTCAATCTAGTAGGAGACAGAGGTGGTGGTCAGTCTAGTAGGAGACAGAGGTGATGGTCAGTCTAGTAGGAGAGAGAGGTGGTGGCCAATCTAAGTAGGAGACAGAGGTGGCGGTCAATCTACCTACAGGGGCAGAGACGCGCATTTCACTCACTCGATTCTCTGGTGTCTCAGCACAGAAAGGTCTCATTCTCACATTGGCCGGCCATTCGAATCGACTTCCATTCCAATCTCAGCCCCGGCCAATTCAACGCCCTTGAGAAGGGGAGGGGCGGGGAGGGGAGAGCAAGGAGGGCGGGGCGGGAAGGGAAGGGCAGGGTGCGGGAGACGCGGTCTGTGCAGACATCGCCGGCAGTTGGTCGCTCGATGGGGAAGAGGGGAGGAGGGAGGAAAAGGAAGGGCTCGGAGGAGGGGAAGGGCGAAGGGGAGGAGGAGGGCGGGGCGGGGAGGAAAGGCGGGGAGAAGGGGACGGTGGAGGGGAGGAAGGGATGGGCGAGTAGGGGAGGAGCGGAGGAGGGGGGAGGAGAGGAGGGGGAAGGGCAGGAGAAGGGGAGGGGGAGGAAAGGAGGGGAGTGCGGGGGAGGAGGAGGGCAGGGGGAGGAGAGGAGGGGGAGGAGAGTAGGGGGAGGAGAGGAGGGGGAGGAGAGTAGGGGAGGAGAGGAGGGGGAGGAGAGGAGGGGGAGGAGAGGAGGGGGAGGAGAGGAGGGGGAGGAGAGGAGGGGGAGGGGAGAGGAGGGGCGGACGGGAAGGGAGGGGGAGAAGGGGAGGGGGAGAGCGGGGAGGAGGAGGGGCGGGACGGGAGGGAGGGGGAGAAGGGGAGGGGGAGAGCGGGGAGGGAGGAGGGGCGGGACGGGAGTAGGGGGGGAGAAGGGAGGGGGAGAGCGGGGAGGAGGAGGGCGGGACGGGAGGGAGGGGAGAAGGGGAGGGGGAGAGGGGGGAGGAGGGGGCGGACGGAGGGAGGGGGAGAAGGGGAGGGGTGAGGGCGGGACGGGAGGGGCGGGGGAGAAGGGGAGGGGGGAGAAGGGATGCGGAGGGGCGGGACGGAGGGAGGGGGGAGAAGGGGAGGGGGAGGCGGGACGGGAAGGAGGGGGAGAAGGGGAGGGGGAGAAGGGGAGGCGGAGGGGCGGGACGGGAGGGAGGGGGAGAAGGGGAGGGGGAGAAGGAGGGCGAGGGAGGGCGGGGAGGCGGAGGGGCGGGACGGGAGGGCGGGGGTAATGGGAGGAGGAGGGGCGGGACGGGAGGTCGGGGCGGGAGGGGAGGGCGGGGGGAGGGCGGGGAGGCGGAGGGGCGGCACGGGAGGTCGGGGGAGGGCGGGGAGGAGGAGGGGCGGCACGGGAGGTCGAGGTGCGAGAAGCGCAATCTGCGCAGACCTCGGCGTCAGTCGGTCGCTCGTAGCCGAGTTCCCCGGAGCCGTTATCTAAAAATCAGCCTTATGAAATGGACGTGGACAGAATACGGAATGCCGTGAGAACTCAAAGTAGCCGCATCTAATACGGATCCACCTCTCACTCAATCCCAATAAAAATCCGCAATGCGGTTTAGATTCCAATACTAGAATTTGAGATGAAGTGTCTGGTTTAAGAAATCGGTGTCTTTCGAGTCCCTGTAGGACTGCACAATTTGAACCACAGATTTATGCACATTGTTTGGCAACTTCCGCCTGTACCCCCTTTCTAAATGCATAATACAGTGGGTTGTCTGTGCTTACTGGTGCACAATCTTATGTAGGTCACATATGCTGAAGTGACCTGTCAATCTTGACCCCTCTCTTATGTCATGGTGGCTGTTCGGAGCTGCTCGGAATTGCTCGGGGCTGCTCGGGACTGCTCGGAGCTGCTCGGGACTGCTCGGAGCTGCTCGGGACTGCTCGGAGCTGCTCGGGACTGCTCGGAGATTCTCGGAACTGCTCAGGGCTGTTCAGAACTGATAAGAACTGCTCGGAGCTACTCGGAGCTGTTCGGAGCTATTCGGAGCTGCTCGAGACTACTCGCGACGGCTTTGAGCTGTTTAGAACTGATCAGAACTGTTCGGGGCTGCTCGGAGCTACTCGGAGCTGTTCGGAATCGCTCGGAGCTGCTCGGTGCTGTTCGGAACTGATAAGAACTGCTCGGGGCTGCTTGGGGCTGTCCGGAGCTGCTTGTAGCTGCTCGGAGCTGCTTTGGGATTTTCAGAACTGATCAGAACTGCTCGGATCCGCTCGGAACTGTTCGGAGCTGTTCGGAGCCGCTCGGAACCGCTCCGGTCCGCGGCCAGGCCCTGCGGATGTTCCCTGAGAGTGTCTCTCCCCACCCAGAGCTCGGTCAATGCATCACAGAACGTTTTCCGGCTTCTCGGACATCAATTATCCACCAACTTGAATAATTCATGGATACAGAAGTCAGGGTGGGGCAGCGGGTCAAAACTCAATCGGAATGCCCAAAGGCTAAACCCATCAATATCTCCCTTCTCAGAGGCGGTTCTAGTCTCACAGCAATCTGTCCTACTTCCCTCTGTTTGCGGATACTTCGCCGGGGTAAGTTGGCTTCGTAGGCCGACTAGAGTGATGTTGGTTGGATGCATCTATGACAAATGGTTCTACCTTTTTTTCTTTAAAAAAAAAAAGTTGTTATTGACAGATAGTTCACATGAATAATGGTCCGTGATTTTCAACTATACATTCAAACTACTACAAGTACAAGTACAAAGACACACATCCGCATACATATCCATACTCTATATATGCAGGTCCATATGAATTTTAGTAGGCCCTGGTGACGAGTAATTAATTACCGAGCATGGTGAACTTCAAAAGCTCATTGGGACGACCTCCAAATGGGTCAATTAGCAGTTTATGCTGCTCGCTCAGGCGTGTATTAATTCCAGGTGTTCAATGAGTTAATATGCACTTTGACCTTGACTTAAGATCTCTTGTATTTGACTTGAAGATCATTCTTGATGGAAGTGAATTGATATATTAAACAAAACTAGGGAGGAAAAACAACTTCGGAATTATAAACTTATTTACCAACTTTGTGTATATTTTTTTTAATTTTTTTTTTTAGGTTTTTATCTACCCTGGAGTTTGGCTTAGGGCTAAGATATAGCCCAATCTTCCAGCCTCTCCAGCCGAGGAAAAATGAACGTGCCATCAATGCCTAAAAGATTGGCTTACAGAGATCATGGCTATAAAGTATGCTTAATCTAGTTAGTGTCAATGCAGACATACAAAGACTGGCCCCAGGTGACCTCCACTGGGTCAACCACCCCCCATACCCACGTCAAGACATTTCCGCTGCCTCATTATAACAGAACCAATATCCATGTCTAATAATATAAGTGAACATTTAAACTTAGACTAGAGGACCCCATCGGCTTAATGTATTTACAGCAGTTGTCAACAGTTGTGACTAGTACATCGTATAGTGCAAGTGATTGCTCGGTTTGGTAAGGGGGTAACAAGGGATGAAACGTCTACATGATTAGGCTTTGAATAATAATAGTTAGTAGTTGTCAAGTAATCTTGTCATTCTATGTTGCAGGGTCCTGTTCATGGTATTTGTTTCAGTGATTTTTCTAAAGGTCACTGTCTGGGCATTCCAGAGTTCAGCAGCTTTGAATCTGACTGAAGATGATCCAGGAACAGGAATATTGTTATACAAAAAGGGTTGATTGTAGACCACAAACATAGATTTTTATAAGCGAATCATATCTAATATAAAGAAAATGATTATAACATAATGTCACGTATTCAATACTCAGTAAAAGGAAGTGGTGCCTTAAAATAACGAATCAATGAATTGCGCAGACATGAACATAACAGACTTGTCTAGCTAAACAAAAAATGAATGGAGTGAGTTTCCGAGAGGCTGCATGGATCATAAAACATGCAGCCGTCATCTAAAGTAGACTGAAAGTGACACCGCAGAATGAAATGAACAACGATTGAAGGATCGAAAGCGGACAGAAAACGAGAAAATACTGAGGAGAGACATGGACAGAGCAGGGATTGGTGATCGATTCATTGGTTGGTTGTAGTCTTTCCTTAAAGATATGGATCAGGGACCTGTTTCACTAGTTTCGTGATATGTCTACATGGCGTCTATATGGTGTGTCCGGTTTCATAAGAACTAGACATTAGACTTCGTTTTGTCCGTTCTTGCTTGCACTGTTGGTGCCACTTTTCATGTCTGTCTTACATTTTTGTCACGAAACTAGTGAAACAGGTCCATGATGTCTAGATTTGTCTAATTCTTATGTTTGGGGTCTGTCTTTTCCTAAGGGTAGCTACTTGTGTTGTCACGAAACTGGACAACCCCTATGTCTGTATGGTGTCACAGACATGTCACGAAACTAGTGAAACAGGTCCCTGATGTGGAGCGATTTTTTATCAGAAAATGAGTGGCTGTTAGATTTAACAGCAAAATTTCTATTGAAATATCTCCGCACGGGTAAATCAGAAACATTGACAATTTGTATTGTCTCGAGATGTCTGTGAACTCGTTAACAGCAAAGTATCAAGAACATATCTCATGGATTATAATCCGTGTCCCTACATTGACGAAGCAGTATGCAATGTTAACTTTCTCAATTAGAAACATCCATTTTTGTAAGATGATTGTTGATATTTATGAATATAATTTCCTACGCTAAATGCTATTGTGAGAATTACACCACAGCTCCCCTTGATTTCATCTCTTGTTTGTCTGGCTTTAAATTCTTGTAATGACAGTTGCCACAGAAGTAAATAACCACAAGAAAAAAACAATTGGCGGATGCAGCATCTCCCAATAAGAAACAAGAACACAAATAATGACAGCTTGCCAAGTGTAAGGGAGGCCCGGAGCTTTGAGGATGTGAGGGAGAAGGTCGCAGAGTGCTTCAATTACAACCTGCAAAGGAAACTAAAAACCTGAAGAAGAAACACGCCAGAGAATTGGATTGAATCGTAAGATGACTATTTCTATACAACGGAAGTTTCGGCGCAGTTTGAATTGTATTGTTGTATTACAACAAATCCGGCATTATTATAGTAGTCAGCATACATGTATTGGTAACATGTATTTCTTATTGTCTAATTCCTTATTCACACAGGAATACAACACCAGCTGGTAGTTTGTATGAGTGCAAGATTATTATTTCACCTTACTGTGTGCATTCAATATAACAAAGATAATAATAGTACGTGGACAAGGGACCTGTTTCAGTAGTTTCGTGACATTAGGCATAGACAGACATCAACAGCGGCACCAACAGTGCAAGCAACAGGGGAAATATTTTTGTCGGGTTTGATGTCAAATATCATCGGATCAATGCAGCCAATTTTCTTCATATTTGGGACGATTATAGGTTATATGTATCCCTTACTCATGTTAAAGTGTCATTGATTGAAATTGTCTAGCAATTGTCAGGTCCCAGTTGGTCAATGGTTAATTGTCAGAATGAGTACATCTAGATATCCTTTCCTTGTTTCGTTCACGCTTATGGTGATTTGCAGAGTGTGATTCATAAAACTAACAGGTAGCTTTATATCCTTAGGATATGGTCTTATGGTCATCTTAGATCTTGCACTCCTCTTTTTATTATTTTCATTCATATATAGTTACAAACGTAACTTTTCTCTGAACTAAACTGATTGCAAATCTTAACACTTGTATTATGATTGCCACCCTTGTATTTCGAATTTCTGGCCTCTATGCCTATCAATCTTTTCAATATTTGGCCTAATAAGAAGTGCCTATTTTTTATGTTCTTGGGTACAAACCAATCAGAAAAGATTTGGTTAGTCAGGAATCACCGTTGAATTATCCTTGATCCCTTGAATGATCGAATTCAGTTCCATTTCAATTGTCATCTCCCAGCAACAGCTGTCACAACATCCTTACCACAAATCAATTTCACTAGGTCCAAGTCTTTTCACGAAATGCATTGATTAGGAAATGTCCCTCCATCCTACCCCCTATTTTCCCTTAAGGACGCATGGGAAAACATCCTATTCTATTGAATGATGGGGATATACTTACACTGCAAGGCGGACTTTGTGAGCGGAAATCTTGATATCCATTCAGAATCACTTGGTTCTACCCTTGGGCCCCTTGAATAATATAGGCTCAACCCTTGCCTGTACCATCTATTGTTTGATAATTTGTAGGTTCATTCGCTAAAACAGTATTAGCCGTCCATAAGGTCATCAGTAAGTGTTAAATAAAGTTGACCCACATCGTCCCTGGATCCACTTGGCGTACATAAAAGACTCTCCATGTATGAGCCTAGAGCATCTAACGGGCTGCCGGATAGCGGCAACCCATTTTATGCAGGGTAAGACAGACATCCCAACGGCTTTCCCCCTGGTAAACCCTGGTGACATTCCGCTTAGTAAAAAGCGGGTGAATGCACTGGAGATATGGTTGAGTGGACACGGTCATGGCCCTGTGCTCTGTAGCTCAGCGTACGGAGCCCGCAGCTCTGATAAGCGTGGTCTCTGTGGTGTCTGCGGACCGGGTGTCCGTGGTGTCTGCGGACCGGGTGTCTGTGGTGTCTGCGGACCGGGTGAATGCTCCTCGTGTTCCAGGCACGGGTGAGTGATCAGCAGGGGCAGTTGGATAATCAAGGTTCATTCATTAACCCTATCGCGCCGGGTACCCGCGGCAGGGGTACAGACACGGAGCCGGGTACTAGTGCCAGTGACTACCGCTAGAGGCCGGGCATATAGGCCTATTGTGAACATTTTGATCTATGTATCACGTGACATGACACGTGATATTTAATACTATTTTCTATTTTGCCCGGAATATCAAATATGATATTATATCTACATTCTCTTAAAGTTTCATGTTTACTGAACCATTATTTCCAATTTTATTTTAAAAAACGAATATTTTGTAAATGATGCCTCAAGGCATCACCCGGCCAGCCCTGGTTGATGCCTGAAGGCATCACCTGGCGTGAATGGGTTAAGACCCTTTTCTGTACCTCGTACAACGGTTATCGTTTAATAATATATCGTTTGTCAGCTAAGGCAGCATTAGCCATCTATAAGGTCATCCATAAGTGTTGAATAAAGTTGACCCATATCGTCCCTTGGTCTCCTTTGCATACAAAAAAGAGTTATCTTCGACCTTTGATTATTCAACGGACCGCTGCATAGCGACAACCAATTTTACGCGGGGTAAAACAGATAGTATCCCAACGGCTTTCCTCCTGGTAAACCCTGGTGACATTCCGCTTAGTAAAAAGCGGGTGAATGCACTGGAGATACGGTTGAGTGGACACGGTCATGGCCCTGTGCTCTTAGCTCGGAGTACGGAGCCCGCAGCTCTGATAAGCCGGGTGTCCGTGGTGTTCGTGGACCGGGTGTCTGTGGTGTCTGCGGACCGGGTGAATGCTCCTCGTGTTCCTGCTCGCGGCTGAGTGATCAGGTCCCCGTTTAGCCGTGTTCACACCACGCTCAGAGTGATCGATCAGACACACGCTGTGTAAACGCGGTCCAAGCAGTCAGCGGTCAGTCGGGCACCCACCCATCCCTCATCCGGGCATCAATGGGACATGCTGGTTCCCGAATCCCCCGCCTGGAGCGCTGCCCGTACTGTCCGCTGATTCCTGCCGTGTTGTAGGTTTGTAGTCAGATCTCTTCCCGTGTTTGTATGGATTCCTTTTTAAATCTCAGGTCATGCTCACGTAGGCCAAGGAAGAGATCGTACTATTTCTACACACGAAGGATATCACAATGGAGCTAGCTGCAAATGTCTCTTAGTATGCCTCTGGTTGGAGGGGAATGTGTTCGGAATGTTCGACGGAACATTTTATAATTTTTTTTCCTTCCACGGGTAATATCTGTTATTTGGTTTTAACTTCTTTTGTATAGGGGCCTACTGATAATAATAAAAACATGACTGTGTTTTCACTTTAATAGGAGGAGAATACTATTGTTTTTTTTTATAGTAGCGTTTACCGATTCAAAAATACATATAGGAATAATGGCTAAAGAAGAAAAACATTTTTTTTTGTGAAAGTCATCTCTCTCTCCCGCTTTCCTTCTCGCCCTCTCCCTCTCCCTCTCCCTCTCTCTCTCTCTCTCTCTCTCTCTCTCTCTCTCTCTCTCTCTCTCTCTCTCTCTCTCCCCCTTTGTCTCCCCCCTTCACTCTCTCTTTCTCTCACCCTCCCTTTGTCTGTATCCCTCCCTTTCTCTCTCCTTTTCTCTCCCTCTATCTTCCTCCCTTTCTGTCTCTCCCTCTCTATCTCCCTCCCTCTTTCCCTTTTTCTCTCCTTCTGTTTCTCTCTTTCTTCCTGTCTCCTTTTCTCTCCCTTTCTCTTCCCTTTCTCTCTCTCCCTCCCTCTCTTCTCTCTCTCCCCCTCCCGTTCCCTCTCTCACTCTCCCCTTCTTTCTCTCCCTCTCTCTCCCTCTCTCCCTCCATGTCTTTCTCTCCCTCTCTCTCCACAGTTTCACCTTCTCTCCTTCTCTTTCCTCCTCTCCCTCTCCCTCCCTTTCTCTCCCTCCCTGTCTCTCTCCCTCTCTCTCCCCTTTTTCTCCCCTTCTCTTTCCTCCTCCCCCTTTCCCTCGCTTTCCTCTATCTCCCTCCCTCTCCTCTTCTCTCTCTCCCTCCCTCTCTCTCTCCCTCTCCCTCTCTCCCTCTCTCTCTCTCCCTCTCTCTCTCTCTCCCTCTCCCTCTCTCCCTCTCTCTCTCTCCCTCTCTCTCTCTCCCTCTCCCTCTCTCTCTCTCTCCCTCACTGTCTCTCTCCCTGTCTCTCTACGCACCTCAGTTTGTTGTGATCCCTGCTGGTACGGAGGCTTGTGGTATAATCATATCAGACATAACCGACGTCTAAAACCGCATCTAAGGGAGGCGCAGGCCGCAGAGTGAGGGGGTAGATTGATAACACAAACACGTTTTACGTAATGACGTTAAGCACTAGATAATCATTACTGTCTCATTCCCCTTTTTGTCCAGCTCCCTTGATGTTCAATAAGATATCGTAATGCGATTCCCACGAAGCATCGTTTTGTGAACGGCGCAGCGGAATATCAACTGTCGACTGGAGCGCTGAGAGGCCCGCTTACAAACCAGGTTTACCTGCTTTTAAAAACCATGCTTCTATGATCGAGCAGACATCGCGCACGATGGCTCGTCTATGGAGAATCTCAGCCGAATGAAACTCGTCTGTGAAAAAGGAACTCTGGTATCACATATTCAATCTAATTTGAAGACCCTGGTTTGTATCTTTGAAGTGATACTCCAATGTAAATATTTATAAATGCCTTCAATGGTATCTCTCAGCATAACATTCACTCTAGTCAAATCTTTTCTCGATGCCTTTGAATACACACCTAAGGTAAGCTACGTAGAAATGCACTGGTTTCAGGTGGTATATATATAAATGCACAGTCCATGCTCCTTTTTTATTATTAACAAATAATTCACCTAATGCAGGTGGTCTTCCATTACAGCGTTATATTGTCCGGGAAAATACAATCAAGTGAGTAACATAATCCAAGTCTGAAATACACGAAATATAAATGATATGAGAAAGAGATTTCTGTCAACAATCAGGCAGTTGAGTATTAGTTCGTGTGAGTATGCAAACAATGTACATTCAACTTATAAGTCTAAATCTACTCCAACCCAAAGTGGTTAGAGTTTCACTAATCCAGATTACACATTGTGGTCTGTGACCCTCAGATTTATGGTTTGTGTCCTGAAATATGGGATGAGAAATAATGGAATGATGATTATGACTTAGACTTATGCTTACTTTACCTCATTTAAGGGACAGAGGCATGTAAGCGCTGTCTCTAGAGTACAGGGTTTGAGTCTCATTGTCGTAGATTTACGTAAACAATTATGGTATTTTTTTTTTAGAAGATCTGACACCGGTTTCTGATGGTTAGTATGTTCCTAGTACACCTGGTGGAATACGGCAGCATTCTATGAAAACCTCACTCGAGTCTTACATGACGAAATCAAATAAGGCTCCTAAAACTCTGTTTTATATTGATAATACAAAAACATACCTTAACAATCAATGTATTTGATCATCTGTTCTATCTATATGCATATATTTGTGTATCTGTATGTTCTTGGTAGAAAACGGAAGCAAAAGGACTCCATGAAAATCTCACCCATGTCTGTCATGAAGAAATCAAATAAGGTTCTTAAAGCTCTGTTTGATGTGAATAATACAAAAAAAAACATATATGCTACAATTCTAATTAGGTATTATATCTCATGAATGTAACTGATCATTTACTCTATCTATGTATGCATATATATTCGTGTATCTGTAAAAAGGTCGCGAATTCAAACCCATAAAAGCAGTGAAAGGTACATTGTCTGATCCTTGGTACAGACTTAGTCATAGGAATGACATTTAAACATTTGATGTTAAGATAACACACATAAAGTGACAGAGTGATGCGAGATGACATCATGATGCACTGCCCAATCAGCAGCCAGGATTTCAGAGAGCAGACAAAATATCAACATGGAGATTTAAACGTTCCGGACTGGGTTTGCGAAGTAATTTGAATTATTCTGATATTGCGATGCTATTCTTGTGGACGTAAAGGGGTGATATAAATCGAGAACCGTACTTGAATCATAAAATAAACAATATTCCACTTGTTTGGGCGCACAGTAATCATCACCCATCTAGTATCGTGGAGTATTGCTTATTTATATGATTCTTGATCCAGTTCTATATAGACAATAATCGATGGTTTTGTGGACAGGCGGCCGTAAACCACGAGTGGTTGACGCGTAGTAATACACGAGCGATAGCGAGTGTATTACAACGTCAACCTCGAATGGTTTACAGAGCCGCCTGTCCACAAAACCATAGTTTGTTGTATTTATTATCCATATTCTCCAATAAATTAAACCCAGTTATTGCCATATTAAAAGGTACAACAATAGGGACTATTCCTTTGCTCTATAGCACAAAGGGACTATTTGTCCCGTATACCACTGTTTTGAGGCCGTATACCACAGGTTTGAATCCGTATACCACAGTTATGGTATCTGACAGGTTTTATACAATGGGTCGTGGTTTACTGAGTCCCCATACATTTCCAATGGGGGCTTTGTATACGATGGATGATAAATGAATAGAAATGACCGCTAAAGAACATGACCTCTAAAATGCCCACAGATCGTCCACAGAACGGTATCTGTGGTCGGCGCACTCGGCTCAGGACTGAGGTACTTTGTCACCAGGTCATGTTTCACAGCAGATATCTCCACCCAGCCCAAAACAAAACCAGATCCGCCCAGTAGTACCCCCTCCTCAGATATCTCCACCCAGCCCAAAACAAAACCAGATCCGCCCAGTAGTACCCCCTCCTCCCTTGTAAACACCAGGGATCCAGGTATAATACCCGCAGTAGGGCTGTTCTGTATGCGGCTCAGCCTCGCCATGAGAACTGGACCCTCCTGGAGAATCCCAGCACGCCTCACGCAGTTCACCTACAATACACTGACTGATACCCGTCAGTGTAGGGCGATTAACAGCAATAGCGGTACACCTACAATACACTGACTGATACCCGTCAGTGTAGGGCGATTAACAGCAATAGCAGTATACCTACAATACACCGACTGATACCCGTCAGTGTAGGGCGATTAACAGCAATAGCGGTACTCCTACAATACACTGACTGATACCCGTCAGTGTAGGGCGATTAACAGCAATAGCGGTACTCCAACAATACACTGACTGATACCCCTCAATGTAGGGCGATTAACAGCAATAGCGGTACTCCTACAATACACTGACTGATACCCCTCAATGTAGGGCGATTTAACAGCAATAGCGGTACACCTACAATACACCGACTGATACCCCTCAGTGTAGGGCGATTAACAGCAATAGCGGTACTCCTACAATACACTGACTGATACCCCTCAGTGTAGGGCGATTAACAGCAATAGCGGTACTCCTACAATACACTGACTGATACCCGTCAGTGTAGGGCGATTAACAGCAATAGCGGTACTCCTACAATACACTGACTGATACCCGTCAGTTTAGGGCGATTTAACAGCAATAGCGGTATAGGTTTCAAGGTGTATCCGGCAAGGGTTCCCGTCAGGAGGATAGAAAGTACTCAAACTATGACCAGGGGGGTGTTTTTTAAAACTAAGGGAGGAGGGGGGGGGGGGGGGTGTCCACCGGGCTCCCGACGCGAACCGATACGCTGCGATATACCTCCCGACGCGCTACCATATGGTCATTTTGTATCGGCTGGCGTCGGCGTTGATGGGTGCCCGGTATAAGAGAGAAAGTGGCGACAGTGGCCATGATGCGAGTGTCAGTCTAAATCCATCCCATTCCACCTCATTGTCCAGTATCCTCCTATCACCCTCCGCATGCTGATGACTGGTATTGTTACTGTCGTCATGTATGTATGAAGGTACGAACTGCGGACACACAAAACCTGCCGACTGGCAGAATGTCTATGTATTACTATACACCTATGGCCGAACATGTATGAAATACTGCCCGCTGCTGGGGGTGTAGTATAAATAATGTTCGCGCCCGCTGTGGCAGCGGGTCGTAGTGAATAGCAGTGGTCTTTTGAGTCGCAGAAAAGTTAATAAAAACATATTTTTCAACGAGTAGGAGGTGTATAGTAATAAGAAAACGTGGTTACTGAGCCCGTACAGGTGTCCGTTCTCGGTCATTTGATGAAAAAATACGGCCCTCTAGCCTGGGGCATCGGGCCGTATTTTTTCATCAAATGACCTCGAACAGCCACCTGTACGGGCTCAGTAACCACGTTTTCTCATATTATCTCAGCAAATTTAAAAAGAAAGTCTTCTAAAAGTGGTCCTCAGAATTCAGGACAACCTTTGCCATTTTTATCATCTACTTTTAGCCTATCTTAGTGGAAGACCTTTTATTATGAAAGATTGAACCCACCTAGATATGTACCTCCAACATGTAAATTTGTCACCTTTCAAAAAGACTAAAAATAAAGATATATTCGTGATCGTCTTATAAGACCTTCCTCCATAAAGACGGATCACTTTAGGTCACGAGAATGCAACAAAGACCAAGATAAGATCAGTTGTTTTATCGTTCTTAGTTTTAAAAAAACACCTCCCGAATTGGTAAATAATAAACCATTATGTCGACAACTGAGGCCTTCGTCTGGTTTTCACTTTTTTGGTTTCCTAAAACATTCCCTACACAAAGGTTGCTGATAAAACGTCACCACAAAGTATCGTTTCGCTTGAATCTCATTCCGCTGAGTACCACTCTCCACCCGAGGCTTAGTAACCAGTCGTTAGATCTCAGAACACAGTTTGTATTGGATGTGCCACGGGTTTCTTACCCGAATCAATCCTCTTTGTTTTCTGATGATCTTCTGTACTTCAGGCCACTAAAAGGCTTAAGTGTGACCTGCTAGACCTCTGACGAGGAAGTACTTCAGACCCAGTTTTATAAGACAGGTTATCTGAGGGGAACTGCTGACAGCGGCACAGGGGCTCTTCCATCTGGCCGAGTTCCCAGCCGAAGTACGATTCTGACAGTGTCTTATTTACTAATCGGGTACCATCGCTGTAATGGAACAACATAACCTGGAGAGATCGGTGCCATCGACTGCTGTCGGCCGCCGTCAGCTGCCATCGGATAGACAGTTCCATTAATCTTTGGATATCTGAAGTGCGCTGATTCTAGTGCACCTAAATACGGGACCACTGTAGATCGCCAGCCAATAGTCGTTAGGTGGTGCTCTAACCTGGTGTTTACACTAGACGACTAAAAACGTGATGACTGTAGATCGTCTAGCCAATAGTCGTCAGGTGGTGCTCTAACCCGGCGTTTATACTAGACGACTAAATATGTGACGACTGTAGATCGTCTAGCCAATAGTCGTCAGGTGGTGCTCTAACCCGGCGTTTACACTAGACGACTAAAACATGACGACTGTAGATCGTCTAGTCAATAGTCGTCAGGTGGTGCTCTAACCCGGCGTTTACACTAGACGACTAAAACATGACGACTGTAGATCATCTAGCCAATAGTCGTCAGGTGGTGCCCTAACCCGGTGTTTACACTAGACGACTAAAACGTGACGACTGTAGATCATCTAGCCAATAGTTGTCAGGTGGTGCCCTAACCCGGCGTTTACACTAGATGACTTAAACGTGACGACTGTAGATCATCTAGCCAATAGTCGTCAGGTGGTGCTCTAACCTGGCGTTTACACTAGACGACTAAAAACGTGATGACTGTAGATCGTCTAGCCAATAGTCGTCAGGTGGTGCACTAACCTGGCGTTTACACTAGAGGACCAAAAACGTGATGACTGTAGATCATCTAGCCAATAGTCGTCAGGTGGTGCTCTAACCCGGCGTTTACACTAGATGACTAAAGATGTGACGACTGTAGATCATCTGGCCTAAAGTCGTCAGGTGGTAAGGAGGTCAGGGTGAAGGTCGGGGTTTGCTGCGAATGCAGTCATTGGCTACTGGGACTACTCTATTCCATATATGGCAGTGCGTGTAATGGGACAACTCCATGCAGTTAGACGAGACGATTTCTACCATTTTACTGCTGAAAGTCGTCAGGAGGTGCTAAATGCCAGAATCGCCGGCCACAATCGTCTGGTTTCAACTCCGGGTTACGGTACTGAGAAAGTCACTTATCTCTACATCTATTGACAAGGCGATATACACAACATTACCATAATTTCGATCTGAGTGGCCGTATTGCGTAGTGTCAACTACAAGGAGAATACCACCACTCAGATCAAAATCATGGTAATGTTCTATTTATTACTCGCCATTCGAGTAATTATTAGAAAAAGAATCTAGTATATATTTAGAAATTTGACCCTAGCGCCGTGCTTTGTTTATATAAATTAGTTCCTATAATGCCCGTCAGGTGGCCCAAAAAGCTTTATTCTCCTAGGAGATTCCGGAGGTCCGTATTCTACTCAGTAGCGATCTGGAGTCTCCATAGGCTTAGCATGGAGACTCTGTAGTAGGTGGGTAATAATAGCGATCTGGAGTCTCCATAGGCTTAGTATGGAGACTCCGTATTAGGTGGGCAATATAGAGTAAGATGAGACCCTTATTGTAAACACTCCTATGCTCCTTCTCTAAAAACCCTGCTGTGGATTGTACTGTTCCTGTTGCTTCACAGAATTCCTCATTTCCCTTTCAGAAAGTTCCAAGTGTTGTCTTTGATCAATTAATATCAAAAGGGAAATACATGCAGTCAGCAGACAGAGCTCCTAAAATCTTAAAACGCTAATGCAGGAAGCAACATTTCAAATTATTTAAAATGCGTATTTCTCAAGTCATTAAGGAACGTTAAACTTCTGGTTAAAACCATTTTGTAACTCTGCTCAGAAGGCATTTATACTACAGACTCCAAATGCATATCGCAAAATCATCCTGAAAATAAAAACCCACGTCATCTCCCTAGAACTTGAAAATGTTGATCTCAACGCGTTTTAGAACACATATCTAGCCTAAGCTTTATGCCTAAGTAAGGTCAGAATCTAAGAGAAATAGTTAAAATACACAAAAAAAGAGTAATTTGATCAGTTTGGTTGCCATGGTAACCAATTGTTTGATGCAGCCATTATAATATTTACAAAGACATAGGTAAAAAGCAAGCCTTAATGCAAGACATCTTGCATTATTGCTCAAAGTCGTTGTAAATTAGGCTACAAATGAATCCAAATAGAATGTATCTAAACAGAATTTTCACTTAGAATATCCACTTTTAGAGCAAAAGTTATATCAGAAATGAAAACATCATCCCCTAGATAGCCACCTTCCAGGGTGTTTACGAGTGTTTGCAATTTTAGGCCTTTTGTCCCATAAAATATGTGTCGACGCGGAAGGCAGAGGGACGTTTTTTATTATTGTATGATTATTTATTTCGCTGAAATGCAATGACGGACAAATAACGTTTGGACTTCAGCGAAACAAATGGAAGGTAAAACTCAACATACATGATTTATCTAATCAATATGTATAATGGATTTGATTAACCATCGTGCACAAAGTCCCCATTGGAAATGTATGTGGACTCAGTAAACCACGACCCATTGTATAAAACCTGTCAGATACCATAACGGTGATATACTGATTCAAATCTTTGGTATACGGCCTCACAGCAGTGGTATACGGGAAAACAATCCCTTTTCGTTATATCGGAAGAAATAGCCCCGATTGTTATACCCTTTAATGGGGCAATTACTGCTAGCGCTCGTGTATTACTACGCGTCAACCACTCGTGGTTTACGGCCGCCTGTCCACAAAACCATCGGTTATTGTCTATATCCACGTATGTTGTTGTTTTTGCAGCTAAGAAGATTGTAAGTAGACCATAGGCTCAGGGAACACTCCGTTCCCTTCATGTCCGGAAAACAAAGCACCTTACGAGGTCTACACGAGAGTAATGCGGGCGGCGACGACTCAGATAAAAGTAGAGACCCTCTTACGTGATGAGGGTGGCGAGAAGTCGTGCTCAGAGGCCGCCAGATTCACGGCGCATTGACTCGCGGGAGAAACTGACGGCGCCGAGGTGTGAAGTACTGAGGAGCGGGTGACAGGACAATGAACGATGGGTTTGTGGACGGGCGGCCGTAAACCACGAGATGTTGAAGCGTCGTAATACACGGCGCTAGCGAGTGTGCTACGACGTCAACCTCGAGTGGTTTACAGAGCTGCCTGTCCGAAAAACCAACGTTTGTTGTATTTATTATCTATATTTTTGAATAACTCAAACCGATCAATTACCATATTAGAGGGTATAACTTTAGGGATTTTCTCTTTGATTTATAGCACAAAGGGACTATTTTTCACGTATACCATGGTTTTGAGGCCGTATACCACAGATTTTAATATGATATCTGACATGTTTTATACAATGGGTCGTGATTTACAGAGCCCCCAATCATTTTCAATGGGGTCTTTGTATACGATGGATGATACAGATGGGGTTCCCTGCTCCACGACTCACAATTGCTCCTCCCCGTTCCCCTCCCCGCTCCCCTCCCCGCTCTCCTCCCCGCTCCACTCCCCGCTCCCCTCCCCGCTCCCCTCCCCGCTCCCCTCCCCGCTCCCCTCCCCGCTCCCCTCCCCGCTCCCCTCCCCGCTCCCCTCCCCGCTCCCCTCCCCGCTCCCCTCCCCGCTCCCCTCCCCGCTCCCCTCCCCGCTCCCCTCCCCGCTCCCCTCCCCGCTCCCCTCCCCGCTCCGCTCCCCTCCCGGCTCCCTTCCCCGTTCCCCTCCCTGTTCCCCGTTTCCCTCCCCTCTCTCCTCCCCGCTCCCCGTTTCCCGCTCCCCGTTCCCCGCTCCCCGTTCCCCGCTCCCCTCCCCGTTCCCCTCCCCGTTCCCCTCCCCGTTCCCCTCCCCGTCCTCCTCCCCGTTCCCCTCCCCGTTCCCCTCCCCGTTCCCCTCCCCGTTCCCCTCCCCGTTCCCCTCCCCGTTCCCCTCCCTGTTCCCCTCCCCGTTCCCCTCCCCGTTCCCCTCCCCGTTCCCCTCCCCGTTCCCCTCCCCGTTCCCCTCCCCGTTCCCCTCCCCGTTCCCCTCCCCGTTCCCCTCCCCGTTCCCCTCCCCGTTCCCCTCCCCGTTCCCCTCCCCGTTCCCCTCCCCGTTCCCCTCCCCGCTCCCCTCCCCGTTCCCCTCCCCGCTCCCCTCCCTGTCACTGTGAACTGCTCACTCGGGCAGTTGGTGGCCACAGATGATCGTTGAGATCGATGCATTGATTCTGCAGCTGCAGATTCCCCACTCTCTGGGAGGACTCTGAGGGTCAGTGGGGGCTTTCTGCGCTACGAGGCATGGGACATGCAGTTCTCAGTGTCTAAAGTGCCTAGAGGAAAGACACGGGCAGCATTTATCTACATACCCATAGCATACGGACATCTTCAGGGCTGCAAACGCCAGCATATACGGAAAAATAGCGCCAATGAAAAAATAGTGCGTACCTAAAATGAACTCATATAGGTACCCCACTTGTCAGGAAAAGGTGGATGATACAGATACTAAATGGATTGGTTTCAGATTAAAGCGGCTGTATGCTCCTCGGAGTTGACTCTGCACAATATCCTTGCATGTGCTCGGATATTACTACGCATCAACTCCTTGGAGTATACGGCCGCTTGTATCTAAAACCAGTGAATATATATCTAAATATATGACGTTTCATATATATATATATATAACATATTGTATATATACGGTAAATAAAACGTAAAAGCTCTGGTATTATCATCCACCGAATACAGAGTGTCCATAGCGAACCAGGGGCCCGTTTAATAATCTAAGATCCTTTTCTGTACACAATAGAGACCCAGGGACGTTGTAGGTCCGCTATATTCAACACTTATGGACAACTTTATGGTCGGCTAATACTGTCTTAGCGGACAGATATAAATGTTGCTAAACGATAACCCTTGTACTAGGTACAGAAAAGGGTCTTCATGTACGAGTCTAGATTGTTAAACGGGCCCCTGTCTCCGGGTACACGCGCTGGTGAGTGTGTATTTGTGTTGTAGTAGGCGCGGGGCGGCTAATACTATCTTAGTGAACAGACTTAGATATTACTAAACGATAACCCTTGTACTAGGTACAGAATAGGGTCTATATTATAAAACGGGCCACGTCTCCGGGTATACGCATGGTGAGTGTTGTAATAGGCGCGGGGCGGCTAATACTGTCTTAGTGAACAGACTTGAATGTTACTAAACGATAACCCTTGTACTAGGTACAGAATAGGGTCTATATTATAAAACGGGCCCCATGCTCCGGGTATACGCATGGTGAGTGTGTGTTTGTGTTGTAGTAGGCGCGGGGCGGCTAATACTGTCTTAGTGAACAGACTTGAATGTTACTAAACGATAACCCTTGTACTAGGTACAGAATAGGGTCTATATTATAAAACGGGCCCCATGCTCCGGGTATACGCATGGTGAGTGTGTGTTTGTGTTGTAGTAGGCGCGGGGCGGCTAATACTGTCTTAGTGAACAGACTTGAATGTTACTAAACGATAACCCTTGTATACTAGGTACAGAACAGGGTCTATATTATAAAACGGGCCCCATGCTCCGGGTATACGCATGGTGAGTGTTGTAATATAGAGAAACAGGCTTACTGTCTCCGTACGGATAAAATACGCGGTAAAATCGGCGATCAGATGAACCGATGCCGGAGGCAGAGGTTCATCTGATCGCCGATTTTACCGCGTATTTTATCCGTACGGAGACAGTCAGCTGGTTTCTCTATTATTATTTACCTTAAAATATCGAATTTTTAACTTTGCTACTGGGGGAATATTTGGATTTTGCCGCCGTACATGCCCCGTACGCCACATACATACCCCGTACGTCACCTAGGTGTCGTACGGGTATAAATACGACATTGGTAGGAGCGGGCAGTATGTGTAGGATATACTACCACAGGTATATAATAATAGGCGCGGGGCGGCGGCGGGGTTCTTGACCCGTACTAAGAGCAGCTGTTGTTTGTGAATTACTGCTCACTGACAGAAGCCCAGGTCGCGTGTACACAAAACGTGCCTCCCACATAACCCGCGATCGATCGTCACAGGCGGCGGTCAGCTGGCGTTTACATGAGGCGATTAGAATCGGCGTTTACACGTGACAGTTAGAATCGGCGTTTACACGTGACGATTATAAACAGCGTTTACACGTGACGATTATAATCGGCGTTTACATGTGACGATGATAATCGGAATTAACATGTGACGATTATAATCGGCGTTTACACCAAACGATTATAATCAGCATTTACATGTGACGATCATAATCGGCATTTACATGTGACGATTATAGTCGAAGTCTACATGTGACGATTATGTTCAAAGTTTACACGAGACGATTATGAACGAAGTTTACACTTGACAATTATGGTCGAAGTTTACACGCGACAATTATGGTCAGAGTTTACATGTGACTATTATGGTCGAAGTTTATATGAAACGATTATTGTCAAAATTTATGCAAGATGATTATAATAGTTTCCCTGTGACAATCATAGGCAGTGTTTACACATGTATGATGATTAAAGTCAGCATTTATGCGAGACAATTATGGTTAAAGTTTACATGTGACCATTATAGGCGGCGTTTACACCAGACAATTATAATTGGTATTTATATGAGAAGATATGAGAAGATTATGGTAAAAGGTTACATGAGATGTTTACAGTAGAAGCTTACACGAGACAATTATAGTTATAGACGATCTACAGTCATCACGTTTTTAGTCGTCTAGTGTAAACGCTGGGTTAGTGCACCACCTGACGACTATTGGCTAGACGATCTACAGTCATCACGTTTTTAGTCGTCTAGTGTGAATGCCGGGTTAGAGCACCACCTGACGACTATTTGCTAGACGATCTGCATTCATCACATTTTAGTCATCTATTATAAACACCAGGTTAGAGCACCACCTGATGACTATTGACTAGATGATCTACAGTCATCACGTTTTTAGTCGTCTATTATAAACCCCGGGTTAGGGCACCACCTGACGACTATTGGCTAGACGATCTACAGTCTTCACGTTTTTAGTCGTCTATTATAAACCCCGGGTTAGGGCACCACCTGACGACTATTGGCTAGACGATCTACAGTCTTCACGTTTTTAGTCGTCTAGTGTAAACGCCAGGTTAGAGCACCACCTGACGACTGTTCGTCTAGTGTAAACTCCACTTAAGTCGCCTTGTAAACATCTAATACTGACGTCACAGTTAGCAGACGACAGTGACGTCATCAGCGTTCCGTGCGCGTCCCGCTAGGCGGAAAAGCCGTAAATCGGCTCTGCTGGTTCCGGCTGGTTCCGGCGATTTACGCCCGACAGCCGGGGGCCAGCCTGCTGTGATATATGACCAAACAATGGCGTCTGTCGAAATTATAAAAAACGTCTCAGGTGAACCACAGCAGCCCGCGTGGTCGTATTGCCGCCTTTTTTCGCTGATCTATGTGGAAACGCAATGCTTTTAGATTAACACAGTCTAGCATATTTTCTGTACTTTTACTGATAGAGTGATGACATAGATGGAATTTTATTACCACAGGTGCTGCAGAGTATGTGTCTTTTTATAAACGTATATATCTTCTCTTAAAGCACGATGAATAAAATCCATTACTGAGATATAGCGTTAGGAATTGGACTGAAATATGCCATAGATAAATATACGATAGTGTTTCCATTGTCTGTGTGTGTACACTGGCGTAATTAAATACGTTCACGTGGAGTCGGCCTTAATTAACGTTATCACAGGACAGTTTTATTACTTTAAGGCGGGGGATTGTTTATTAGGGTAAATGACTTACAATTGTCTCGAGTGGGCTGTTAAATAAAGTTTATTCGCTTCTGGTGCTGGTGTGGCGCAATACGATATATCCTAGATTAAAGTCATCCTAGACATTTTTTTTTATATTCAATGTTGAAGTTGGCGTATTTACATACAACACATTGACAGAAATTTAGGTTACTCTTATCATCAAAACATCTTATGCAAACGACATATAATTATATACAACGCTATGGCCCAAAGCCGATTCTGTCATTCGTAGTTTATTCAACGACCCCCAGTGTCAGGCTCGACCTGGTCCCTCTTTAATTGAGGATACATAAAAAATAATCGATGGTTTTGTGGACAGGCGGCCGTAAACCACGAGAGGTTGACGCGTAGTGATACACGAGCACTAGCGACTGCATTACAACGTCAACCTTGAGTGGATGACAGAGCCACCTGTCCACAAAAATGATCGTTTATTGCATTTATTATCCATCTTTTCGAATAAATCAAACCTAGTAATTGCCATATTGAAGGCTAAAACAATAGGGACTATTTCTTTGCTCTATAGAAAAAGGGACTATTTTCCCTGTATAGCATGGTTTTGAGGCCGTATACCACAGGTTTGAATCCGTATACCACAGTTATGGTATCTGACAGGTTTCATATAATGGGTCGTGGTTTACTGAGTCCCCATACATTCTCAATGAGGTCTTTGTATATGATGGATAATAAACAATCGGTCGTGGTTTACCGAGTCCCCAGACATTTTCAATTGGGTCTTTGTATATGATGGATACTAAAAAATGTCATACTCATTTAGAGTATCCACAATACCTCCTCTGATATGATTATTACAATCATATTCGATATTCATCCCTAAATATTTCAATCACCTTTTTACCGATATTGTTGACACGATGAACATATGACTGTTTACACGAGACGACTAAAAGGGTGGCGACTAGATCGTCAGGTGGTGCTCGATTATACAATCTCGGCCACTGTAGTCGTTTACCTAAATCCTATAAGACAGCTACACACCGATTGTTCTCGATCACACCTTTGCCCGACGGATCCGTCGGGTCGGTCAAAATCGTGTCGCTATACGCACTTCACAGACCCGATTATAATCGGGTCGGGCATTACTAGCATGGGGGTAATGACCGACTCTGCCCGACCTTAAGATTGTCGCTGTACGCACTTCACCGACTGTTCCCGATTCTGAGTAGGTCGTTTAGATACCTATGATATGTATCCCCAGGTCCTACATCTAAGTATCATACACCGATTTGTATGGGGGACCAGGCGATTATAGATCTGAAAACAGTTTCCCGATATATTAAATAGAAAAGAAGTTATTAACTTTGCATTATTGTCTATCAAGGCTGGGGGCCCAGCCGGGCCTTGGCTCCCGGCTGCTATCGTATTCCGAGGTTATAAAGGGAGGAGGTGTGATGGGAAGAATATATGAGGTTATCAGGCAGCAACAGTATGGTTCTCAATTGATATTGTCCATCGGATTTAGTGAGAATCGGTGGTAGATGTCGCTGTCTTATGGGCCACGATTATCCTCAAGGGTTTACAGTAGATGACTTATTTTAGAAATACTCCCCAGCAATTAATACCCGCCTGTCTAAAGAACTAATTCAAGCAATATTTAAATAGTTGCGGGCGTCAAGGCGTGCCGTATAGTCGTCAGGTGGCGCTACATTGCATGGTGCCACGCACGTGGTTTTTACAAGAGATGATGTCTAGCCTTTTACAGCTGAAAGTCGTCAGGAGGTGCAAAAATGAAGAATCGCCGACCAAACGCCAGGTTCGGAAATGATTGCATTTAGAATGACAAAGACTGACGACTTTCAATGGTCTGTATTCTACATCAATGATAAATTGTTAGGATTTATGTTTGAAGTTAAAATCATGATGATGTGTTTGAAGTTAATGATTTGTTTCCTCCTATTCAATTCTAAAACACCCCATGTGTAGCTTTTCATAAATCACCAAAATATTGCCTGTGAACAAAATAAATATCCAAGATTAAAACCCATTTTCTTAACACACATGCCACTTAATCGTCAAATACAAAATCCACTTCCAACCCAAGAACCCGTTTTGCACCAACCCAGAACAAACACCCCATGTATACAAACGTCCTGATTTATATCCCAAACCCACCTGGGTTTTGCAAAAAAAAAAAAAAATCATAAATATGGGAGGTCTCAGGAGGAGGAGGACCGACGACGTTATTCATAATGGATGTTTTCTCGGGACGCGATTCATGGGCGGGCTTTCTGGAGGCGATTCGGGGATATGTGATTTCCGTGGGCCGCGACATCGCCGCAGAAACAACACCCGGCTGTGTGTGTGTACAGCAGAACTCCCCTGCGACGTCTCGTGAATCTTTTAGCGTATCGCAGGAGACCGCAGGGAATACAATCTATCGCCGACTTGTATGTCCCCCTCAAGTGTGTCCTCAGAAACCATAGGACGGCCATGAATATAACATATGACTATGGCTGGCAGTAAACTGACCTGATCAATCCATCCCTCACTCTGAAATCCCTTTACAAGCTAATTATCCATTCATATCATACATGAACTGGTGGGTACTAGTTACTAATCATTTGTATTCGATTTGGTTAGACCACGTTTATATCTATTTGTAATATAGAAAGACATGGTTAGTGTGTCTGAATTGAATCTGTTTAGAGATATTTTGGTCAGAAATTTACTCACCGAATTCGAGGAACAGATGAAATTCAGACACACTATCTATGTCTTTTTATTATAATATACCTAGGAATCATTAAGAATGCCATTCTACAACTCACTGAATAGAAGAATGAGTGGTCACGTGGTACAAAGGGTAGTATCATATATATATTACGCCACAGTGTGGACGAATGAAATCATTACTACTGGGGCATAAACATGAGACATTCGTACACCGGTATATAATAATATAGTTGTACGACTATCCCTTTGTAAAACACCTGATGAAGGTGGAAGAGATTGTCGAAAATAAAATTTATCTAAAAAAAAACAAAAAAAACAGATCATATATGAACATCCCTTCCATCTTCGGAGACAAATCTAAGGAGACTATTTTCCCTGTATACCATGGTTTTGAGGCCGTATACCACAGGTTTGAATCCGTATACCACAGTTATGGTATCTGACAGGTTACTGACTGCCCACACATGGTGCTGGTGTGGCGCAGTACGATAAACCTAAAGAATAACGTGGCCACCTTGAATGTACCAGAGAATATCTTCTATATTAATGTTGTTTTCGATATGGACTCTCTTATGTCTTGTTTACTGCGTGTATAGGTAGCCGTTATCTACAGGTGTCTCCCCCGTAACGACCCACACCCCGTCAGGCGGGCAGCGTAAACCACAGATTCCCTTTGCACAGTCCTGGCAGCAATCATTCAGCGCGTTCCCTCTGAGATTGCGGTCCTTCTTTATAGCGGAGAACGAAGACTCTTTTTGATGGACGGGGCCCCAGATGAATTTCCTGGAGAGTATGACGCCATACTTTAAGCGTGCACCGATGACCGTAGTGTCTGTGATGATCACCAGGGGCAGCACCCAGCAGACTCCCATCATGCCCCGCGTGCTGTATTCTATTTGCATCCGGGCCTCGCCACCAGGGAATCATGTCTGGACCAATCAGATGAGACCTGGTTCACGCA
This sequence comes from Alentia gelatinosa, assembly GCA_950022655.1. NCBI lineage: Eukaryota > Metazoa > Annelida > Polychaeta > Phyllodocida > Polynoidae > Alentia > Alentia gelatinosa. The sequence continues at coordinate 68,235,735 of OX465584.1, read as the reverse complement.
TGCGCCCACGGTGCCATTCCAAAGCGAGGCTGGTGGGGGGAGGGTGGTTACTTCATCCGAAGTCTTTTAATATTCGTAGGCGGCCCTGTGGAGCCACTGCGCATGAGCGAGCAGCAGAGATGCGCACCTGAGGTGTAAGCTGACAGTCTCTGTGCCTGGTGGTGACCAGCGGAGGGCGGCTCGTGTAGCGGCCGTTATCAGAGTGTGGGAAGGTGGGGAGAAAAGGACGGGAAGTGTGATGTGGAGGGAAGGGTTGGAAGAGATACGGCGGGAAGGACGGGAAGTGTGATGTGGAGGGAAGGGTCATATGAGATGGGGCAGGAAGGACGGGAAGTGTGATGTGGAGGGAAGGGTCGAAAGAGATGGGGCGAGAAGGACGGGAAGTGTGATGTGGAGGAAAGGGTCGAAAGAGATGGGGCGAGAAGGACGGGAAGTGTGATGTGGAGGGAAGGGTCGGAAGAGATGGGGCGGGAAGGATGGGAAGAGATGTGGAGGGAAGGGTCGTATGAGATGGGGCATGAAGGACGGGAAGTGTGATGTGGAGGGAAGGGTCGTATGAGATGGAGCGAGAAGGACGGGAAGTGTGATGTGGAGGGAAGGGTCGGAAGAGATGGAGCGGGAAGGACGGGAAGTGTGATGTGGAGGGAAGGGGCGGAAGAGATGGGGGGAGAAGGACGGGAAGTGTGATGTGGAGGGAAGGGGCGGAAGAGATGGAGCGGGAAGGACGGGAAGTGTGATGTGGAGGGAAGGGGCGGAAGAGATGGAGCGGGAAGGACGGGAAGTGTGATGTGGAGGGAAGGGGCGGAAGAGATGGGGGGAGAAGGACGGGAAGTGTGATGCGGAGGGAAGGGTCGTATGAGATGGGGTGATAGGACGGGAAGTGTGATGTGGAGGGAAGGGGCGGAAGAGATGGGGGGAGAAGGACCTGAAGCGTGATGTGGAGGGAAGGGTCGGAAGAGACAGTGCGGTGTGGGAAGACGAGGCTAGGAGGACGGTTATGTTTTGTTTTTTTTAAACAATTTTTATTAAGGGAATATTTTGTGTACAATCACCAAATAGCCGTTCTTCCACTCGGGCCCTAGCCCCCTACTCCTCATTCTAATGGTGGGAGCTCAGCTGAATGAGCAGTGGGTACCATTTTTGTGTAAGTCTTTGGTATGACCACGACCTCCCATGCTTGAGGTGAACACCCCCATCACTTAGCCATGATGTAGAAGGAGGGAAGGGTCAGTGGAGATTTATCATAGAACTGCATCGAGAATCGTAAAACTAAATAATACTCCACAAGTTGGGATGCGCCAAATTTATTAAAGCCGAGTGATGATTATGGCCCCTCCAAATGAGTGGGGCATTGTTTATTTTACGATTCCAGTGCAGTTCTGGATCTATCTCACCCCTTTCACTGACATTAGATGCATCACAATATGAAAATAATTCAAATTACTTTGCATATCCAGTTGGTTAATAGCATATGACGTCATCTCATTAACTCCGCCACAGCCATGGCGTAGTGTTGTCACTCTACGGGGGTGATCGTTGAGTTTTTTTTTCTAATGTTACTCCTATGGCTAAACTTGTACCCGGGGTGAAATAAAGAGCAGTGTTGAGAGATAAGGCTAGGAGACACGGAAGGAGGGACCACCACAAACAGACTTTTAAGGTCTCTTAAATTATTGGTGCCATTTTCGTCTGCCAATGGAAACGACGTTTATTCCCCTTTCCTCTAGACTATATACACCACTGCGCGATACCTGTCGCCCATACTGATACATCAGTAAATATCAGGTTCTATTCTTCATAAAAAGGTCCTAGCTCGGCACCATCAATATGCATATCTATCATGTATATATATATAAAAGTGACTGTTATGGTCTTGGTTTTTCATATATTCCAAAGTTTTCATCTTTCTCTTGATTGTCTGCACTGAAAATATAGGTTCTCATATCCTTCATATCCATCATCCAATCATTTCTCTCCATTTCATGTCAATATCCACAGAGAAAGCTCGCAAGCAGACGACATTTCTTTGGGAGGAATTTGGCGGGAAGTGGAGTCATATTACGAGGCCCGCATGGACGCCCAGACAATCATTTATTAATACAAAGCAACACTGCTGAATTCTAGGAAGTCTCTCTCGCGAAGAAACCACTTGGCGGCTTCTCTTTCCTTATCCTGAGATATTGCGCAGTATCCGGTCTACATTGAAGATAAGAATCGTTTTCAATGTGGCCGTTATTGTAAGCTTTTAATATCCAGATGTTGAGACTGCTAGCGGAGAAAATGATTCTCACAACGCGGAAATGAGAAATATGAGGAGCAACTGAAAGACGAAGAGCAACAATAACAAGAATAACAACAAAAAAAGAGACGAACAACAGGGAACAGGAATAAGACAACAATAACAAGAATAACAACAAAAAAAGAGACAAATAAAAGGAACAGGAACAATAACAACAACAAAAGAGACAAACAACAAGGAACGGGAACAGGAGGGAAGACAACAATAACAAGAATAACAACACCATAGAACGAGATGAGAGTCAACAATAAGAATAACAAGAACAGGGCCATAGAATGAGACGAACAATAAGAAACAGGAACAGGAGGGAAGACAGCGGGACCACGAGGAGCAATAACCATAGCAAGACCATAGAATGAGACAAAGAGCGACAAGAACAAAATCGAGGACGACAAAAAGAAAGAGGAGTAGCAGTGAAGACAACAATAACGAGAATAACATCATATAACGAGCTGAAGAACAAGAAACGGGACAGGAGCGAAGACAACAATGATAATAAGAACACCATAGAATGAGACATAGAGCAATATTAACAATAATCACACCATAGAACAAGAGGAACAACAGGGAACAAGACTGGAGCAAAGGACAGCAGGACAACCAAGAGAGGATTCCCATCAGAAATAAGATAGCTCGAACAATCTCTTAGATGTTTTTGGTCGGAAATGTTCACAAAGTCAGGGGAACGAGGTGAAAATATGTCTGGCCAAAACACCGAGGAATAGATAGGATCCAGGCACCCGCAGTATGTCTCTTTATCATCTATACATACAACTGATAAAAATGCTAATATTAATTTTACTTTTTTGGACGGTAATGACAGTGGTCACGTGGTACGGTAAAACGTATGGATATTCTTTCGTCACTCGGTAACCAATGAAATCCCCACTGCCGGTGAGTAGAAGTGAGACATCCGCACATAGGTATATTACGATAGACGGTACTATACCATACATCGAATAACACTGTTTTCACGGATATTTACTTAATTATGGTGAATCTCGACGAAAGGAAACGTCCCACATACTCATACCGTCACAGATGGACTCTCTTGGTGTTTCAATTGTCCATATTGTTGATTGTATATGGATATCCCAACCAGAGCTACACCGTCGATAACAATGTCATCTAATATTCAGAACCTGACCCAGAAATTTGTCTAGACGTCTCAGCATTTTCCCCTAGAACGATTCTCAAGCAATCAGAAACTCTTTTAGCATATGGTTTGCTTGAGAAGGATATCTTCGGGAGGTGTAACCATATCGGTTACACTCTAGCGGCGAATCTCTGTCTGTTGTATCGGGTGACATCTACCTGACACAGTTAGTGAAGTAGATACTGATACAAATACAGTCTACCGTGTACATGATACAAAAAACGACATTCCTTCATTCTATGCAAAACACGATCGATATACATATATATATATATATATATATATATATATATACATATATGTATATATATATAGAGAGAGATATATAGAGATATATTGGTATAGATATATATATATATTTATATACATATTATCGACTATCATGGTGTTTCCATTATATATATATATATATATATATATATATATATATATATATATATATATATATATTAGATAGGACAGGTATGCTGTGTATAAGACAGGCCAACGAAAAGACATGCATGCTTTAGAAACATTTATTATCCATCGTATAAAAATTCCCCATTGGAAATGTATGGGGACTTTACCCATTACCTATTGTTAATTACTGTCAGTTACCATAACCTCAAAGCCTTTTGTTACGCTGTAGTGCTACAAGAGAGGTCCTATTGGTATGCCCGTTAGGATGGCAGTTCCTGGGTTCAATCATTTGGAGAAGATGGATGGTGAAGACAACAAACGATCGTTTTGTGGACAGGCAGCTCTGTAAACCATTTAAGTTTTACCATTTAATACACTCGCGAACGCTGGTCTATTATCTCACCCCTGGTATTTTTGTATTAACATTGGCTTAACATTGGGAACTCGTTCTCCTTGCCCCTATGAGTATTGCAGTCTGTTCTCCATGGTCTATATCCTGTGTGTCATACATTCTTTTAGTGTGTACAAGGGTGAGATGAATACATGAAGCAACTCGTTTTGGTCAAAGAGGTCATTCTCCAACTGTTTGAACGCTACATGATATTCACTCGGCTATCACCTCGTTCATATCACTCTGCATCAAACTTTTGGAGAATGACAACTTTTACCAAAACTTGTTGGTTTCTTCTTTATTACTAAATGTCCACAAAACCATAGATTAATATCTATGTATATACTGATAGAAAATACGAAGTCTTGGTTACCTACTAATCGGAATCATCTGTATCAGCACTAACCCTTAAAATAGGGTAAAGTCATAAACTCCAATTGAAACCTTTCATAACTTAAGCTGCATGATATGAGCGTCCGACCCATACCGTACTACAACTAATAAAGCGGACACCTCAGCCACACGAATATTAATCGGCAGTGGCGTACCACAGACCCCGGATCAATACGAGTACCTGCCTTTCAGAATACTAAATCCACCCGCCCCATTACCAGGTGTTTAAGACAGCCACCGCGCCACTCAGGAATTCCTTAATTTATCCGCTACGCCCCGCGGTGAGCAGTTCAGGAGCGGCTCACTAGGGGGTGCTGGGGGTGTTCTAACTACTGACAGACCAGGGACCTGTTTCAGTAGTCTCGTGACATTACGCCTAGATAGACATCAACAGCGGCACCAACAGTGCAAGCAACAGCGGAAAAAGACTAGCAAATATCAGAAGATCGAAGTCACCAATCTACTTTATATTTGGAACGATTATAGATTAGATGTAACCCTAGTCATGTTAAAGTGTCATTGTTTAATACCTATGAGAAATGAGTGAAACTCTGCAATCTTGTGATCTGTCCGTATGGTGTCACAGACGCCATCTAGATATGTCATGAAACTACTGAAACAGGTCCCAGGTGGCGGGCGGAGGGCGGTGTTGGGGGACTGAGAGTGGCGGGGAGAGATGCAGGCAGACCAGGTGGCGGGCGGAGGGCGGTGTCGGGGGACTGAGAGTGGCGGGAAGAGATGCAGGCAGACCAGGTGGCGGGCGGAGGGCGGTGTCGGGGGACTGAGAGTGGCGGGAAGAGATGCAGGCAGACCAGGTGGCGGGCGGAGGGCGGTGTCGGGGGACTGAGAGTAGCGGGGAGAGATGTAGGCAGACCAGGTGGCGGGCGGAGGGCGGTGTCGGGGGACTGAGAGTAGCGGGGAGAGATGTAGGCAGACCAGGTGGCGGGCGGAGGGCGGTGTCGGGGGACTGAGAGTGGCGGGGAGAGGGATGGGGCAGACCAGGTGGCGGGCGGAGGGCAGTGTCGGGGGACTGAGAGTAGCGGGGAGAGATGTAGGCAGACCAGGTGGCGGGCGGAGGGCGGTGACGGGGGACTGAGATTAGCGGGGAGAGGGATGGGGCAGACCAGGTGCCTGGCGGAGGGCGGTGTCGGGGGACTGAGAGTAGCGGGGAGAGGGATGGGGCAGTCAGGTGGCGGGCGGAGGGCGGTGTCGGGGGACTGAGAGTAGCGGGGAGAGGGATGGGGCAGTCAGGTGGCGGGCGGAGGGCGGTATCGGGGACTGAGAGTGGCGGGGAGAGGGATGGGGCAGTCAGGTGGCGGGCGGAGGGCGGTGTCGGGGGACTGAGAGTAGCGGGGAGAGATGCAGACAGACCAAGTGGCGGGCGGAGGGCAGTGTCGGGGGACTGAGAGTGGCGGGGAGAGATGCAGACAGACCAAGTGGCGGGCGGAGGGCAGTTTCAGGGGACTGAGAGTAGCGGGGAGAGGGATGGGGCAGACCAGGTGTCGGGCGGAGGGCGGTGTCCAGGGACTGAGAGTGGCGGGGAGAGATGTAGGCAGACCAGGTGGCGGGCGGAGGGCAGTGTCAGGGGACTGAGAGTGGCGGGGAGAGATGTAGACAGACCAGGTGCCGGGCGGAGGGTGGTATCGGGGGACTGAGAGTGGTGGGGAGAGGGATGGGGCAGACCAGGTGCCGGGCGGAAGGCGGTGTGGGGGGACTGAGAGTAGCGGGGAGAGGGATTGGGCAGACCAGGTGGCGGGTGGAGGGCAGCGTCGGGGGACTGAGAGTGGCGGGGAGAGATGCAGACAGACCAAGTGGCGGGCGGAGGGCAGTGTCGGGGGACTGAGAGTGGCGGGTAGAGATGCAGACAGACCAAGTGGCGGGCGGAGGGCGGTGTCGAGGCACTGAGAGTAGCGGGGAGAGATGCAGACAGACCAAGTGGCGGGCGGAGGGCAGTGTCGGGGGACTGAGAGTGGCGGGGAGAGATGCAGACAGACCAAGTGGCGGGCGGAGGGCAGTGTCGAGGCACTGAGAGTAGCGGGGAGAGATGCAGACAGACCAAGTGGCGGGCGGAGGGCAGTGTCGGGGGACTGAGAGTGGCGGGGAGAGATGCAGACAGACCAAGTGGCGGGCGGAGGGCAGTGTCGAGGCACTGAGAGTAGCGGGGAGAGATGCAGACAGACCAAGTGGCGGGCGGAGGGCAGTGTCGGGGGACTGAGAGTGGCGGGGAGAGATGCAGACAGACCAAGTGGCGGGCGGAGGGCAGTGTCGGGGGACTGAGAGTAGCGGGGAGAGGGATGGGGCAGTCAGGTGCTGGGCGGAGGGCGGTGTGGTGGGACTGAGAGTAGCGGGGAGAGGAATGGGGCAGACCAGGTGGCGGGCGGAGGGCGGTGTCGGGGGACTGAGAGTAGCGGGGAGAGGAATGGGGCAGACCAGGTGGCGGGCGGAGGGCGGTATCGGGGACTGAGAGTAGCGGGGAGAGGGATGGGGCAGACCAGGTGGCGGGCGGAGGGCGGTGTCGGGGGACTGAGAGTGGCGGGGAGAGGGATGGGGCAGACCAGGTGGCGGGCGGAGGGCGGTGTCGGGGGACTGAGAGTGGCGGGGAGAGATGCAGGCAGACCAGGTGGCGGGCGGAGGGCGGTGTCGGGGGACTGAGAGTAGCGGGGAGAGGGATGGGGCAGACCAGGTGGCGGGCGGAGGGCGGTGTCGGGGGACTGGGAGTGGCGGGGAGAGATGTAGACAGACCAGGTGGCGGGCGGAGGGCGGTGTCGGGGGACTGAGAGTGGCGGGGAGAGGGATGGGGCAGATTCTCAGCATTAATTATCGGCAGGAATTCTTTAGGAGCTCATGTAGAGTGACTCCGGGGTGAAGTCTGGGGGTTAAGGTTGTAATTATCTCGTTGAGATCAATGATCCGCCTCAACCAAGGAATAGAGGGAAACTATGTTCTGATGAGCAAAAGTTCAAATTTACGAGGTGAGGACCGGAAAGATTGATGACCAAGGCGTCAGCCGCGGGCAGTAATTTTCCCTCAAATATCGATAAAAAAATTTATTTCTTTACCCATGATAGCCCTAACAAAAATGGCCAGAGACAAGGAGACCTGGTACTAACTGGTCTTACTACTTACAACTTGACATTAACTAACTGGTCTTTGTGTAAACTAGTTACAACTTGACATTAAACAGAGTAAAGGAGGCCTGGTACTAACTGGTCTTTTTGTAAACTAGTTACAACTTGACATTAAACAGAGTAAAGGAGGCCTGGTACTAACTGGTCTTTGTGTAAACTAGTTACAACTTGACATTAAACACTCAGTGTAAAGGTGGCCTGGTACTAACTGGTCTTTGTGTAAACTAGTTACAACTTGACATTAAACACTCAGTGTAAAGGTGGCCTGGTACTAACTGGTCTTTGTGTAAACTATTTACAACTTGACATTAAACACAGAGTAAAGGAGGCCTGGTACTAACTGGTCTTTTTGTAAACTATTTACAACTTGACATTAAACACTCAGTGTAAAGGTGGCCTGGTACTAACTGGTCTTTGTGTAAACTATTTACAACTTGACATTAAACAGAGTAAAGGAGGCCTGGTACTAACTGGTCTTTGTGTAAACTATTTACAACTTGACATTAAACACTTAGTGTAAAGGTGGCCTGGTACTAACTGGTCTTTGTGTAAACTAGTTACAACTTGACATTAAACACAGTGTAAAGGTGGCCTGGTACTAACTGGTCTTTGTGTAAACTACTTATACCTTGCCATTAAACATTCAGTATAAAGGAGACCTGGTACTAACTGGTCCTTTTGTAGACTACTTATACCTTGCCATTAAACACTGTATAAAGGAGACCTGGTACTAACTCGTCTTTGTGTAAACTACTTACAACTTGACATTAAACACAGTGTAAAGGAGGCCTGGTATTAAGTGGTCTTTGTGTAAACTAGTTACAACTAGGTGAGATGTAGTCAGTGTATTCTCTAAATTATTCGCATATTCTTTTCCTTGGATCAAGTCAAATGCATGAAAGTTACAACGTTAATGCCACTTCAGCAATGTGGAAACCACAAGTAGATTCTATACAATGTTTGAGTGAAAAGCTATTCGCATTTTTCTACAAATTAATACTTTCCAATGTAACGTATGAGTCCATTTCTTTAACTTCTCCAGTGATGCTTCCAGTAAGGACACGCTCAGTGTAATGAGGAGACTCGTAGTTAAGTGACTGTTTAAAAACCCTGACATACATGTGTGGACATTTATCTTACCCACAAGGTGCTGTTGCACCTGCTTTTATGGTATTGTTTGCTATAGTCGGATCGCAAATCTTTTTTTTTTCGACTACTTTAACGATCTGACTTTAAAAGCCTTGCTCCTTTGATATCGGATCACATTCCTATATTCACGCGTTAACGCTAATGTTTACGATGTGATAGCGATACAACAATTCAGGGAGTCGTTGCTCTTGATTTTAAGATATCGTTGGCTATGAGCGGATGGCAATTTTTCTTTTCACAATTACATTAACGATCCTACTTGAGAAGTGTTGCTCCAGTGAAGTCGGCTCATATCTCTGTATTCATGCAGTGTCACTGATCTTTACGATTTGGTAGCGAAACAACACATGAAGGGGAGCATATTGAGTGAGACAGGGGAAGATTCACTAATTGATTAATCAAATACAGATGGCAGCTTAATTAAAACTGGGCTGAGATGTTGTGGTATGGATCACTATTTGCTGAAGGGAGAAAAACAATGGGAATTGGAGTCGTAGTGCCGCCACACATCGTTAGTGAGAATATCAGACAGGCCAATTCTAACCAAGTAGACTCCAGCATTATAATCCGCAGACGGTCCGCCATGGAGTGAAGGTCCATGTGACAGACGGTCCATGTGACAGACGGTCCGCCATGGTGTGAAGGTCCATGTGACAGACGGTCCATGTGACAGACGGTCCACCATGGAGTGAAGGTCCACGTGACAGACGGTCCGTCATTGTGTGAAGGTCCACGTGACAGACGGTCCACCATGGTGTGAAGGTCCACGTGACAGATGGTCAACCATGGTGTGAAGGTCCACGTGACAGATGGTCTGTCATTGTGTGAAGGTCCACGTGACAGACGGTCCACGTGACAGACAGTCCGCCATGGAGTGATGGTCCATGTGACAGACGGTCCACGTGACAGACGGTCCGTCATGGTGTGAAGGTCCACGTGACAGACGGTCCGTCATGGTGTGATGGTCCATGTGACAGACGGTCCGTCATGGAGTGAAGGTCCACGTGACAGATGGTCCACATGACAGACGGTCCGCCATGGAGTGAAGGGCCACGTGACAGACGGTCCACCATGGTGTGAAGGTCCACGTGACAGATGGTCCACATGACAGACGGTCCACCATGGTGTGAAGGTCCACGTGACAGACAGTCCACTATGGTGTGAAGGTCCATGTGACAGACGGTCCACGTGACATATGGTCCACCATGGAGTGAAGGTCCACGTGACAGATGGTCCACATGACAGACAGTCCATGTGACAGACGGTCCACATGACAGAAAGTCCACGTGACAGACAGTCCACTATGGTGTGAAGGTCCATGTGACAGACGGTCCATGTGACAGATGGTCCACCATGGTGTGAAGGTCCACGTGACAGACCGTCCGTCATGGAGTGAAGGTCCACGTGACAGACGGTCCACGTGACAGACCGTCCGTCATGGAGTGAAGGTCCACGTGACAGACCCTCCACCATGGTGTGAAGGTCCACCTTAAAATCCGTGCGACATGTCTCATTTTAACTGACGATGCAACAATTAGGCCATCGGCTCGCTATTCTGCGATCTGTGAAGGTATCGTAAACGTGGAGCACCGGCCCCCCAGGTAGATATTTAGTATCAATCCACACCCAGCTCAAATCGTCTAGAATCCTACAGGTACAATTTATCATCAACTGGGACTACCAGCACTCTGTCATTAACTGTGATAATTAGTTAAAAGCTTTCTCCAGTCGAGATTCTTTTCTGCTCAGCAGCGAACCAGGAACGTTTCACGCCTCTTAGATTCCTCTCCCGCAGGACTTTAGATTTTAACTTGACAATAAACGGGATCACTTCTTGGTGTAGTCATGGCTAGTCTGAGAGAGCAGTCGGGTAGGCTTCAGGCCAGTCTGGATCAGCCTTTAGGACCTGATCCATCTAGCCAACAGCATTGTTCATGATCGTCGGCCTGGGCCTGGCAGAATCGGCAACAATCTTTTTCGGATTATTGGCAAAAACATGCCCAAGAAATTCACCCTGGCAGTATCTCGGTAAAGGGGGTGTTCCAATGGACCGACGGTAGCGATTCCGTAGCCAGATAATCGCCGATTATTATCGGATGCCCAAGAATTTCTCAAAGTGATCATTTATGAAACTCTTATTATCAGAATTAAATACATTACAATACGGGAGCTTCCTCTTAAGGGCCAAGGAACAATTGATCGGGTGAGGAATCGGCTTGGTGGAGCAAAACTACTATACACCCTGCCGATAGTACCCGAAAATGTTAGAAATCCCTGACTTCACCCAGCTGCTATCCTGCCTACGTTCTACAGTTCTGGGCCTGTAGATTTTGTTATCAATCCTACCTCGTCACATGTTTTTAGAGCGTGCTTGCACGCGCTAAAAACATCATCTAGAAGTTAGAGGGGTCCATAAAGACTTTCAGGATACTGCATACAAACTATGCCTTCACTATCTGTGTGCTATTCACTGTGATATTGAGAACAGAGCAGGGAGCCAGTGTCTCAGGGTCTTAGAGGTGTGCCCAGCTGACCATGACCAATCGCTCAAGACCGAAATACCTCATGATATATGACCCACTGATGCTTGATATGTTTTGATCCTAATCTCGGGCAGTTAGAGAAATGGCAAGTTGACTGGGTGCAAGTGGGTTACAGAAAACGATACATAAACTGAAGTTAACCCAAAACCTTTTAGTAATCTATTTAAAATTGCATGCTCATTCATCAATGATGAATATTCTAATTGCTCTTAGTTAATTTCATATGTCATCTCAATATTTTATGCCATAACCGTGGCATACAGTCACACCATATTGAGTCTATGCAGATAAAACCTGCCTGAACATTAAGCTCCCAGCTACATGAGAGACTCCGGACAACACGCCTCTTTTTTCAGACATGTTCAATCAGACTGATCTGACATCTTCCAGATCTGACAAAACGAGTCCGATGATTCTCTGGACCTCACATGATGGTGTCAGGCGAATACAAAGAGACTGTGTTTCCTCAGCATCCGCCGAACCTGACAGAACCAGCACGATGAGAAGATCGGGATGAATCTGACAGAACCAGCATGATGAGAAGATCCGCCGAACCTGACAGAAGCAGCACGATGAGAAGATCCGGAGGAATCTGACAGAACCAGCAGTAGAACAGAAGAGAGAGAGAGAGAGAGCAGACACACAGAGAGACAATAGGGTGAAGATCAGGGACCTGTTTCAGTAGTCTCGTGACAATAGGCCTAGACAGACATCAACAGCGGCACCAACAGTGCAAGCAACAGCGGAAAAAGACAAGCAAATATCAGAAGATCGAAGTGGCCAATCTTCTTCATTTTTGGAACGATTATAGATTATATGTATCCCCTACTCATGTTAAAGTGTCATTGTTTAATTCTTAGGAGAAGTGGGTGAAACTCCATGTGTCATCGACTGCAGTCTTGTGATCTGTCCGTATGGTGTCACAGACGCCATCTTGACATGTCACGAAACTACTGAAACAGGTCCCTGGTCCTGCACTTTGAGAAGATCGGGCTGGAGCTGACAGACACACACACAGAGGAGGGGGATCAGGCCCTGGAGGGAGGAGACAAGGTGATCGGCAGGGTGGGGCATGATGAGGATATCATGAAGGGTTCACACGCAGCACTCTGCCGTGACTCCAGTGTGTAGAGAAGAAACGAGCAGCATGTGGATATTCATAACGAGATAGATGTTTGTACTCCGACCTGACATGCACGCTTAGAAGAGTCAAAGAAAGGTCAAACAGTATGTATAGGGCACGCATCAAGGGCAGTCCACTGCATCATTAGACGGTATTATCCGTCTATTCAATATGGTGGTCATCAAATGCCGAGAAAGAAATTAATGAGTGTTTACTCTGTGTCCACGTTCACTTCAAGTATGGGACATGGGTTAATATGAACGAGGCCATAGCTGAGTGAATTTTTTTTTTTATTGCACAAAATAAAGTGTACATTATCGGACCTCTACATGGTAGTTGTTATGGCCGTCCATGAGCACAGTTACAAATAGGTCATGTACAGAACTAGTCCTGCTTAAGACTACATACAAAAGCACAAGAATATACAAGGATGAGAGTAATGTGATGGTGATGAGAGTACAACTAATAGCTAGGTGTTATCAATCATGTGAAGTACATCTATCGAAGTACTTCAAACGGGATGGTAAACAGGGATTCAAACACGAATATGTTTCTGACTTTACCTTATTTATCTATCACCTGATGAGTTACTATACTCACAAGCCTGTCGAGTACCAGTTCCTATGGTTAATCCTATAGACGTTTATACCAGGCTAAGATGAAGTTCATCTTCCCACCCTAATTAAGAAGTGCAAAACAAATAAACATTATATTGAGGATCGTGGGGATAGGTTCGGTCTCTTCAACACCTGTAGATTACAGTCCAAGATGCTCTAACCCTGCTCCTGTGATAGGTCTGGATAGAAGTCACACAATACACAAATACATCCTCCCTCAGATAGAAGCCAGACGCTACGCAAATACACCAACTCTGAGATAGAAGTCAGAAAATACACAAATTCACCAACTTTCACCCCCTCACCTCCATCCCTACAAGTCAGGTCTGGATAGAAGTCGGACAATATACAAATACATCCACTCTCACACTCTCCCTGCATTTGTCAGCCCCTGACAGCTCAATGTGCACTCGAACTCTGATACCCACAGGATGTGTTCTACCTTTCTCAACCCGCGGCCAATAAACCCTTCCCGGGGCTGAGCAGCTCGGAGTAGGACATGGACGGGGCCAGCTCTCAGTAGGACATGGACGGGACCAGCTCTCAGTAGGACATGGACGGGGGGAGCTCTCAGTAGGACATGGACGGGGACAGCTCTCAGTAGGACATGGACGGGACCAGCTCTCAGTAGGACATGGACGGGACCAGCTCTCAGTAGGACATGGACGGGGCCAGCTCTCAGTAGGACATGGACGGGACCAGCTCTCAGTAGGACATGGACGGGGCCAGCTCTCAGTAGGACATGGACGGGGAGAACTGTCAGTAGGACATGGACGGGGGGAGCTCTCAGTAGGACATGGACGGGGGGAGCTCTCAGTAGGACATGGACGGGACCAGCTCTCAGTAGGACATGGACGGGACCAGCTCTCAGTAGGACATGGACGGGGGAGCTCTCAGTAGGACATGGACGGGGGGAGCTCTCAGTAGGACATGGACCGGGGGAGCTCTCAGTAGGACATGGACGGGACCAGCTGTCAGTAGGACATGGACGGGGGGGCTCACAGTAGGACATGGACGGGGGGAGCTCTCAGTAGGACATGGACGGGGAAGCTCTCAGTAGGACATGGACGGGGGAGCTCTCAGTAGGACATGGACGGGGGGAGCTCTCAGTAGGACATGGACGGGACCAGCTCTCAGTAGGACATGGACGGGGGGAGCTTTCAGTAGGACATGGACGGGGACAGCTCTCAGTAGGACATGGACGGGACCAGCTCTCAGTAGGACATGGACGGGACCAGCTCTCAGTAGGACATGGACGGGGGGAGCTTTCAGTAGGACATGGACGGGACCAGCTCTCAGTAGGACATGGACGGGGGAGCTTTCAGTAGGACATGGACGGGACCAGCTCTCAGTAGGACATGGACGGGGGAGCTCTCAGTAGGACATGGACGGGACCAGCTCTCAGTAGGACATGGACGGGGGGAGCTTACAGTAGAACATGGACGGGGCAGCTCTCAGTAGGACATGGACGGGGGGAGCTCACAGTAGGACATGGACGGGGGGAGCTTACAGTAGAACATGGACGGGGCAGCTCTCAGTAGGACATGGACGGGGGGAGCTCTCAGTAGGACATGGACGGGGGGAGCTCTCAGTAGGACATGGACAGGACCAGCTCTCAGTAGGACATGGCAGGGGCAGCTCGGAGTAGGACATGGACGGGACCAGCTCTCAGTAGGACATGGACGGGGGGAGCTCTCAGTAGGACATGGACGGGACCAGCTCTCAGTAGGACATGGCAGGGGCAGCTCGGAGTAGGACATGGACGGGACCAGCTCTCAGTAGGACATGGACAGGACCAGCTCTCAGTAGGACATGGACGGGGGGAGCTCCCAGTAGGACATGGACGGGACCAGCTCTCAGTAGGACATGGACGGGGGGAGCTGTCAGTAGGACATGGACGGGACCAGCTCTCAGTAGGACATGGACGGGGGGAGCTCTCAGTAGGACATGGACGGGACCAGCTCTCAGTAGGACATGGACGGGACCAGCTCTCAGTAGGACATGGACGGGACCAGCTCACAGTAGGACATGGACGGGGGCAGCTCTCAGTAGGACATGGACGGGACCAGCTCTCAGTAGGACATGGACGGGGGAGCTCTCAGTAGGACATGGACGGGGACAGCTCTCAGTAGGACATGGACGGGGGCAGCTCTCAGTAGGACATGGACGGGGGGAGCTCTCAGTAGGACATGGACGGGGGAGCTCTCAGTAGGACATGGACGGGGACAGCTCTCAGTAGGACATGGACGGGACCAGCTCTCAGTAGGACATGGACGGGACCAGCTCTCAGTAGGACATGGACGGGGGAGCTCTTACACTGCACGAACACCACCATTTTACATATGAATGCACCCAGCGTCTATAAGTAAGCTTTTGCGTATACAAGGTAGTCCTATTCCCCGTGTGTACATACGCTTCACCTGTGAACAGGGCTTCACTTAGAGCGGGCGGGGGGAGGTGGCAGGGGGTGGGTGGTGGGAGGGTTTATACTTCTACCAACACAAACGGGCGGGAGGGGGAGAGGATATTTCCTCTCATATACGCCTGGTGTGAGATACAGCCAAGACGCATCCGTATATAAACCCTGGGCATACATATTTATGAAAACAAGTCAATATTCAGCCAATACATGCACTTCTGCGATGGCGTATATGTGAATAAAATGGCGGTTTCCGTGCAGTGTGAGTAGCACGGTCGCCGGGTGTCAGGTATTTATAATTCAGCTCCCACACCTCCGCCAGCTCCCCTGGCCCGCTGTGAGGCACATTTAATGATTTGCGTTGTCACTGGTCTCTGAGCGCCCCACTTTATGGCCGCTAAGTGCCGCTGAGTCGCTCCAGAACCGGGTTATGAGCGAGTGAGCAGCTCTGAAGGCACGGAGTAGAAGCGGGAGTGTGTGTGACACGGGCAGAGAAAGGCAGGCGGGAGTGACGCAGTGTCAGATGTGAACGAGGTTTTACTTGATATTCATGGTATACAAAGACCCCATGAAAATGTATGGGGTCTCAGTAAACCACTACACATTGTGTATTATCCATGGTATACAAAGACCCCATGAAAATGTATGGGGTCTCAGTAAACCACTACACATTGTGTATTATCCATGGTATACAAAATCCCCAATGAAAATATATGTGGACATAGTACTTATTGTTTAAAGACTGTCAGATAGCATAACTGTGGTATATTGCTTCGAAACTGTGGTATACGGCCTCAAAGCCATGGTATATGGAAAAATAGTCCCTTTGTGTCATAGAGCAAAAATATAGTCACTACAGATATACCCTTTTACATGGTATTTCCTGGGTTCAATTTGTTGGATAAGATTGATAATAAATACGCGAAAGCGGTTGTATGCTCATCAAATTTGACTCTGTGCAATATACTCCTCGCATGCGCTCGGATATCACTACGCGTCAACTACTCGTATCTGAAACCGGTCAATATTGTGTATGTATCCTACCCCTAATATAAGATCCCATAGGCTTAACATTGAGTTGCCGTATGCCACGCTGACTGGCATACAGAGTTTTATGCTGACTGGCATACAGAGTTTTATATGCCACTAGTGGCATACAGAAATGTTATCACGTAATATTCCAAAATCGAGGAGACGTGGTAGGATGAAATCAAAACCTGATTCGTTTTAATCATGGCCACTGCATTCCACTCCTTGAGTTTTGGCTCCAGACTTCACTCGGCTTCGCCTCATGAAGTCACTATGCCAAACTCCAGTCGGTGGCCAAGATTAAAACTCATCCAGTTTTACGATTGTCTCAGCCATAGGGAATTAAACATGTCGAAACTCTAACATACAATAGAGAACAACACAGAAACACCTTCTACTGAATTTCAAACTTAACCTTCTTGTACAAATAGTTGAGACCGCAATAAGATGAGAAAAAATGAGGTAGGGCGCCAACACACGCTGCTTGCTCCCTCAACAAAAGATCAGAAAAATATCCCCAGCTTCGCCTTGATTCTAGGAAGGCAGCTTCTAATTTTACATTTCTCTGTACGTCTCCAATTGGAACTTTTGGTGACAGAAATAGATATAATGCTGTCCTTTTAAAAGATTATACACTCTATGTAATTTGATGCATCGTGTATCAAATCGAGGGGGCATAAAGGTGAGATCATATTTCAACATCGTTTCCCAGTACCTGAACTTTTACCGTCAGGTGGCGTTTCCACCTGCCGACTCAAACCCAAACGATCCTATTCACCCTCTACACAAATCGGTCGTTGTATCCGTGTTGATAATCGTTGAGGCCAAAGCACCCATTTTGTTTCCACGACCGATAATGTGTTCCATGTGCACCGATTGTTCAATAAGACCTGACAAGCCTGAAGATTATGTGTATGGAGGGTCAAAGTAGGAGTCACACTTTAAAATTTAGAGGGGCATTTTGGTGAGTCAAATGTACTTCACGCATTCTCCCACAGTTTGTGAGTCTCAGTGGTCCTAAATTACACCTATTCACATGGGTAAGTACCCGAGTCAGCGACTCTGTACCCTGTGTACTCTGTGTAGGGGTGCAGGGGTGAGACTATGTACCTGTTAAGTCTTCCCATGTGAATTGAATCCGCCATGGTACCATGAGACTGTAGAACACCCCAATCTGTGAAACTTTGTACCTTGCAGGAAATTGTTGGTGACGGGTGAAAAGGTGTAAAGTAAACCAGTCTGTCCCATCGTGTGAATCCCACTTAAAGGTGTGAAGTACACCCGTCTCAGGTACATTAGTCTCTACGTGTGAATCCCACTTAAAGGTGTGAAGTACACCCGTCTCAGGTACATTAGTCTCTATGTGTAAATCCCACTTAAAGGTGTGAAGTACACCCGTCTCAGGTACATTAGTCTCTAAATGGGAATCCCACTTAAAGGTGTGAAGTACACCCGTCTCAGGTACATTTGTCCCTCCGTGTGAATCACACTTAACATAGTGATGCACTAATTAACTCAACCTGGCTTGATTTCATCAGTGGCCTAAAAGGTCGGTCATTGGTGTATATTACATAATATTGGAGAGAACATTCGTCAACTCGTTCTGTTCACACCTGACGATTGTTGCACCAAAAGTGTCACATAATCGGTCGGCGGTGCTATATGTCGTGATGGGTGGTTATAATCGGCCGGCGGTGCTATATGCCGTGATGGGTGGTTATAATCGGTCGGCGGTGCTATATGTCGTGATGGGTGGTTATAATCGGCCGGCGGTGCTATATGCCGTGATGGGTGGTTATAATCGGTCGGCGGTGCTATATGTCGTGATGGGTGGTTATAATCGGCCGGCGGTGCTAGATGTCGTGATCGGTGGTTATAATCGGTCGGCAGTGCTAAATGTCATGATGGGTGGTTATAATCGGCCGGCGGTGCTATATGTTGTGATGGGTGGTTATAATCGGCCGGCGGTGCTATATGTCGTGATGGGTGGTTATAATCGGCCGGCGGTGCTATATGTTGTGATGGGTGGTTATAATCGGCCAGCGGTGCTATATGTCGTGATGGGTGGTTATAATCGGTCGGCGGTGCTAAATGCCGTGATGGGTGGTTATAATCGGTCGGCGGTGCTATATGTCGTGATGGGTGGTTATAATCGGCCAGCGGTGCTAAATGCCGTGATGGGTGGTTATAATCGGCCAGCGGTGCTAAATGCCGTGATGGGTGGTTATAATCGGTCGGCGGTGCTAAATGCCGTGATGGGTGGTTATAATCGGTCGGCGGTGCTAAATGCCGTGATGGGTGGTTATAATCGGTCGGCGGTGCTAAATGCCATTACGGTGGTCGTAATCGGTCTGTATCGAGTATCAAGCTCATAGACAGCTCGTCCCTTGTGTAGGAGTTTCTCACTGACAAACTAATAATATCATCATGAGTTTGTAGAGGGCCGATTCCTGGTATAGGAGTTATTTACTGACAAACTAATATCATCATGAGCTAATAGAGAGCTTATCCCTTGTGTAAGAGTTATTTACTGACAAACTAATATCATTATGAGGTAGTAGAGAGTTGGTCCCTGGTGTAGGGGTTATTTACTGACAGACTAATATCATCATGAGCTAATAGAGAGCTTATCCCTGGTATAGGGGTTATTTACTGACAGACTAATATCGTTATGAGCTAATAGAGAGCTTATCCCTAGTATAGGGGTTATTTACTGACAGACTAATATCATCATGAGCTGATAAAGAGGTTATCCCTGGTATAGGGGTTATTTACTGACAAATTAATATCATTATGAGGTAGTAGAGGGCCGATTCCTGGTATAGGAGTTAGTCACTGACAAACTAATATCATCATGAGCTAGTAGAGGGCTTATCCCTGGTATAGGGGTTATTTACTGACAGACTAATATCATTATGACCTAGTAGAGGGCTTATCCCTGGTATAGGGGTTATTTACTGATAAACTAATATCATCATGAGCTGATAAAGAGCTAACCCTGGTGTAGGGGTTATTTACTGACAGACTAATATCATCATGAGCTAGTAGAGATTAATCCCTTGTGTAGAGTTATTTACTGACAGACTAATATTATTATGAGCTAGTAGAGATTAATCCCTTGTGTAGAGTTATTTACTGACATAGGAATGTCATCATGAGCTAGTAGAGATTAATCCCTTGTGTAGAGTTATTTACTGACATAGGAATCTCATCATGTGCCGTGCAGACATCGCAGGTAAATGCTTGCTCCCAGGCTCTGCACTTTAACGAGATTTAATATGAAGCCTTCCCGTAATAGAATCACAAGTCTGTATCATTGAGCCCGTCGTTTTCTGTATTTCCAATAAAAAAGGGAATACATTGAAGTGCTGCGTAGAATCCTTAGTAAAGCGGGTTCCTCCGCTAACCTAATGCGGCGTAATGGTTCTGATGGGTTCAGCTACCGCGCTAATTACTGTGGATGGTGCACGCCGAGCAGATGGAGGTCTTGATGTACATACTACCCTTCAGATCAATTACGTGATAACAAAGACTGTATCTGGGTGATATACAATGGTAGTATCCTACCATCTTGCACAAGAAGAATATGAAACTTTATCCTACCCCTAATAAAAAACTCCATAGGCTTAACATTGGGTCACTGTATTCAGTAAGGAGTTCAGAAAAATGAAAAATATCGCTCTAGTGGGATACACTTGACAAATGACGTCATTTGTTAATGTAGAAGTAATTTAGACGGGCAGGGTAGGATAAATTCTAAACCAAACTCGAGTTAATCATGTTATTGTTCATCACACTCCGGCAAGATCGCGCATTACTGCTCTCGGCTTCGCCTCCCACAGTAATATGCGATCTTGCCGTAGTGCGATAAACAACAACACGACTAACTCTTGTTTGGTTTCTCCATAGTATATAAGAGTTGATATCTGTTCTGTATACCAGAATTTAGATTGAAATAAACCACCCAAAAATAAATTAAAAAATCACCTGCCTGCATTATGACGAGAGGGGGCAAGCTTCTACTGGATAACCACGCATGGCGCCATCCGACCTTTTTTTTTTTTATTTCAGAAGTTCATTTATTCTGTGATGAGACAGATCTTCCATGAATGGTAACCATGAGAACTACACGTCACCACACGTGACCGCCCACTCAGATGATATTTGGGTTCCACCCCAGACTTTCCTGTTACGTTTTGTTTGAAAACGTATACGTAGGGTTGAAGTCTTATGGAACTACTAAACTCATATACCTTATTGTTCGTGCAGTTATAATCACATGTCAACTGTTAGAGTAAATGTTCCTAAACTGCCGCTGCGCCTCTCATTTTATTTACTGTTACTGGCCCCCTTAATATCTTTTTTTTTTTAATAAAAGTTTTTTTTTTTAAATTCAATATCTTCCAGTTCAAACAGTCCCAAGTAGTGCCCAAATATGGCTGTATTCTCCCATGCAATGCAATGCATGGGAAATGCAATGTTCTACTGACATTGTGTGTGATGTCATTAATTCTTTACTCTAGAAGATTTCATTTTCTAAATCCTGACAGAGAGTTGGGTCATTGTATGACAATGGCGCATCTGTCCTCTTTTAACAAGGACAATGAGAACACGGTCCGAAGACATTCAAAAATCGCCAGATTGCAGGGGCCGCGTTTTGTGGAAATCATAAGACACTGAGACAAAGGATTTACCAAATAAAACTACCCTTAAACATAGACTGAAGATATTGTCTTTGATACCAAACAAGCGGCCTCTCAGAGAATGAATATATGAAGATATGTTCGGAAATCGTATAACATCTGTAGATATCAGTACACACATCGCACGTTCTTAGTGGCAAACCTTTCAGTTCTACAATCATTTTCAGAAGTTTCTTTATTGATATAATACGAATATCTAGAATTTGATTCTTGTAATATAAAGTATCACAAGACTCAATTTATATTCGTATTGCATCAATTAAGTTGTTTTTTTTAAATTCAATTGACTACGGATCTGACGTCCCAACGACGTCTGTAATTTATCATTTACTATTGTTATTACTATTATTATTATAATTAATTACCATAATTGTCATTTATGAATTAAACAGTTAGAAAAAACCTGCAGTTTATTGTGACCAGGTTCAATTTTGTCTCTCACCATTCATCAATGCCATTGTTGTTAGTGTTATTATAATTTGTACAACTTAGTACAAATCTCACTGACATTAATTGTAACACTTCTATCCTAACACACCTGGCCTATTTGTAGATATAATCTGGCCTAGATTGAAAACCAAATGTAATGTTTCAATCTATGACCAAAAAAGAAAAAAGTAATAAAGGGAAAAAAAAACCAAGATACTGATGGTTTGGTTGCATGTGAGAGCTGATTGTTAGGTATCACACGACTGTATTGTGCAGTAGACACTGAACAGTTGTCATGACTGCGCCACTATCTCCTCAAGGTATTCACCCCTCCTTAATGTTATCATACTGTGGTGGTCGCCGCCTGTCTAGCAGGTTGGAAGACCCCCAATCCGGAACGCTAGTTCCAGGCAGGATCCCACCCTATGAACACTTACGTAGGTTGATTCAGTTTTCGGTCGGTTTGCATGAACCTAGTCACACACAACACAACTCACGAGTTTAATAAACAGGAATGTTTATTAACAATTACTTCCGGGAAAGATCTAGAAGATCTTTCCCACAAAGTAAAGTACCCCAGCAAGGTGTGTGGGTAGCGCTGGAGAGGCTAATCTAAAAGACTCGCCTAACCACAAGGAAGGTTACGAGAACCTGCCTGCAAATATGAGGGTCCAAGGGTCCGCTCTCAAGGAGAGATGCGCAAGGACAGCCTGTCGACTTACTGTGAACGCTGAGTATATATTCCCAGCGTTACGTAATCCCGGTCTCCGCCGCGCCACTCTCGTGTGCGGCGTTGCCCGGAACCACTACACAGTAAGGATTGACTCTACACGCCATCTTCCGTAGAACGTCCGAACACTGCTGGATTCCCGCCCCACTACACTTTGTATGGACAGAACTCTTATACATAGACAATAATCAGTGTTGTTTTTTTAAGAGGAGGCCATACAACACGAGAGGTTGATACATGCACAATATTAACTAGTTTCAGATGCAAAAGGTTGTATGCTCCGAGCAGTTGACACGTAGTGATATCTGAGCATATGCGAGGATATTGCACTGGGTCAACTCCGAGGGGCATACAACCTTTTTTATCTGAAACCATTTTATATCATATATTTTTATCCACCTTTTCTTAACAATCTCATTTGAATCGCTACGTAATTCATGCAGCTTCGCCTTGTGAATTACTACGCGATTCAAACTCAGTGCAATCTTTGTACCGGAACCACTACACAGTGCCCGGAACCACTACACAGTAAGGATTGACTCTCCACGCCATCTTCCGTAGAACGTCCGAACACTGCTTGATTCCCGCCCCACTACACTACGATGCCTAGTCTTCCCTTGCCATTTTGATAGCATATACTCGGCCCCACTATATTTATTAACTATCATACGGCTTTAGTAATCATCATAATTATTATAAGTATGTTACATGTAACAATAAGTATACTTCAACTTAGGAGACCAGGGAGGTTGTTTTAGGAATAAGAACGATAAAGGATAATTCTGATTGTAGTCTTTGTTTGATTTTAGTTACATAAAGTGATCAGTTTGCTTTTCGTTTTAGGTCCGTTGCCAGTTGGGTTCGATCCTTCAAAACAAAATGTCTTCCGCTAATAAAGGAGACTGTAAGCCATAGATACGATTCCCCAATGATCAGTCGACAGTATCTTTCCCTGTTGACTGATCATTGGGAAATCGTATCCAACGCACAAGGAGTGTTTCAAAAAAACACTCAATGGGGGATTTTGTAACAAATGTTTCCTAATTAGTCAAAGTGAAGGGTGAGATAAATTCAGAAACCTATTCAGGTTTACGGTCAGAGCTCGATCCCAACTCGTTTGAATTGCTACGTAATTCATCCAGCTTCGCCTTATGAATTATTATACGCTTCGACTGGATAAGAGCTCTGACTCTAAACTGTCATAGGTTTCCTCTATATTACTATATACCTGTGAGCAAATGTCTATGAAATACTGCCCGCTGCTAGGGGTGTGGTATTGATGATGAAAGCAGTGCCTTTTTGTGGAGCAGATAAGTTCATAAAACGGTTTTTTTAAACGAGTAGAAGGTATATAATAATAAGAAAACGTAGTGACTGAGCCCGTACGGTGTCCGTTCTCGGTCATTTGATGAAAAAATACGGCCCTCCCGCCTACGGCATCGGGCTGTATTTTTTCATCAAATGACCGAGAACGGCCACCTGTACGGGCTCAGTAACCACGTTTCCTATTTAGTTTTTTTTTTAAGTCGCTTTATTTACCCTGGGTACGATTAGGCAGTAGCTGCCTGTTTACAATCAATAACCAGCATTTGTAAGTCATGTTGTTTGGTAGTATCTGCGATTCCCTAACTATCAAGGTAGGCAACAGTAAATAATAGAAATGATCCAATATATTATATGGGATACATGGAAGACAAAACAAAGAAAAACAAAAAAGGCAAGAATATGACATAGACAATCAAGAATTACTTGTACAAAAATTGTATGTATGTATATATGTATGTACACACTGTAAGTTTAATAGAACATATTGGACGTTGAATTACCCCAACAAAAAAAGGTATATTATGATGCTGATTGGGTTTCCGATTTCCTTCGCCTTTTTTATACTTAAGTGAATTAGGTCCGCATAATTACGAGGCGTTTTTCAATGAATTGAATTAAAATAACTTAACAGGTGAAATAACTTTTCAGATTCCTGAATAACAGAATCACATTAAACAGAAAAAACCACCTGGCGCTTCATTTCTGTCATCCAGGGCCTTACAGCTGAGTTTATGTTTGGAGAATTTAGGGGAGGAAAATATCCTAACAACCTCCTAAACGTCAGGTGGGAATCAAGCTTTCAGCCGCTACACAAGATTAATGACTGGTTCTGGGAGCGGCTCGCTAGACGCACTAGACAGCTGTTCATACTGTGAGCTGCTCGGAGTCGCTCTACAGCTAGCGACTGGCCAGTCCCCAGCCCGTTTACAGACCGCGCCGCCTAAAGGGGGTGTTCCACTGGACCGATGGTAGCCGATTCCGAAGCCAGACAATCGCCGATTATTATCGGATGCCCTAGAATTTCTCAAATCTTTGAAAATGGTCATTTATTAAACTATTATTATCAGAATTAAATAAATTACAATACGTGAGCTTCCTCTTAAGGGCCCAGGAACAATTGATCGGGTGAGAAATCGGCCTAGTGGATTTTGCCCTTTACCACGATGGCCTACGACATACTCCCCGCTGGCTAAGATTTGAAATGCCCAAATCGTAGCCTATCGGAAGGTCCCAGAATCGTCGACCTATGTCGTGATCCAATCTGTGAATTATACTCGACGACCACGATATCTTCCCAATAGGCTACGATACCCTATGACAGGCCACGAAAAATCCAACATGGTGGATTTTATCGGGACCTCTACGATTGGCGTTTTCAATCACAGCCTATCGCAGCAAATCGCAGAAACCTGTTCCACCGACCACGATTTTTGCTGACCTCACGATAGAATCGGTATGGTGTCGGGAAGGCAGTCGTAAGGCTTATATGGACCAGAATTGTGGTAGGTGGGGGCCCGGCTTTAGGCTTATTGTCTGTAAGGGTATAACAAAGCACAGCTCCCATTTGTCAGTTCCCTGGGCACTGTTTGGAGAAATAAATTTCTTGATTGGCTGTTCTAATTTGAGTGCAAACCCAAGCCTGAGAATACCACGATTCTGGCACTATTCTGGGAATCATTATAACTCTCCAAGCTGATCTATTTGGTACATCCCCAGTAAAAGCTACTCTAGGACCTCTGCTTGAAGAGTAACACACTGGTTACTGGCAAATCAATCAGGGCTGCTTAGCACCGGCGGAAGCAGGAATTTCTGCCTCAAAATAGCAGCGAATAACAGTCTTAGTTTGAGCCTGTGTGTCCAGGGACCTGTTTCACTAGTTTCGTGACATGTCTAGATGGCGTGACATGTCTAGATGGCGTCTAGATGGTGTGTCCGGTTTCATAAGAGCTATACATTGAACTTCATTTTGTGCGTTCTTGCTTGCACTGTTGGTGCCGCTTTTCATGTCTGTCTAACACTTTTGTCACAAAACTAGTGAAACAGGTCCATGATGTGTCTATATTTGTCTAATTCCTATGTTTGGGGTCTGTTTTTTCCCAAGGGCAGCTCCTTGTGTTGTCACAAATCCAGACAACCCCAATGTCTGTATGGTGTCACAGACATGTCACGAAACTAGTGAAACAGGTCCCTGGCCCTGGCGACAAAAGACTGTACTAGAATCTAGCCAGTCTCCACCCTACACGCCCCCCCCCCCCCTCCCGGGGTGGTTAGACTAGCCTTTTACCACTAGCTCTGATCAGAAATGCACCAGCTGCCCTGCACCTACCCACCACGGTCTGTGAGAGGGGACAGGGAGGGCTCGGCGTATCAGGCCGACATTTACAATCAGCCACCAATGCTCCACCACCGGGCTCTGGTGATCAGGAGGGAAAAAAGTGGCCCAATCATGGCCGACCCCGGTAGAAGCAGGCGGTGAGCGGTGTTTGGCCGAATAGCGCCGCCGCCGCCCACCTGCCTGACTGGAGGCTCTCCCATCAGCGTGACTGCCCCCGGCCAGAAGTACCTCTACCTTCACTCGGCGTTTACACGAGACGACTAAAACGTGATGACTGTAGATCGTCTAGCCAATAGTCGTCAGGTGGTGCTCTAACCCGGCGTTTACACTAGACGACTAAAAACGTGATGACTGTAGATCATCTGGTCAATAATCGTCAGGTGGTACTCTAACCCGTAGATTACAGTAGACGACTAAAACGTGACGACTGTAGAACGTCTAGTCAATAGTCGTCAGGTGGTGCTCTAACCCGGCGTTTACACTAGACGACTAAAACGTGATGACTGTAGATCGTCTGGTTAATAGTCGTCAGGTGGTGCTCTAACCCGGCGTTTACACGAGACGACTAAAACGTGACGACTGTAGATCGTCTGGTTAATAGTCCTCAGGTGGTGCTCTAACCCGGCGTTTACACTAGACGACTAGGAACGTGATGAATGTAGATCGTCTAGACAATAGTCGTCAGGTGGTGCTCTAACCCGGCGTTTACACCAGACGACTAAAACGTGACGACTGTAGATCGTCTAGCCAATAGTCGTCAGGTGGTGCTCTAACCCGGCGTTTACACTAGACGACTAAAACGTGATGACTGTAGATCGTCAAGCCAATAGTCGTCAGGTGGTGCTCTAACCTGGCGTTTACACGAGACGACTAAAACGTGATGACTGTAGATCGTCTTGCCAATAGTCGTCAGGTGGTGCCCTAACCTGGTGTTTACACTAAACGACTAAAACGTGATGACTGTAGATCGTCTGGCCAATAGTCGTCAGGTGGTGCTCTAACCCGGCGTTTACACTAGACAACTAAAAACGTGATGACTGTAGATCGTCTGGCCAATAGTCGTCAGGTGGTGCTCTAACCCGGTGTTTACACTAGACGACTAAAAACGTCATGACTGTAGATTGTCTAGCCAATAGTCGTCAGGTGTTGCTCTAACCTGGCGTTTATACTAGAGTCTGTTTTCATTGGCCATCACCCATCTACAGTCAGGAACCACCGATGGACCCTTAGCACTGCTGACTAAAACCAGTCAATGGATACAGACATAACGGGGAACTGTAAGATTCTACGACCTTTTCGTCGGCCAATGGAAATAGACTTACAAATGGACTGCGTGGGTGTAGAGGGACACCATTTAGCGACCAGATTGACTTCACCTCCATTGTGATGCAATCTGTTTTCAGTCGATCGTGAATGGTATCTAATGGTGTTGTTTATTGATCCTCGGGCAATATTCACTATTGATAAACAGGGACTTTTTCTCCATCGCCACGGTCGATATATTGAATATTGGTCTATTTCATTGTATTGATCAGATATTGTAAAAGTACAGTCATACATGAATAGATGCTGTTCATCGACCAAATATTATCACGGAGGCACATGTTCTGTGAGATACAGACAGTGGTGAACATTAGGATCCCTGTGGTTAGCGTTCTCACCGAGTGTGCAGAAATTGATAGAATAACACCAGAAAGTGCGCTTGGTTCCCTGGCGCCACCATTCAGGGTCATTTTGGGGAAATTAGGGAATGTTTTTGTTGGTTCTCATCGTCCACTGAGTGGTGGCGCTGCAGTCGGCCACAGTAGCGTTGCCGTAGTCAGCCGTAGGAGTGGTACCGTGGCTGGCCGTAGTCCGCTGTAGTGGTAGCGCCGTAGCCAGCCATAGTGGCGTTGCCGTAGCCTGTTACAGTAGCATCCCCATAGGTGGCCACAGTGGTGGCCCCATAGTCAGCCATAGTAGCAGCCTGTAGCTGGCCATAGCAGTGGTGGCATAGCTAGTCGTAGTGCCAGTGCCATAGCCAGCAGTGGTGGCGGCACCATAGCCGCCCGTAGCTGTGTGCCACCACCGGCCGTAGTTGAATGGCTGTAGTGGCAGTGCTGTAGCCAGCCATAGTGGCAATGTAGTAGTGGCAGTGGCATAGTTGGCCATAGTAGTGACACCATAGCCAACCATAGTGGTGTTCTTTTAGTTGGAAACTGTAGCGGCATCTTAGCTAACTGTAACGGTGGCCCCTTAGTCAGCCATTGTGGCAGCCCTTTATTCTACCATAGTGGTGGCACCGTAGCTGGCCATAGGGGCAGTACTGTGGCCGTTAGCAGTGGTTCTACAGCCGGCCGTAGTTGTGGCACCATGGTCAGCTGTAGTGTCAGCACTGTAGCCAGCCATAGTGGCATCGCCGTAGTCGACACTACAACCGTAGTGCCTTAATTGGCTGTAGTGGTAATGCCGTAGTTGGCAGTTGCGTAGTTGTCTGTAGTAGTGGCAGTGGCATAGTCCGCCGTAGTAGTGACACCATAGCCAACCATAGTGGTGGTCTAATAGCTAGACTGGAACGGTGGCCCCTTAGTAACGGTGGACCCATAGCCGGCCGTAGTGGCGGTTTAATAGTTAGACTGTAAGGGTGGCCCCTTAGTAATGGTGGACCCATAACTGGCCTTAGGGGCAGTACTGTGGCCATTTGTAATGGTGGGCCCATAGCCGGCCGTAGTGGCTGCTCCATAGTTGGCCGTAGTTGCATAGCCATAGTGGGGGCACCGTAGTCAGCCGTAGTGGTGGCCCCGCAGTTGGCCACTGCGACATAGCCAGCCATAGTAGTAGCGGCACCGTAGTTGGCTGTAGTACGGGCGTTGTAGCCAGCTATAGTGGCAGCCCTTTAATTGGCCGTAGTAGCCACCGTAGCCGGCCGTAGTGGTCACCCCGTAGTCAGCCGTAGTGGCAGCGCAGTAGCCAGCCGTTGTGGCGTTACCGTCTGCGGGCTCAGAGTGTGATGAACGGCCGTTGCTCGTCCACCTCCCCCGCTGTCTGGTCCGCGCCCTCCCCTCTCCCCTCCCCTCTCCTCACCCCTCCCCTCAACCTCCCCTCACCCTCCTGGTCTGCCCCACCTGTCACAACTCACCTCGTGTCATTCCGCCACCCCCTGTCATTATTCACCCCTCTGCCCCCCCC
This sequence comes from Alentia gelatinosa, assembly GCA_950022655.1. Lineage (NCBI taxonomy): Eukaryota > Metazoa > Annelida > Polychaeta > Phyllodocida > Polynoidae > Alentia > Alentia gelatinosa. The sequence continues at coordinate 68,206,398 of OX465584.1, read as the reverse complement.
CCCCCCCCCACCCACCCTCCACCATACGCCCTCTTCCTGCCGCTCGTCCGCCCGACTCTCGTCCCACGCTCGTTTATTCTGGTTCTAACTCGGTGCTCAGTTTCATACGTACAAGGTTCAGTTTTATATGAATACACAAATGGATCCCTTCAGACCGGATATCTTTATCGCCGGCGAGTGAACGTGAACAGAACCGTCTTCGGCTGAGTCGGATAAATGATAATATGATTTGGGGTCTCGTTTCATCGCAGAGAAAACTCTCAGGACCAAACGTATTTTCCCGATGATACAAAAATAACGGTATTTGTCATCATGTCCATCTCTACAAAACTTCTGTGACTTTGCCTCCCTATATCTTTATTATCCATCGTTTACAAAGACCCCATTGGAAATGTATGGGGTCTCGGTAAACCACGACCCATTGTATAAAACCTGTCAGATACCATATACCATAGATAGAGCAAAGAAATAGTCCCTATTGTTAGAGCCTATAATATGGCAAATCCTGGGATTAATCTTTTCGAAAGGATGGATGATAAATACAACAAGCGATGTTTTTGTGAACAGGCAGTTCTGTAAACCGCCCGTGTATTACTACGCGTCAACCTGTCGTGGTTTACGGCCGCCAGTCCACAGATTGTACACATCCTTATCGCAGACCAGAGGTCGATTGTACATCACTCTGACACCACAACTCCACCTCACCGCCTCTCACACATCTATTCCCGTTATATACATCCTTATCACAGATCAGTCGCAGATTGTACATCACGCTGACACCACAACTCCACCTCACTGCCTCTCTCACATCTATTCCCGGTATACATCCTTATCGCAGACCAGTCGCAGATTGTACATCACTCCACCTCCCCGCCTCTCACACATCTATTCCCGGTGTACACATCCTTATCACAGACCAGTCGCAGATTGTACATCACTCCACCTCACCGCCTCTCACACATCTATTCCCGTTATATACATCCTTATTACAGACCAGTCGCCGATTGCCAGCCGTCTCCGGTCTCCGAGTCAATCACGGATCTGGTGTCGCCGCCTTTGCCATCGCCAACTTTCCGCTTCCTCCCTAACTCCACAGGCTGGCGATCGTCTATCAGATCTATCTTCACATATCCCATGTCTTTGGTTTCCGTCCTCACCTAAACCATGCCCTCGCCTATTCCTGGTCCCACATATCTCACCTATCCTCGCCTATTCCATGTCTCACATATCTCACCTGTCCTCGCCTATTCCATGTCTCACATACTCACCTATCCTCGCCTATTCCATGTTTTACATATCTCACCTATCCTCGCCTATTCCATGTCTCACATATCTCACCTATCCTCGCCTATTCCATGTCTCACATATCTCACCTATCCTCGCCTATTCCATGTCTCACATATCTCACCTGTCCTCGCCTATTCCATGTCTCACATATCTCACCTATCCTCGCCTATTACATGTTTTACATATCTCACCTATCCTCGCCTATTCCATGTTTTACATATCTCACCTATCCTTGCCTAATTCATGTTCCGCCTATTCCATGTATCACCCAATATATAACTCTTAATTTTAAGGGCCATTCATGGAAAATCGCCAAAAATGCTGGCGAATGAATTACGTCAATAAGACCTTTAAAAAACCCAACCTCTCTATATCCTCGCCTATTCCACACCCCACCTATTCCTCGTCCCCACCTATCCTCGCCTTTTTGAGGTCTCCGCCTATTTCATTTCCCACCTATTCTATATCCCACATATGTAAACGCCTTTTTCATGTCTATTTCATAACCTCGCCCTGTCTCACATTCACGTCCATGCTATTCCATGGCTTCATATTTTCTCTCTCCTCACTTACGCTGTATCCTCGCACTTATAATATGTATCCTCGATATTCCATGACCCATTTTCTTGGGATAGCAGACTGGAAAGACTTTAACCTCGGTCCTGGTCTGAACCAACTCTGTTACATTAAAATGCTCTTTAACTACATTTCTGAAACTCATTCCAGTTGTACTGAATGTTTTTTGTTTGTTTTTTTTAAACAATTTTTATTAAGGCAATATTTTGCGTACAATCACGGCTATATAGCCGTTATTCCACTCGGGCCCTAGACCCCTACTCTTCATTCTAATGGCGGGTGTTAAGCCAAATGAGCAGCAGGTACCATTTTGTGTAAGTCTTTGGTATGGCCCAACCGGGATTTGAACCCACAACCTCCAATGCTCGCGGCAAACACCCCTACCACTTGGTTGCTATTTGTCTCATACATTACTCTGTGTTTTACTCCATAATGAATGGTTTAGCTAGGAAAAAATACATTTATCAACATGTAAGGAGGTCAGGGTGAAGGTCAGGGTTTGCTGTGAATACAGTCATTGGCTGCTGGGTCAATCCATGCCTTCTATATTCCTTATATGGCAGTGAAGGCATAGGTACAACTCCCTGCAGATACTGTCAAGCAAAGTTAAATATTATCAAACGATAATCCTTGTACGAAGAAAATGGTCTTCATGTACGACCCTAGATTATTAAACGCGCCCCTGGGTATCGTTTAATAATCCATGAAATATAGGTGTCCTTCACGTAGAAGTGTTTTAACAATTTAGGACAGTTTGAAGGACAAAGGAGAGCTGTACGATAAATTTATATGACTTTCTCTCAGCCTGCTGCTGCATCCAGGAGTGCCGTCTCGTTGCTTCCTCCCTTCCTTGGTTCAGCTGGGTTGCTCCTTTTTTCCTCATCATTGTTCTCCAAGGCCGTACTCTCCTCCTCGATGAACTCCGCAATCCGGTGGTTGCCTAGTATAGCCAGTGCCTGTTGCAGCCTCCTAGCCTGTCCCAGGGAGACCAAGATCTATTTGACATCCTGCTTTGTCGTGATCATCAGGACATTGTAGTCTGTGTAGTCGTCTTGGACAGGACTTCCGTTATCTTTCGTTTGAGGCCCGACGCTTTGGCCCACATTGTGAAGTAGAAGTCGGAGGCGGATCTATTCCGCCATGGTAATGCTTAGAGCGTAAAGCAGAGCGCGTGCTGACTGCACGTGTACCGGAGGGCGAGTGACCGGAGCCCTGGAGGTAGCTGGTCGCGCGCGCCTAGCCCCGCAGTGTGGGGTACCACCCCTGCTTCCCTGAAACTCATCTCCCATTTAAACCTATACTTTATATATCTCCACATTTCAAGGTCTACATAAGTATCTTGAACTATCCCAGCTCATACTGCTTATACAGCGACATTTGCTATAGGACGATATACCCTGGATTATTAGATATTATCAAACGATAACCCACGTACAGGGTACAGAATAGGGCCTTCATGTAGGATCGTAGATTATTAAACGGGCCCCTGGTTCCTGCTCGGGTTGTGAGTAGCAGACGACATTCTGGAGGCTTGTCAAAGCGCGGGAACCTCGGGCCTGTGGCGGCTGACGTATTGTGATATGATATGAGGCGTTTTAGTGGTGCCGGGGTCGGGCTTGTCACGCGGCCACCCGTCTTATTGGTCAGTACATCTCAGTGGGGACGGGGTGTGGAGGGCTTCTGACAGGCAGATGGGTGTTTGATGGGGTGCTGGGATGATAAGCGCCCGTTCAGGGAGATGTTTGTGTGGTTGATGTTAGGTCATGTACGCAGTATGACACTTACTGAGAAAGGCAAGTCTCCTATTTATGTACTATCCCCATAGCTATATTTATTACCCACCTTATACTGAGTGTCCATAGAAAACACATGGGCAGCTTTTATCTACACACCCGAAGCATACCTAAGAAGAAACCAACAAGTTCTGGTCAAAGTTGTCGTTCTCCACGAGTTTGATGTGGAGTGATATGAACGAGGCGACAGCTGAGTGAATATCAAATAGCATTCAAATGAGTTACAGAATGACTTTGACCAAATGATTTGCTTTCTGTATTTATCTCATCCCTGTACACATTAAATGAATGGACAACACACAGGATATAGACCATGGAGAACGGACTGCAATACCCGTAGGGGCATGGAGAACGAGCTCCCAATGTTAAGCCTATGGGCATTTATTCCAGGAGTGAGATAAAGATATATATCCACCTAATACAAAGTGTCCATAGAAAACACATTGGATTAATCGGGACCTGTACGATTGGCGTTTTTAATCGCAACCTATCGTGAAGTATCGTAGAGTGAATCGCAGAAACCTATTCCGCCTACCACGATTTTTGCTGACCTCACAAAGAATCGGTATGGTGTCGGGAAGGCAATCGTAAGGCCTATCGGGACCAGAATCGTGGTAGGAGGGGGCGGGGCTCTAAGTGACACAAAATATACAACTGAGGACTCTGACTCTATGAGTCAAGAGTTCACTCTCCAAATGAATCACACTGTAAAGTTCTGGTCTATACATCCCTATCGTGGCCATATAATATTGGTTTCTATGAGAAGAAAGTAATCATCTAAATTACCCCTTATTATTGAGGAACAAATTGACTGAATTGGAACAGTCACCATTTTGGTTAGTAACCTCCTCCCTGATGTTTACAGTACGGCTGCCATGCTTTGAATGGCATATAATACCCCTATTGTCGCTCAGCTCTAGTTCCCAGTCTGCCCACATGAGGGCAGGTCACTCTACCAATGACACTTGGAGTTGTTCAGTGTCATGAGCGGCCTCCTGACATGTGCGACAGACCGGAACGGGCACTCAACCAGAACGGATTTGGTCTTCTCCTATTGGCTGTTGGTACAACAGCCAATGAGAGCGCAGAGCTCACAGATGCCAAGCCTGTCATGTCAACCCCCTGCTAAGGGTATAAAACAAGGATCCCTTCTTGTCAATAAACAGACTTAGTTGAGTTCTCATAGTACTACATAGTACCTCTGTGTTTGAGTTCTTCTCTCTCTTCTTAAGGTCTACTCCTTACGCAAGTAGGCTGTGAGACTTTACAACACGTTGCAGCAAAAGTGACATTTCGAAAGAAAATCCCTAGCTACCTGCTGAACAAGCTACAGATATTGCAGAGATATTTTAAAAAATAACGCAAACTGCAGGAAATGTAAGTCAAAATAAGTATAATTGGGATGAAACGTATTTGTTACATGTAGGCTATGAAAACAAAGGAGAATAAGATATCATGAGGGAAATCAACTCCCCATCCCATCATCATTATGCACAATCACTATCATATCATCGGTTTTACTTGTACGGGGCAGTGAGTGCTAGTTTGGCAACCAACCCCTTCTACATATAGGGATTGGTCGGGTTAAATCACATACAGTATCCCTTTGTGTTCGCCTCAAACCAAATAGTTTTGTTCTATGTATACTCTAAAAGCAGACATACTTAATATGAAATATTCATAGCTAACAAATTGATAAAATCACCAAGATTTGTGTTCAATATATTTTGAAATAATAAACAGTAAAGAAATAAGAAAACGGAAAATTGGCTTTGAGGTTATGACATAACACACTCTCCAAGCAGTACGAAAAATCTGGTAGGAGAGTAACAAACAGGTCCCGCTACTGGGTGAAGGCGGCCGCTTATTTAACCCGACCAGGGCTAATTTTGTGTAGCTCTGGTGGCCAGTGTAAGTGGGTGCCACCTAATTCTGAATAAATCCGTCATCACAGTAAAAACAAAGGAGAAATGATGTATTTTCCCGTTGATTCTGACGAAATGAAGCTGTCAGTGAGACAGGCCCTGAGGCTATGAACTACCAGGGTAAATAAAATGATAAAAAATACTAATATCAGTACCCCACTAGCCAGGAAAGGGTGGATAATAAATGCAATGTAGATTGGTTTGAGATAAAAGCCATTGTATGCTCCTCGGAGTTGACACTGCGCAATATCCTCGCATGTACTGAGATATCACTACGCGTCAACTTCCAGGAGCATACGACCGTTTGTATCCGAAACCAGTCAACATTGTGTATTTATTTTCCAAAGGATAATTTTCCTGTCTAAGTGTGATGCGACCGTAAGCAAAGGCCTCAATATAAATTACTCTGAGGGTTGTATGGACATGGCTATTTAGGTCGATAAGAGGGAAGCAAGAAATGTCTGGATAAAATGTGTGCATTTAAAAGGCGGTTCAGATTTTGTCTCACCAACATCACTGATCAGTTGCTTAAGATTAGTGACATCATTCCCCAATTGAATTTTTTTCTCCATTACTACATGGGTGTTGAGTATAAGTTTCCGATGTTACGTCTATGGGGAATAAATACCAGGGGTGAGATGCCGGGCTGAGAGTAGAGTTGTGGGCGCTGTGGGCGAGCGAAATCTGATACAATAGGCCACGATGGGCTAATCCAACATCTTGGATTTCATCGGGAGCTCTACGATTGGCGTCAGCAGTGCTAAAGTCCGTCGGTGGTTCCTGAATGTATATTGGTGATGGCCAATGAAAATAGGCTATTAGGAGAACACAAAAAATCTACACAAAGTTTGTCGGCCAATAGAAACGGGCCTCTAGAGGGATACATACCAGGAGTGAGATATTATAGAGAAAACCCATGAAAGTTTAGGGTCTGAGCCTGTATCCCATCGAGTTTGAATCACGTAGTAATTCACAAGATAAAGCCACGTGAATTGCTATGTGATTTAAATGAGATGGGATCGAGCTCTGACCCTAAACTTGAATGAGTTTCTGAATTTATCTCACCCTTAACATTGACTAATGGGCTAACATTTGTGACATAATCCCCCATTGGATATTTCTCCTGAATATCTCATGGGCGTTAGATACGAGATCCCAATGTTAAGTCTATGGAGAAAAAATATCTGGGGTGAGATATAAGGCCAGAGAGTGGAGGAAACTTGGCGCTATGGGCGAGCAAACCTTGGTGTGGCACACGATGTGACGAATACAAACAGAGGAAATAGAGAGATATGTGCCCGGGGCGAAACAATATCAGAGCGGAAATTGTCGCAAGGTCCGGCCATTGACATGGAGTGACAGCAGCTTTTCCGAACCAAAGAAGAAACCAGAAAGTTTTGGTCAAAGTCGTTTTCTCCGCGAGTTTGATGTGGAGTGATATGAAAGAGGCGACAGCCGAGTGAATATCACGTAGCATTCAAACGAGTTGGTGAACAACTACTTTGATTAAAATTAGTTTCTTTCTGTATTCATCTCACCCCAGTACACAGTAAAATAATGGACGACATACAGGATATAGACCAAGGAGAACGAATTGCAGTACTCATAGGGGCATGGAGAATGAGTTCCCAACGTTAAGCCTATAGTACAAAGATACCAGGGGTGAGATAAAGGTCTTTTTCTAGCCGACTGATCTTTGTATTTGTGCAGTTTTCAACCATGTATAACAAGTTGCAGATAAGTTAGAATCCCCCATGTGGTACCTAGAGATAACTGTACTTTATATTGGTCATTTAGTATTGTTGAAAACCTGTCCTATCTTTAGGTTGCTAGATTCAAGAACGTGCTGTATCGGCAATTATAAAGTTCCAAAACCATAAGAGCGTTTTCACTTCCCATGTGAACCATAGGTCAGATTTATAATCTAGGCTGGTACATGAAGACCCTTTTCCATACCTCGTACAAGAGTTATCGTTTAATAAGATTTGAATTTTGTTCGCTTAGCCACCATAAGGTCGTCCATGAGTGTTGAATAATGTTAAGCCACATCGTCTCTCGGTCTCATTGGCGTTCCAAAAAAAGCGCTAATGTACGATCCTAGATTATTCAAAGAAAAAACACAATTGCCAAGTTTGGATTGTACGATCCTAGATTATTCAAAGAAAAACCACAATTGCCAAGTTTGGATTATACATGCATTCAGTACTTTCCGGTAACGAACTTGGACCTATAGTTAACCAGTGGGTCTTGAGGTATTTCGGTTTCTGCTGATTGGTCATGGTCAGCTGAGCATGTCTCTAAGACACTGAGACACTGGCGCTCTGTACTTTTCCCAATGTCATAGAGTTTGTACACAGATAGTCAAAGGATAGTTTTTGCAGCACGCTGAAAGTCTATATAACCTCTCCTAACCTAGGCAGCGTATTTGAGCGTGTGGCCCACGCTCAGTAAAACTAGCTAACTCGAGTGGGCCATCATGGTAATAGGTTTCGCGGTTGTTTCTCCAATGACCCAGCATCAAGTAACCACACTCTAATTAGCCAACCATAGACTCCCCAACGAATATCCGTGTCAGTTTCTGCACGACACGAGAGCACACGTCTTCCCACAGCTAGGTTCTAGAGAGGAAACTGAAACTGACATGGTGATGGTTAGGCAGTGGTCAGGTTGATGGTTAATCAGTAGTTAGGCTGAAGGTTAGGCTGATGCCTAGGCTGATGGTTAGGCAGTGGTTAGGCTGGTGGTTAGGCTGATGGTTAGGCTGATGGTTAGGCTGATGGTTAGGCTGATGGTTAGGCTGATGGCTAGGCTGATGGTTAGGCTGATGGTTAGGCTGATGGTTAGGCCGATGGTTAGGCTGATGGTTAGGCTGAAGGTTAGGTTGATGGTTAGGCAGTAGTTAGGCTTATAGTTAGGCTTATAGTTAGGCTGATGGTTAGGCTGATGGTTAGGCTGATGGTTAGGCTGATGGTTAGGCTGAAGGTTAGGTTGATGGTTAGGCAGTAGTTAGGCTTATAGTTAGGCTTATAGTTAGGCTGATGGTTAGGCTGATGGTTAGGCTGATGGTTAGGCTGATGGTTAGGCTGATGGTTAGGCTGATGGTTAGGCTGATGGTTAGGCTTATAGTTAGGCTGATGGTTAGGCAGTGGTTAGGCTGATGGTTAATCTGGTGGTTAGGCTGAAGGTTAGGCTGATGGTTAGGTGATGGCTAGGCTGATGGTTAGGCTGATGGTTAGGCTGATGGTTAGGCTGATGGTTAGGCTGATGGTTAGGCTGATGGTTAGGCTGATGGTTAGGCTGATGGTTAGGCTTATAGTTAGGCTGATGGTTAGGCAGTGGTTAGGCTGATGGTTAATCTGGTGGTTAGGCTGAAGGTTAGGCTGATGGTTAGGTGATGGCTAGGCTGATGGTTAGGCTGATGGTTAGGCTGATGGTTAGGCTGAAGGTTAGGCTGATGGTTAGGCTAATGGTTAGGCTGATGGTTAGGTGATGGCTAGGCTGATGGTTAGGCTGATGGTTAGGCTGAAGGTTAGGCTGACGTATGCTGATGGTTAGGCTGGTGGTTAGGCTGATGGTTAGTTTATGTCTAGGCTGATGGTTAGGCTTATAGTTAGGCTGATGGCTAGGCTGGCGTAGGCTTATGGTTAGGCTGAAGGTTAGGCTGAAGGTTAGGCTGATAATTAGGTGATGGTTAGGCTGAAGGTTAGGCTGATAATTAGGCTGATAATTAGGCTGATAATTAGGTGATGGTTAGGCAGTAGCTAGGCTGATGGTTAGGCTGATGGTTAGGCTGATGGTTAGGCTGAAATTTAGGCGGCGAGCAGCATCCTAAGGACCCCCTATAAAGACCCGATCCGATGTACACCCGCCATACATCGGCCTCCCCCAGCCTCCCCTAGACACTCGATACCTTCTAATTGTCTTTCTCTTTCAGCATAAATCCAACTCTTTTTGTTCACACTGAGTCTACTCCTCATTAGCCTCCACTGTACCCTCCATCTGGTCTGTCGCATACGTGTGAGGGCGTGGAATATGGTAGAGAAAACATCTTACTGCTTTCATGTAGTTTTTATCTCAGAACTTTGGACTCATTTTCATAGTTCTCTCCCCTGATGTAAATCTTAGTAAAAAGAGACATAGGTATAAAAGTATTCAACTTAAAGAAGCTGCCTTTCAGACGGGCCACGTTTGACTTTCAGTGTTGGTGTTTTTGTGTGTAGTTAGCTCAGATCACAGTCAGTTCCTCTGTCAAGAAGATCACAGAGTGGTTGTCATCAATGATTTCTACTTCAGTTGACACGAGATATGTTTCTGCCGATGACTTCTGCTGAAACCGGAGAGTTCAGAAGTTAAGGTAATTTCCTGAAATCCACATGTATCATGACGCAATTGTAAAGTGGGAAAATTGATCGTGTTTTTAATCTGTAAATGAATACAAACTCATGGACTTGGCAAATACTCGCCCTAATGTCGTTAGGCGGAGGGGCCTATTGTCAAGTCTCTGAGTGAATATTCATTCACAGCTTAAATACCTAGCCTACTTTTCGTTTTTTCTGGACCTTGAAATATCCACCTTTTATCGCCATTCTAAGTACACTTCGGGCACACAGCTGGTCCATCTATGCACATACAGCCCTACTTCTTCGATACAGACAAGTAGTATTTCCTTTAGTTTCGTATTTTTCCCTCCCCTTTTTTAGGATTTTGATACCGTAAATATATTCATATAAATAGTGTGTCATCAACTGTATAATCTTTTCCTGCATATTTAATCAATTTCTGCGCTATTTTCACTGCACGAACATCATTATTTTACATATGGATACGCCCGGCGTATATAAGTAGGTATTTTGCGTATACAAGGTCGTCCTATTCCCCGTGTGTATACACCTCATCTGTAGGCATATATAAGCATCCAGTGAAGAGGACTTCACTGAGAGCGGGCAGGGGTAGGTGGGGGAGGGGGGCGGGGGTAGGGCTTCCTACTGAGGACACCTGTACTTCTACCAACACAATCGGGCGGGAGGCAGGGGGGGGGGAAAGATATTTCCTCTCATATACGCCAGGTGTGAAATACATCAAAGACGCGTCCGTATATAAGGTCTGGGCGTATATATATGAAAAGAAGTCAATATTCAGCCAATACATGCACTTCCGTGATGGCGTATATATGAATAAAATGGTGGTTTTCGTGCAGTGTTTGCTTGTTTGGTCCACATACATGGTGGCAAAGCGGGCCGTATATGTCAGACTGGGCTGTACATGTCAGACTGGGCCGTACATGTCAGACTGGGCCGTACATGTCAGACTGGGCCGTATATGTCAGACTGGGCCGTACTAGTCAGACTGGGCTGTACATGTCAGACTGGGCCGTACATGTCAGACTGGGCCGTACATGTCAGACTGGGCCGTACATGTCAGACTGGGCCGTACATGTCAGACTGGGCCGTACATGTCAGACTGGGCCGTACATGTCAGACTGGGCCGTACATGTCAGACTGGGCCGTATATGTCAGACTGGGCCGTACATATCAGACTGGGCCGTACATGTCAGACTGGGCCATACATGTCACACTGGGCCGTACATGTCACACTGGGCCGTACATGTCACCCTGAGATAAACATCATATTTTTAACCACTGTCAAATAAGGATTGTTTACTATACACTGAGAATAGGTCAGTTGGCACAGGACTGATATATGCGTACAATAACCGAATAGATGCTGATTACCTCTTTTTATAACTTTTATTTTAGCTGGGAACGTACTAAGTCAGACCTAGATCATACAGACATTTATTCCTTTTGAGTGATTGTGCAGGCAATTTATGTACAGACATAACGTAATAATTCACACGGGATGGCCCATAGTCCAATTCTCCACGACCGTGTACTTACACTTAAGTACATGTAACTTTTGATATTTTTATTTCATCAGTTTGTACACTTTATCGTGTTCCCTGTAGGACGTGTAGTACACCACACGAGAATCGCGTAGAAAGTTAATACCTGATCCCTTCAAAAGGCTCTTTCCATTTACCAGGGCTGACATTTATCGTCTGCTGTAAATGACGACGTCGCATTGAGACGTTTAACAAAAAGCTGTATTTTTAATTGGCTGAGTATTAAAAGTATCTCTAAGGCCACTTATCCATAGTGAGTTTGAAGTGAAGTCTTAGATCCTGTTTTCATCTCACCCCTGGTATATCTTCCCCATAGACTTAACATTTACAACTCAAATCCAACACCTATGGAGTATTTAGAAATGAAATACTCAATGGGGGATTATGTCACAAAGGTTAGACCATTAGTCAATGTAAGGAGTGAGATAAATTGAGAAACCCATTCAAGTTTACGGTTAGACCTCCGATCCCATCAGTTTGGAATCACTTCGCCTTGTGAATAGTGATTCAAACTCGATGGACTACGAGCTCTTACAGTAGAATTTTAAAAGTGTCCTCTATAAAGGTCGATTTGTATGTTAGTATGTGCAGGGTTCATTTAATGTGAAAATATATTTCCTAGTGTCACCTTTGTGTCGTATATCCATATCTCTCGGATATTATCTTTCATTTCGGGAAAGTTTTCCTAATTAGTTTTGTGAGCTTTGAACGATATTTAGAATCTCTTATACATAGGTCAACGCGTGCAATCCCAATGTCCCTTATTGTCCTCGTAATCGTAATTCCAGTTCTAATTCTCAATCAGAATCAAATACCAACAGAGCTTATTTTTATTCTGCAGTTTGTGAGGAATAGTGCAATCTATCCCGAGTGCAATACCCGACGTTCTAATAGACTAGACGACTTAAAACATGGCGATCGTCTAGCCAATAGTCGTCAGGTGGTGCTCTAACCTGGCGTTTACACTAGACAACTAAAAACGTGACTACTGTAGATGGTCTAGCCAATAGTCGTCAGGTGGTGCTCTAACCTGGCGTTTACACTAGACAACTAAATACATGGCGACTGTAGATCGTCTAGCCAATAGTCGTCAGGTGGTGCTCTAACCCGGTGTTTACACTAGACGACTTAAATCGTGATGACTGTAAATCGTCTAGCCAATAGTCGTCAGGTGGTGCTCTAACCCGGTGTTTACACTAGACGACTTAAATCGTGATGACTGTAGATCGTCTAGCCAATAGTCGTCAGGTGGTGCTCTAACCCGGTGTTTACACTAGACGACTTAAATCGTGATGACTGTAGATCGTCTAGCCAATAGTTGTCAGGTGGTGCCCTAACCCGGCGTTTACACTAGACGACTTAAATCGTGACGACTGTAGATCATCTAGCCAATAGTCGTCAGGTGGTGCCCTAACCCGGCGTTTACACTAGACGACTTAAATCGTGATGACTGTAGATCGTCTAGCCAATAGTCGTCAGGTGGTGCCCTACCCAGCGTTTACACTAGACGACTAAATACATGGCGACTGTAGATCGTCTAGCCAATAGTCGTCAGGTGGTGCTCTAACCCGGCGTTTACACTAGACAACTTAAATCGTGATGACTGTAGATCGTCTAGCCAGTAGTCGTCAGGTGGTGCTCTAACCTGGCGTTTACACTGGACGACTGTAACATGACGACTGTAGATCACCTAGTCAATAGTCGTCAGGTGGTGCTCTTACCCGGCGTTTACACTAGACAACTTAAATCGTGATGACTGTAGATCGTCTAGGCAATAGTCGTCAGGTGGTGCTCTAACCTGGCGTTTACACTAGTCGACTAGATACGTGGCGACTGTAGATCGTCTAGCCAATAGTCGTCAGGTGGTGCCCTAACCCGGCGTTTACACTAGTCGACTAGATACGTGGCGACTGTAGATCGTCTAGCCAATAGTCGTCAGGTGGTGCCCTAACCCGGCGTTTACACTAGACGACTAAATATGTGACGACTGTAAATCATCTAGTCAATAGTCGTCAAGTGGTGCCCTAACCCGGCGTTTACACTAGACGACTAAAAACATGGTGACTGTAGATCGTCTAGCCAATAGTCGTCAGGTGGTGCTCTAACCCGGCGTTTACACTAGACGACTAAAAACGTGATGACTGTAGATCGTCTAGCCAATAGTCGTCAGGTGGTGCCCTAACCCGGCGTTTACACTAGACGACTAAAAACGTGACGACTGTAGAACGTCTAGCCAATAGTCGTCAGGTGGTGCCCTAACCCGGCGTTTACACTAGACGACTAAAAACGTGACGACTGTAGAACGTCTAGTCAATAGCCGTCAGATGGTGTTTGATCTCAGCATTAATAGTTGTCAACCCCAGACTGCACCCAAGCATTTACACTAGAAAACTTTTTATAGAAATGCAGAACATGACAGTTTTTTTCACACAATCACCAGCAGTCTAGACGACTGATTCCAGCCGACATGAAAAAGTTGTCAGCTGTTAATTGGTCTTTGCAATCACCAGGGGGTGCACAATCTGACATAATAAGATGAGCTGCAGTTGCCATGCACTAGGCATTTACAGAAGATGATTTCCTGCATATTTTGGCTGATAGTCATCAGGTGGTGCAAAACTCAAGAACAGCCATTTACATGATCGTCTGGTGTAAACGCCGGGTAAGTCGTCAGGTGGTGCTAAATTCAAGAATCGCCGCCTACAAGGGTCTAGTGTGAATGCCAGGTAAGTCGTCAGGTGGTGCTAAATTAAAGAATCGCCGCCTACAAGGGTCTAGTGTAAATGCCAGGTAAGTCGTCAGGTGGTGCTAAATTAAAGAATCGCCGCCTACAAGGGTCTAGTGTAAATGCCAGGTAAGTCGTGAGGTGGTGCTAAATTCTAGAATCGCTGCCTACAATGGTCTAGTGTAAATGCCAGGTAAGTATGTGTTGTTAGAAATGTAATTCACTGGTCAGCAGATTTGACAAGATACGTCTGTTGTCAGGACAATCAATGTAGCGGGCACGGCGCCAACTTGTAACGAGGTGGGCAGACATGGCCACTGTCCACCGCCCGCTAGAGGGAGCAGTCTGAAACTGACGCGTCGTCTCTGATTAAATTGATGAATGAAATGGACTTACATGGCTATGATCAGAATCCGATGGGCAACTTCAAGGAATAAGAAAGAAATGTAATAGTGTTTGGTCTGTGTCCACGTTGGCCTTTGAATTTAGAGTGCGCAGTAATATGAACGAAGTGATAGCCGAGTGAATATTCTCAAGCGCTCCAAATGAGTGAATGGGGACTTATACCAAACCTGAATATGTTACTGATTTTATCTTAGTCTGGACATATTTATCTGTTTATCGGCTATTGGTTATGAGTTACCGTACGTGCAAGCTTGTTGAGAACGAGTTCCTAATGTCAAGCCTATGGACGTTAATACAAAGCTAAGATAAAAAGTGACACCAAACAGTGAATCCATCGGACGTTCCCTGAGACTAAAAAGTTTCTGTTCACACAAATACAGAAGAGCACCGACCTAAATTCCCGGTATGAGGAGTGATACGCAGAATAGTCCTGTCCCGCCTCCAACGGTGGTCTACTAACCCCGATAACATAACATGAAAATAGCCAACACAGGACGAGATCTGAGCGGTATATACTAGAAGTAAAAAAGACGAATAAAGAGAAATATAGAACCAGTCCCCGCCATCATGTTTTATGTTGAACTTTACCGCCGGTAATACGGAAAGAGAGATGAGCCAAGAAATAAAATTAAGGAATTGGTGATGGAATATTTATAAAAGAATGACAAAATATGAATATTTATGTGACGTGGTGTGTCTGGAGTGAGTGTATTGCGTATTACTGTATTTTGTCAGAGTTAAGGATATTTTAACTGAAAATCATCAAATCCGGTCGGTGAATGGAAATTTGTCAATAAAATTATTTTTTTAAATCAATTAATGTTACAAAATACATTTATTGAACTCAATCTCCGTTGGAGATGTGTGTTAATCTTTCGTTCCCTCCCTTATTGTTCTTGCCATGATATGACTCGGAAAGATTCCCGCTTTCTTTCTTTGTGGTCGTGTGGCGGTGGGGAGTGGATGCATGCCCCGTTTACCTACACTAAGTACGAGTAGAAGCACAACACGGCGGCAGTCCATACACAATCGCTTCTATCTTCAACTTTTATCAAGTCCTCGGGAGCGATCAATACCACACGAGGTACACGTTGTAATAAAATCAGACTCCAGAAATGCAATAGCCGAGGAGGGACCCCAGAACGGCAACCTGCCCGCCCCGCGCTGCCCCGCGCTGCCCCGTGCTGCCCCGCGCTGCCCCGCGCTGCCCCGCCCTGCCCCGCCCTGCCCCGCGCTGCCCCGCGCTGCCCCGCGCTGCCCCGCGCTGCCCCGCCCTGCCCCGCCCTGCCCCGCCCGCCGTCACTTCAACATGCACCGCACGCGCCGCGCCACCAGCGACGGGAATGCAGGTGTGGGTTATTGCGAACAACTCCCCATGCCAACGATCTGCCGTCCCGCCGCCCGACTGTGAAACGGGATTCAAACGGTGAGATTCAGGTACCTCACAGTCTAAAGTGGGATTCACACGGTGAGATTCACGTACCTCACAGTCTAAAGTGGGATTCACACGGTGAGATTCACGTACCTCACAGTCTAAAGTGGGATTCACACGGTGAGATTCACGTACCTCACAGTCTAAAGTGGGATTCACACGATGAGATTCACGTACCTCGCAGTCTAAAGTGGGATTCACATGGTGAGATTCACGTACCTCACAGTCTAAAGTGGGATTCACATGGTGAGATTCACGTACCTCGCAGTCTAAAGTGGGATTCACACGGTGAGATTCACGTACCTCACAGTCTAAAGTGGGATTCACGCTGTGAGATTCACGTACCTCACAGTCTAAAGTGGTATTCACACGATGAGATTCACGTACCTCGCAGTCTAAAGTGGGATTCACATGGTGAGATTCACGTACCTCACAGTCTAAAGTGGGATTCACATGGTGAGATTCACGTACCTCACAGTCTAAAGTGGGATTCACACGGTGAGATTCACGTACCTCACAGCCTAAAGTGGGATTCACACGGTGAGATTCACGTACCTCACAGTCTAAAGTGGGATTCACACGGTGAGATTCACGTACCTCACAGTCTAAAGTGGGATTCACATGGTGAGATTCACGTACCTCACAGTCTAAAGTGGGATTCACACGGTGAGATTCACGTACTTCACGGTCTAAAGTGAGATTCACATGGTGAGATTCACGTACCTCACAGTCTAAAGTGGGATTCACACGGTGAGATTCACGTACCTCGCAGTCTAAAGTGGGATTCACACGGTGAGATTCACGTACCTCACAGTCTAAAGTGGGATTCACACGGTGAGATTCACGTAACTCAGTCCCGTGAGATTCATGTACCTCACAGTCTAAAGTGGGATTCACACGGTGAGATTCACTAACCTCGCAGTCTAAAGTGGGATTCACACGGTGAGATTCACGTACCTCACAGTCTAAAGTGGGATTCACACGGTGAGATTCACGTACCTCACAGTCTAAAGTGGGATTCACACGGTGAGATTCACGTACCTCACAGTCTAAAGTGGGATTCACACGGTGAGATTCACGTACCTCACAGTCTAAAGTGGGATTCACACGGTGAGATTCACGTACCTCACTGGGTGTTTGTCTGAGACAGATCCTGCTGAGATTCATGTACCACACAGGGTGTGTATCTGAGACAAATCCTGCTAAGATTCATGTACCTCACAGGGTGTTTGTCTGAGACAGATCCTGCTGAGATTCATGTACCACACAGGGTGTGTGTCTGAGACAAATCCTGCTGAGATTCATGTACCTCACAGAGTGTTTGTCTGAGGCAAATCTGCTGAGATTCTGTACTCGAATACAATCTCTTTGTCTAAAATGTAGGGTTCCATTTCCCTTAGACATAATTTTCCCCTGTAATCGTTGGCGACATTTACCCCTAAAAAGGAACAGAATCTCATGAGATTTTGAACCCTGTGAGGTATATAAATCACACCGTGTGAATTCCGCTTAACAAGGAACAGAATCTCATGAGATTTTGAACCCTGTGAGGTACATGAATCACACCGTGTGAATTCCACTTAACAAGGAACAGAATCTCATGAGATTTTGAACCCTGTGAGGTACATGAAGCACACCGTGGGAATAGAACTTTAGAGCTACGAGACCAGCATGCAATGCGCTCTGCGCTCACTGGGGATTCGTGCAGTCAGATATACGCATGTTATTCCTCTCTTTTCTTTTATGATCAATTTTCTATCTAATTCTCAATTCACATATACAGTGTCCAGTTTTACAATTTTCCTTCATTACTTTAGTACTCATTGGTGTGTCGTTTCATGCACCAGCACATCATGTCTAGAGTATTGTGGTCTATGTACATTGCTCCCTTCTTGTATGTATCCTATCTCCCCGCCCCCTTGAATATTTGTAACTAACTGAAGTGCAGCCTCCTCGGATTCTTAGTCTTAGTCACCCTTGTATTTTCCCTAACATTGACATACCCTCCTCGGCGTCGGCAGAGCCCTGACTACAGAAGTATGTCGCTCTGGTACGTGATGTATGCGGCCACTCAGAGGGCCCCCAGCAGGAGATCTAGCAAGAAAATGGCCTCGGCAGAACGACGTAACAGGGACACCTAAACTGCTTAAGACTGACCTCGCCATTATCATCCACCTGATACAAAGTGTCCATAGGAAACACATAGGAGTGTGTATCACCATACCTGGAGTATACAGATATATCCATCTAATACAAAATGTCCGTAGAAAACACATGGGCAACGTATATCTACAATCCTGGGGCAAACAGATATGTTGTATGCTCCGGGTTGCAAAAGCCGGTGCATACGGAAGAAATGTGAGTATTGAGAAATAGAGCATACATCAGTATGTCAGTGCATTATAATTAGTATCAGTATAGAATTAATATCAGTACCCCACTCGTCAAGAAAAGGTGGATAACAAATACAATATAGACTGGTTTCAGATAAATGCGGCTTTAAAGGGGGCGTCCACCAACCACGACAAGGCTGCGACAACGGCTTTCCGACAGGGTCCACGACAGCTCTACGATTGGAAGCCTTGTCGTAGCCTTGTCATGGTTGGTGGACCACAGTTCCTGACAAGAGGCTACGACAAGGCCACGACAGGCTGCGACATGAAGCTTGTCGGGGGCCTGTCGGAGGCCTTCCGACAAGGTTACGACAAAATCGAACATGTTCGATTTTGGAGCCGTGTCGTGGCGTGTCGTAGCATGTCGGGAGGTTGTCGCAGAGGTCTACAATAGAATATTTAGGTGGAGCGTGCACTTCCTGACAGGCTGTGACAAGGGGTCACGACAGCTCCCCTCCTCACGACAATACTGCGACAAGGCACCGATTGGAACTTTCTTGTCGGCGCATGTCGCAGCCCAGTCGTGGTTGGTGGACGCCCCCTCTTATGCACCTCGGACTTGCCTCAAGGCAATATCCTCGCATGAGCGTTAACTCCTCGGAGCATACCTCCGCTTGTATCTGAAACCAGTCAATATTGTGTATATTGAACCTATATGCACGTTAAGTGATATTTAAATATTAATCAGACAACCATCATCCTTCATATTTAACCATTTATGTCATCAATATCTAAGACCGCGTGTACTACTCAAGCAAGACCTGCCTCTGAATAAGATTGAATAAAGTTCTAACCGAAAAAAAAGACAAAAAAATCCAAGGCAAACAAGAACAGAAAAGATATGGGCATCCTTAAGGTGGAGAATCTCGAGCCCGACCCGGCTTCCTACCCGGCCGACCTCGCGAGTATCAAAACGCGCTGAATTATTGATACATCTTTTGCCTTTTATCTACCACGTGAGTCATGAATATGCTAAGCCACCTGGTCGTGGAGACACCACTCGGGCATGTTTTACTCGACAGTGGCTGCTTCCCCGGCTGTGTTTTATAAATTAACCCGGTCCGGACTCCGCTAATATGACAGCTGAGTGTGTGTAACGTGTACGCACCTTTTAGTGTTACGACAGCGGGGAACGACGCGTCGTGAATAAGATATGAAAAAAGCCCCGAGCAATTCTGAATTCACTCATCTTCAGTATTTAAGGATTTATGGTTCTTCTCCCTAAAGGTTTTGTGGAAATATATAGAATCTGTCTTTTTTGTTTCCTTTCTCAGTTGTTGTATAACGTGAGATATGATTACACAAAAATATATAATTTGGATCTGTAGAATATATCAAATATTATTATCCACATAATACAGAGTGTCCATAGAAAACACATGGGCAGAGTGTACCTACATACCCAGAACATACAGATATATCCACCTCACAAAAGTGTCCATAGAAAACACATGGGCAGCGTGTACCTACATACCCGCAGCATACAGATATGTTGTATGCTCCGGGTTTCAAAAATTGGCGCATACGGAAAAATGCTCACTGAAAAATAGTGCATACCTAAAATTAACTAATATCAGTACGCCACTTGTCAGGAAGCGGTAGATAATAAATACAATAGACTGGTTTCAGATAAAAGCCGTTGTATTATCCTTGGAGTTGCGCAATTACTGCGCGTCAACTCCTCGGGGCCTACGACAGCTGGTATCTGAAACCAGTCAATATTCCGTATACATGAAAGTGTATTCCTGCCTCAACTTATTGGATTCTTCCCCAGACATGCTGCAAGAAATAACCGCTGATTGGTAAAACAAAACGAAAAGAAAAAACAACACGATATAGTCTGCGGTACACAGAAACACCTGTGTCGGGCTTTATCCTCCGGACCGCGTTTCTAGCAGTAATCATTATACACCCATGCAGTATATTTGATAATTACGTACTGCTGCTGCCTGTGCAGTATTTGACCATGCTGTACAAGCTACAAAACGAGATGATAATTTACGGTTCGTACGGAACGAGGCATTTATCAGGAGTTCCGTACGAACCGTAATTCACCGTCGAGTTATATCTTGTACAGGCATGGTGAGTCGTTTTATATTTACTACATACACAAAATTAAAAAAAAACTAAACTTAAGTTGACCTAAGAACTAATATTTCAGTCGACGCGTAGGGAAGAGTATTCCGTATTTTGCCGTACGGAACACTATCTTAACGTTATATGGCGAAACGGTGAAACAGAATATACTCCATGGGTATATAGTAAACGGTGCGTATTTCCAGTATATATACGGAATGGGTATATAGTAAACGGTGCGTATTTACAGTTTATACGGCATGGGTATATAGTAAACGGTGCGTATTTATAGTATACACGGCATGGGTATATAGTAAACGGTGCATATTTACAGTATATACGGCATGGGTATATAGTAAACGGTGCGTATTTACAGTAAATACGGCATGGGTATATAGTAGACGGTGCATATTTCCAGTATATACAGCATGGGTATATAGTAGACGGTGCATATTTCCAGTATATATACGACATGAGTATATAGTAAACGGTGCGTATTTCCAGTTTATACGTCATGGGTATATAGTAAACGGTGCATATTTATAGTATTACGTCATGGTTATATAGTAAACGGTGCGTATTTCCAGTATATACGTCAGGGTATATAGTAAACAGTGCATATTTACAGTATATACGTCATGGGTATATAGTAAACGGTGCATATTTCCAGTATATACGTCATGGGTATATAGTAAACGGTGCGTATTTCCAGTATATACGTCATGGGTATATAGTAAACGGTGCGTATTTACGGTATATACGTCATGGGTATACAGTATTAATCATGTACAGAACCCCGTGTAGTAGACTGTGAATGCACCTTACCTGTGGACAGCCGGTGAAGGTACGTTAAAGCCATGGTAAACGGCCCCCACGTCCTCTCCACTCCTCCTTTTATATGTCCGCGCCTGTCTCAGCCGTAAGTTCACAGATACCGCCGTGGCGGGGGGCAGATCCTTTAAGATCCCCCGGAGAGCCAGGTGTGTCGGTGTGTCGGTGTGTCGGTGTGTCGGTGTGTCGGTGTGTCGGTGTGTCGGTGTGTCGGTGTGTCAGGTGTGTCGGTGTGTCAGGTGTGTCAGGTGTGTCAGGTGGGTCTAGTACTCCTCCTGTCACGCTGAGTCCACGTGACCTCTGACACCCCGCCTCGCCTCCAGTAAGGTGACGGCAGGTGGACCGCCGGGGTGCTGTGGGAGGGGCGGGGGTCCAGGGGGCGAGGGTGGGGTCCACAGGGCCCAGCAGGAGGAGGGTGGTGGGGAGGGGCCAGCAGGGTAGCAGGCCACCGCAGAAGCCACGCCTTAAAAGGTCGCTGATCCTCCCCCCTTATTGGCGGAGACTAGGTCTTCCTCCGCTCCTTTAATCCGGGGATCATCCTCGCCACCCCTCAGTTTATTCTCTATTCCGGGGAGATTCACGTATTTCTGAGATTATCCACCACACCGCGGACACCGCGTTAATCCTCACACGAGTCTGTGTTGTATATTAATCCTCTTGTCCTGATATAATCCTCTTGTCTGGAGATAATCTCCCTACACCCCGGAGACGATGTTTTAATCCATGCCGGATCTGTGTAAATCTATGTGGGGTGATGTCTCCCGTCTCAGCCACCAAATCCAAACCAAGTTCAAATAGTGTAAATATGGATGATAATAATCCAAGCCCCAGTTCAGCTGTAATATATATATATATATGGATAATATTAATCCAAATCCAAGTTCAGCTGTAGATATGGATATTATTAATCCAAACCCAATTTCAACTGTAATGGATATGGATAATGATAATCCATATCCAAGTTCACCTGTAATAGATATATATATATGGATGTTAATAATCTAAATCCAAGTTCATCTATAACATATATGGATAATAATAATCCAAATCCAAGTTCATGTATAACATATATGGATGATAATAATCCAGATCCAAGTTCATCTATAACATATATGGATAATAATAATCCAAATCCAAGTTCATGTATAACATATATGGATGATAATAATCCAGATCCAAGTTCAGCTATAACATATATGGATAATAATAATCCAGATTCAGGTTCAGCTATAGACACGGATGATAATGATAATAAGTCCAGCTGAAGATCTGGATATCCGTTGGTGGATTGTGAGACACGCTCCGTGAGAGATCCCCTCCGGACTCCCGGGTCCTGGGAGCACGTCTCTGGTAATCTCCGTGTCGGGGCGAGCAGCTCGGGGGTTCCGGCGACTGACGGAGCAGCTCAGCGTGCAGCGTGCAGCGTGCAGCGTGCAGCGTGCAGCGTGCAGCGTGCAGCGTGCAGCGTGCAGCGTGCAGCGTGCAGCGTGCAGCGTGCAGCGTGCAGCGTGCAGCGTGCAGCGTGCAGCGTGCAGCGCGCAGCGGGCAGCGTGCAGCGTGCAGCGTGCAGCGTGCAGCGTGCAGCGCGTGAAACCCGGCGGAGAGCACGTGCGACGAGGCGTCCTCCAGGGCGGGCAGGCAGCGGGCGGCACGCGAGTCTGAGTTTACCCGGAGCCCCTGCGACGACCAGCGGGCGACTCCGACACGTCCTCCTCCTACTCCTACTCCTCCTGTACGTTCTCCACCAACCTCCACCACTGGAGTGCGCCGCCGCCACAACTACCACTACCACCACCCTCAACCAGTAGCGCCACCGCCGCCGCCGCCGCCGGGGTCGTCGCTGCAGCCAGGGGAGGACAACACACGCGCCTAGCACGGTCCGCTCCCTCCACGGCCCGCCTTCTGCACGGTCCGCCTTCTCCACGGCCCGCCTTCTCCACGGTCCGCCTTCTCCATGCCCCGCCTTCTCCACGCCCCGCCTTCTCCACACCCCGCCTTCTCCACGGTCCGCCTTCTCCATGCCCCGCCTTCTCCACAGTCCGCCTTCTCCACGCCTCGCCTTCTCCACAGTCCGCCTTCTCCACGCCCCGCCTTCTCCACGCCCCGCCTTCTCCACGCCCCGCCTTCTCCACGGTCCGCCTTCTCCATGCCCCGCCTTCTCCACGGTCCTCCTTCCTCCACGCCCCGCCTTCTCCATGGTCCGCCTTCTTCACGGCCCGCCTTCTCCACGGCCCGCCTTCTCCACGGCCCGCCTTCTCCACGCCCCGCCTTGTCCACGGCCCGCCTTCTCCATGCCCCGCCTTCTCCACGGCCCGCCTTCTCCACGGCCCGCCTTCTCCATGGTCCGCCTTCTTCACGGCCCGCCTTCTCCACGGCCCGCCTTCTCCACGCCCCGCCTTGTCCACGGCCCGCCTTCTCCACGGCCCGCCTTCTCCACGGCCCGCCTTCTCCATGGTCCGCCTTCTTCACGGCCCGCCTTCTCCACGGCCCGCCTTCTCCACGCCCCGCCTTGTCCACGGCCCGCCTTCTCCATGCCCCGCCTTCTCCACGCCCTGCCTTCTCCACGGCCCGCCTTCTCCATGGTCCGCCTTCTTCACGGCCCGCCTTCTCCACGGCCCGCCTTCTCCACGGTCCGCCTTCTCCACGGCCCGCCTTCTCCATGGTCCGCCTTCTTCACGGCCCGCCTTCTCCACGGTCCGCCTTCTCCACGGCCCGCCTTCTCCACGGTCCGCCTTCTCCAATGCCCGCCTTCTCCACGGTCCGCCTTCTCCACGGTCTGCCTTCTCCAATGCCCGCCTTCTCCACGGTCCGCCTTCTCCACGGTCCGCCTTCTCCACGGCCCGCCTTCTCCACGCCCCGCCTTCTCCACGGCCCGCCTTCTCCACGGTCCGCCTTCTCCACGGCCCGCCTTCTCCACGGTCCGCCTTCTCCACGGCCCGCCTTCTCCACGGTCCGCCTTCTCCACGGTCCGCCTTCTCCACGGCCCGCCTTCTCCACGCCCCGCCTTCTCCACGGTCCGCCTTCTCCATGCCCCGCCTTCTCCATGCCCCGCCTTCTCCACGCCCCGCCTTCTCCACGGTCTACCTTCTCCACGCCCCGCCTTCTCCACGGTCCGCCTTCTCCACGGCCCGCCTTCTCCATGGCCCGCCTTCTCCACGGTCCGCCTTCTACACGGCCCGCCTTCTCCACGGCCCGCCTTCTCCACGGTCCGCCTTCTACACGGCCCGCCTTCTCCACGGCCCGCCTTCTCCACGGCCCGCCTTCTCCACGGTCCGCCTTCTCCACGGCCCGCCTTCTCCACGGTCCACCCTTCTCCATGGTCCGCTTACTCCACGGTCCGCCTTCTCCACGGTCCGCCTGACCCGGGAGTTGTTGCCGTCTCTGTCTCCCTCTCCGCTTCTCTCTGTCTCTCTCTCTCTGTCTCTCTCGCCTCTCTCCCTCCTTATCTTCCTCTCCCTCTCTCCCTCGTTCCCCCTATCTCCTTTCTCTCCCTCTCTCCCTTTCGCTTTCCCTCTCTCTGTGTCTCCCTCCCTCCCTCTGTCTCCCTCTCTTTCTCTCTCTGTCACTCCGCCTGTCTGCCTCTCTCTCCTTCTCCCACTCTCCCTCTCTCGGTGTCTCCCTCCATCTCTTCCTCTCTCTCTCCCTCTCTCTCTCCTTCTCTCTCCCTCTTTCTTTGTCTCTCCCTCCCTTTCTCTCTGCCTCTCTCTCTCTCTCTCTGCCTCTCTCTCTGCCTCTCCCTTCTCTCTCTCCCTGTCTCTTTGTCTCTCTCTGTCTCTCTCTCCCTATCTTTCTGTATCTCCCTCTCACTTTCTAGCTATTTCTCTCTCTCTCAGTCTCTCTCTTCCTATCCCTTCCTATCTCTCCTCTCCTTTCCTCTCTCTCTTTCCCTCTTCCTCTCTCCCTCCCTATCTCTCCCTCTCTCTCCCTCCCTCGCTGTCTCTCTGTCTTGGTCTCCTTCTCTCCTCTCTCTCTCTTCCTATTTCTTCTGTATCTCTCTGTCTCTCTCTATATCTCTCTCTCTGTTTGTCTGTCTCTTTCTCTCTCTCTCTCCGCCTCCCTCCCTCTGTCTCTCTCTTTCTCTCTGTCTCTCTGGCTCTCTCTCCCTTTCTCTCTCCCTGTCTTTCTTTCCCTCTCGCTCCTCCCTCTCTGTGTCTCTCTCCCTCTCTGTGTCTCTCTCCCTTCCCTGTCTCTCCCTCTCTTTCCCTCTCTCCCTATTTCTGTCTCTCTCTGTCTCTCTCTCTGTCTGTCTATGTCTCTGTATCCCTCTGTATCTCCCTGTCTCTCTCTATATCTCTCTGTCTGTCTGTCTCTCTTTCTCTCTCTCAGCCTCCCTCCCTCTGTATCTCTCTCTCTGTCTTTCTCTGTCTCTGTATCTCTCTGCATCTCCCTGTCTCTCTCCCTCTTTCTATGTCTCTCCCTCCCTCCCTCTGTCTCTCTCTCTCTGTCTTTCTCTGTCTCTGTATCTCTCTGTATCTTCCTGTCTCTCTCCCTGTCTCTCTCCGCCTCCCTCCCTCCCTCCCTCTGTCTCTCTCTCTCTCTGTCTTTCTCTGTCTCTGTATCTTCCTGTCTCTCTCCCTCTCTCTCCGCCTCTCTCCCTCCTCGCCCTACCCTTCTCCTTCCGCCACACCCTGTTCTCAGACGGTGGCAGGAAGCCACGGGCGTCGGACCGGGGCCGCGGTGCTCTGTTCTCTAGACGTGTACAGGTGAGGGGAAGGTGGTGTGGAGGAAGCGCGAGGGGGCCCGCGCCAAACCACAGAGTCTTATTAAAGGGGAGGGCGCGCCGACGGAAGCGCGGCCAGGTAGAGTTTCCTTCTTAGGCTGGATCAAGCACCTGAGGTGAAACATGAGGTGTAGGGGGGCGGCTGGAGGCGGTTTGAACCTGGGGATGGGTGAGTGAGGTCGGGGATGAATGTGGGGTAAAGAGAGGGAGGGAGGGGGTGGAGAAAGGTTGTGGGTATAGGACGGGGGGGGGAGGGTAGAGAAGGGTTGCGGGTATAGAGAGGGGGGAAGGTACAGAAGGGTTGTGGGTAGAGGTAGGAGAAGGGTAGTACAGTAGGGGTTTGGGTTTTAGGTCACCATGTTAGGGGTTCACGGTAAGGTGAGTTTTGTACAGTAGTGTTGTTGGTTTAGTACAGGGAGATATAGGGTAGTACAGTAGTGTTGTTGGTTTAGTACAGGGAGGTATAGGGTAGTAGAGTAGGGCTGTGAGTTTTAGGTCACCATGTTAGGGGTTAACGTAAGGTGAGTTTTGTACAGTAGTGTTGTTGGTTTAGTACAGGGAGATATAGGGTAGTACAGTAGTGTTGTTGGTAGAGGTAGGTGAGTTTTGTACAGTAGTGCTGTTTGTTTAGTACAGGGAGATATAGGGTAGTAGAGTAGGGCTGTGGGTAGAGGTAGGTGAGTTTTGTACAGTAGTGCTGTTTGTTTAGTACAGGGAGATATAGGGTAGTACAGTAGGGTTGTGGGTAGAGGTAGGTGAGTTTTGTACAGTAGTGCTGTTTGTTTAGTACAGGGAGATATAGGGTAGTACAGTAGGGTTGTGGGTAGAGGTAGGTGAGTTTTGTACAGTAGTGCTGTTTGTTTAGTACAGGGAGATATAGGGTAGTACAGTAGGGTTGTGGGTAGAGGTAGGTGAGTTTTGTACAGTAGTGCTGTTTGTTTAGTACAGGGAGATATAGGGTAGTACAGAAGGGTTGTGGGTTTTAGGTCACCATGTTAGGGGTTAACGGTAAGTTGAGTTTTGTAGAGTAGTGCTGTGGGCTTTACGTGAGCTGGTTTAGGGGGTAACGTTAACGCACTAGGCGATGCTGACTGATGTCTATCTTACATGGAGGAGACTGGCAGGTGGGCGTGTGGACGGTTCGGACTGCGGGCAGTGGAGCAGGTTATCCCGGCCTCAGCCAAGCGGAATGGCGGCCAAGAGAGCAGCACCGGGCGACCGGCCAATCGTCCGCGGTACGCTCCCTGCATGCCTGGACTGGGAATGGCTTCACGGGTGCAGTTTGCTGACCAGGCTCCGGAGTATCTCACCTCCAGTAGGTGTCGTGTCGTATCTCACCCTAACTACTCTTTCACCCCATAGACTTAACATTGGGAACTCGTATCCAACGCCCATTGAGTATTTAGTAAAACATACTGAATCGGGGATTATGTCACAATGGTTAGCCCATTAGTCATTGCGAGGGGTGAGATGAATTCAGAAACCTTTTTCATGTTTAGGATCAGAGCGCGATTCCATCTCATTGGGGTTACAGTAATTCATGTGGCTTTGCCTTGTTAATTACTACGCGATTGATACTCGATGGGATCCAAGCTCTGACCTCCAGTAGGTGTCGCTGTCTCTCACTTCCAGTAGGTGTCGCTGTCTCACCTCCAGTAGGTGTCGCTGTCACTCTCCTCCAGTGGGTGTCGCTGTCTCTTACCTCCAGTAGGTGTCACTGTCTCACCTCCACTAGGTGTCGCTGTCTTACCTCCACTAGGTGTCGCTGTCTCTCACCTCCAGTAGGTGTCGCTGTCTCTCACCTCCAGTAGGTGTCGCTGTCTCTAACCTCCAGTAGGTGTCGCTGTCTCTTACCTCCAGTCGCTGTCTCTCACCTCCAGTAGGTGTCGCTGTCTCACCTCCAGTAGGTGTCGCTGTCTCTGACCTCCAGTAGGTGTCGCTGTCTCTCATCTCCAGTAGGTGTCACTGTCTCTCACCTCCAGTAGGTGTCGCTGTCTCACCTCCAGTAGGTCGCTGTCTCTGACCTCCAGTAGGTGTCGCTGTCTCTGACCTCCAGTAGGTGTCGCTGTCTCTCATCTCCAGTAGGTGTCGCTGTCTCTGACCTCCAGTAGGTGTCGCTGTCTCTCACCTCCAGTAGGTGTCGCTGTCACTCTCCTCCAGTAGGTGTCTCTGACCTCCAGGTGTCGCTGTCTCTCACCTCCAGTCGCTGTCTCTCATCTCCAGTAGGTGTCGCTGTCTCTCATCTCCAGTAGGTGTCGCTGTCTCTCATCTCCAGTAGGTGTCGCTGTCTCACCTCCAGTAGGTGTCGCTGTCTCTGACCTCCAGTAGGTGTCGCTGTCTCTCATCTCCAGTAGGTGTCGCTGTCTCTGACCTCCAGTAGGTGTCGCTGTCTCTCACCTCCAGTAGGTGTCTCTGACCTCCAGTAGGTGTCGCTGTCTCTCACCTCCAGTAGGTGTCGCTGTCACTCTCCTCCAGTAGGTGTCTCTGACCTCCAGGTGTCGCTGTCTCTCACCTCCAGTCGCTGTCTCTCATCTCCAGTAGGTGTCGCTGTCTCTCATCTCCAGTAGGTGTCGCTGTCTCTGACCTCCAGTAGGTGTCGCTGTCTCTCATCTCCAGTAGGTGTCGCTGTCTCTGACCTCCAGTAGGTGTCGCTGTCACTCTCCTCCAGTAGGTGTCTCTGACCTCCAGTAGGTGTCGCTGTCTCTCACCTCCAGTCGCTGTCTCTCATCTCCAGTAGGTGTCGCTGTCTCTCATCTCCAGTAGGTGTCGCTGTCTCTCATCTCCAGTAGGTGTCGCTGTCTCTAACCTCCAGTAGGTGTCGCTGTCTCTTACCTCCAGTCGCTGTCGCTGTCTCTCATCTCCAGTAGGTGTCGCTGTCTCTCACCTCCAGTAGGTGTCGCTGTCACTCTCCTCCAGTAGGTGTCTCTGACCTCCAGTAGGTGTCGCTGTCTCTCACCTCCAGTCGCTGTCTCTCATCTCCAGTAGGTGTCACTGTCTCACCTCCACTAGGTGTCGCTGTCTTACCTCCACTAGGTGTCGCTGTCTCTCACCTCCAGTAGGTGTCGCTGTCTCTCACCTCCAGTAGGTGTCGCTGTCTCTAACCTCCAGTAGGTGTCGCTGTCTCTTACCTCCAGTCGCTGTCTCTCACCTCCAGTAGGTGTCGCTGTCTCACCTCCAGTAGGTGTCGCTGTCTCTGACCTCCAGTAGGTGTCGCTGTCTCTCATCTCCAGTAGGTGTCACTGTCTCTCACCTCCAGTAGGTGTCGCTGTCTCACCTCCAGTAGGTGTCGCTGTCTCTGACCTCCAGTAGGTGTCGCTGTCTCTCACCTCCAGTAGGTGTCGCTGTCTTACCTCCAGTAGGTGTCGCTGTCTCTCACCTCCAGTAGGTGTCGCTATCTCTCACCTCTAGCAGGTGTTGCTGTCTCTTACATGTCCCTAACACCCCTTTATCTGCGCAGGCATCCTCTGGACCCACTAAGTGGTCCTGATAAGCGTGCTGATGTGAGCTAATGTGGGATGATGTGAAGTGATCAGAGCTGATTAGAGCTAATGTGGGATGATGTGAACTGATTAGAGCTGATGTGAGCTAATGTGGGATGATGTGAAGTGATCAGAGCTGATGTGACCTAATGTGGGATGATGTGAAGTGATCAGAGCTGATGTGAGCTAATGTGAGATCATCTAAATGTATGTATACATGAGAAATCCCACTTGAGGGTTCCTGCTTCACGTTTTGCGGATTGCAGAATAGCGACCAGAGATTTAAAGTTTTGCTCCGGATTCTTTGCGGATCGTATTATAACTGTATCGTCAAATATATATATTCAATCAAAAGTCTAATGAACCTTTCACCTATATCGGTGAAAATGTGGCATATCCGTATGTGCCTACATACACACTCCCTATATATACGTTTTCAAGAACACGTTGTATTAGGTGGATAATATATCTGGTTTCTTGAACTCTTCTACCCATACCTACCATGGCTTATCCCGACCATATTAACCGACTATTTCCCAGCTCTAACCTATTTTTAGAACAGGGACGTTCTACTTTGTGGTTAAGCTCCAACTGACATGCTCCGAGCAATAAATTGAGCAAACATAATTTTTGGCAAATGGTTGCGGATCATGCTACCGTGTCCAGTCGTGGGACGGAGTCGTTGATTGGTGGTGTGAGTTTTTCCTGGTCTGGCCGAGGAGTCACAGAATCTCTCTCCTGTATGCGCGAGCTGCTCCGGACTTGAGTCCTTCGTGTGGAGTCCGTACCGTGAAATACTCTACCTCCAATGTGATCTGACTCTAAGATCCAACCATGATGTGTCATGAATCATGGATACATTACAATCTAGGTTAATTTGGATGGAATACAATGAAATCTGAAATATCATCTTAACCTGGTGTAAATTTTCATAGGCTTAACATCAGGAATTTGTACTCAACAGGCTTGCGAGTATGGTAAGGCATACTTTATGGGCGATAAGCAGATACATATTTCCTGGCTAAGATAAAATCGGAAACATATTCTTGTCTGGTCTGAGTCCCTTTTCGCCGTCTTGTTTGGAGCACTTTGGAATATACACTTGGCTATCACCTCGTTCATATTACTGTTTCCTCCAAACTTGATGGCGAACAGGTACACAGACCTGATCGGTTCTATAAAATAAACACCCATCTTTGGTGATTGTGCTATTATTCTACTTCAAACTTCTTTCTCAATCCTTTATCCGATTATATCTCCGGGCATCGTTTCCTAAATCCATTCCAACCTCTCTCCCTTTTCGGTTTGCAACTAGCCGATCAGTCTCGGCTAGTTGCGCGTGTGGGTAACGCATTAAGACCCTGCTCTCTGTATTTACTTTGGCATGCTACACTAACCCCGACTAGCGTTGAATAGCGCCTCGCACGTTCAATAGCGGGAGCGATACGATTAAAGCTGAGATAGTTATAAATATCCTCCCCAGCTAGCGCTGTAAGTGCCCACCAGATGGTGCTAGTGTGCCGCAGCGAGACATCCCACTTTGAAGTTTATTTTTCTCTTTATATATTCTTCTCGCTTCTCTCGATTCTCAATGCCTTCAGACTGCGGGCGGATTCTGCCACTTTCAGGTGTGTGAAGGGAGCGCCTTGCCTGTCTACCCGAGTGGAGGATTAGGTTGCAATATGACAATATCAGGGGCTGTAGGGGGTCAGGATGGACCAATAAGCAGTGTTCCCTTGTGTGTTTTTACCTCTATACATGGATCGATATGCCATGTCTGGTTCCTATTACACTCCTTTCCGCCAAAAAGAAACACCATCTTCGCATGTAGGCTCAAGTGGTGGTACATTTTGATGGATGTCTGACATTTTGGGAACCTGCTCATATATTCTGCGACTGGTTTCTATTTATCGCCTGTATTTTGGTTCAATCATGTTGTAGAACATGCTCGTTTCGCATGGAGAAGATTTGGTATCACTTATGATAATGCATATAGATATTCCCACACCGATGATAAACTATCTATATGATGATGATTTCTGTCATGTATTTGTCAAGATTACGCATATATATATATATATATATATATATATATATATATATATATATATATATATATATACATATATATATATATATATATATACATATATATATATACATATTTATATACATATGTATACATATGTATATATATATGATATATATATATATATACATATTTATATACATTTGTATACATATGTATATAAATATGATATATACATATATGATATATAAATATTTAATATATCTATATTTATATATTCATATTTCATGGCTTGTTAAATCTATATCGCGGCAAGCAGGCATCCACCCACCCCACACAAAGCAGCTTTTCAGATTTCAGACTTGGGAAATATGGATTATATATATATATATATATATATATATATATATATATATATATATATAGACATAGATATATTTAGATGTCTAAGTCTGAACCCAGGGGAGTTGAAGCCTGGCTCCTATTTGATATCATGGCTGTGGTGGAATCCAATTCGCCAGTCGGGGGGTTGTGGGTTGTGACGGGGTCGGGCGCTGACAGTGGGGGGGGGGGGGGGGGGGCGCTGACAAGGGGGGGGGGTGAAGGGGCCTGTGGTGGGGCCTCATTGAGTAGGAGGGGGTACGCAGGGGGTTGGGGTGGTTATCTGGGCAGAAGGGGTCCAGGGGAAGAAGGGTCAAGCATCGCGCGGCCGATAGCGCCGATAGGGGCGGGCAAATCCAGCAGGTAATCAATAAGCAGCCGATAGATAACCATCTTACAGTGCCGCCGTCCGGCACCAGGCCAGCTGGTCGGCCGGCAGGGGAGGGGCGGGAGGAGGAGGGGGGAGGGAGAGAGAGAGGAAATGAGAGATGGAAGACAGAGGCAGGGAGGGGAGAGGGAGGCAGGGAGGGGGAGGAGGAGGAGGGAGTGTGGAGGGGAGAGAGAGAGAGAGAGAGAGAGAGAGAGAGAGAGAGAGAGATAGAGAGGGGTGGTTGAAGGGCGGGGGAAAGGGAGGGAGGCAGAGAGAGAAAGGGAGGGAGGCAGAGAGAGAGAGGGAAAAAGGTAGAGAGAGAAGGAGGGAGGCAGAGAGAAAGGGAGGGAGGGAGGGAGGCAGACAGAGAGGGAGGAGAGAGAGAGGGAGGGAGGGAGGAGAGAGAGAGGGAGGGAGGGAGACAGTCAGAGAGTCAGAGAGGGAGGAGAGAGAGGGAGGAGAGAGAGAGGGATGGAGGGAGACAGTCAGACAGGGAGGCGGGGTGGGGTGGGAGGATTACGGCATGTGTCGGAGGCCGGGTTATGTGTGGATATAGAACCCCCCCCCCCCCCGGCTCACCCCCCCCCCCCCCCGGCTCACCCCCCCCCCCCCCCCGGCTCACCCCCCCCGGCTCGCCCCCCGGGAGACCCCCTGCAGCGCCGACGTCGATACCGAGACCCCTCCGTCTAGTCGCCGTGCTGTAAGGCGGCCCGGGATTATATGTGTTTTTAACTCAACCTGTCTACACCGAGCTACGGGGTGGCTGCTCGCTCCGAGTCAGGAGCCCGGTTTAAATGCCGAGAGCGGTGTTTTTACCGGAGTTCAGAGTCATTATCAAATGAATCCACAGGGGGCGGAAGGCGCAAGTCTGAGCTGTGATATGAGAGCTGTATAGAAATAAAGAAGAAACCAACACGTTTTGGTCAAAGTCGTCATTCCCTACGAGTTTGATGTGAAGTGATATGAACGAGGCGAAAGCCGATTGAATATCACATAACGTTCAAACGAGTTGGAGAACAACGACTTTAAACAAAACTAGTTGCTTTCTGTATTCATCTCACCCCTGTGCACACTAGAAGGATGGATGATACACAGGATATAAACCATGGAGAACAGACTGCAATACTCGTTGAGGCATGGAGAACAAGTTGCCAGTGTGAAGCCTTCAGGACAAAAGACCTGGGGCCCGTTTCAATAGTCTGTAGGACGTCCGTTATTGGGTGCAGTGACACGATAGCGACAGATTGCGTTGCAGTAGTTTAGTGACAACCGATTCTGTGACATAGGGTAATAGACGGGCGCAAATAGTGGCATGTACCATTTCAGAAGTGGGTGTCCAGTCACTGTAGTGGTCACTAGTGTGTCCTAAATAGCGAGAGGGTATACCCTCTCGCTTCTATTGTCACAAACGTGTAACTTCTCTTCCCGTAGTAATTAAGCTGTGAAACTTTAACCCCAGCTAGGGACACATGCAACTTATAAACATGCCAAATATGAAGGATATCGGTCCATGCAATCTAATGATATTCACATTTGAATTTTGTCATAGAAAATGCTGCTCTGATAGCCAGTGTAGGATTTCTCAAGCCTGTCACTAATTTCTGCAGCGACTTTTACCTTGACACTACTTGTTCCCGAGAGCACGAACACCATCCATTGTAAGGCCCAGGCAGCAATGTCACTATGTCACCAACATTGAACTGACACACCACCCCAATAGTGACATGCCTTCTGGAACGAGAATTAAATTTGTCACTATTCCTGTCACTATTTGAGTCACTAAACATGTCACTAAGTGTTTTACTGACCCATTCTATTGAAACGGGCCCCAGGGGACGTAATTATGATTACAACTAATTTGGCATTTCCACCTTCCAATTATGGCCGATTATGACATTTAGCACCAATATTTTTGGGCTCATCTTGTTACCAAATGCTGCAAGAGGAACTATTTTTTTTAATAGAATCTGCCATTTATTAATGTGGCGTTTCCACCTGCCGATTATGACCACTGATAACGGCATTTTGCACCACTGAACGATTATATGACACATTCTACGCAATAATCGTCAGGTGGAACCAGAAGTGGTCAACGATTTCTCTCTCCCTCCTTACACAATATGGCACCACCGACCGACTTTTAAACCCACCGACGATTTCAAACCAGGTTGAATTAATTAGTGATGGTCTGCAGTTTACAACCGACATTCATTTATCAGTGTATCTTCAAATGGCAAATGGAAAAACATGCGGGCAGTGCAGGTCACCGATTATGCGCCACTGGGTACACAAGGAGAACCACCGACCGACTTTTCCACAGCGTGAGAATCATCAGTGGGGTTTTCGTTGGCAGGTGAAAACGTCACACAAGAAAACATCCCTACATTCTCTAAGTGCTTAAACCTATTCGTTTGTTTTGATTACGTATCAGTCGTCCATATCTTGTTCAATGAATACTCACAAGTCTCTCAATGAACGAGTCCACACGATATTATGCAGATGGCCTGTTGAAATATGATTTTCCCAGGTATGTCTTAATAGAGTTGTAATGATAAATATGATCCATTGTGGCGTTTGAATCTTAAAAAGGGGTGGATCTAGATGAGAAGCTAATGATCTCATAAAAAAAACATAATGGTAGGTAAACTAGCGCCAATCGCGTATTGCAAGAACCCTCCTGACAATGACTGTCATGTATGCTGGTCTTAAGGGCTGTACAATAGGGAATGAGATGCGGGGTGCAGGCAGGTTACGGAAGATGATCCATAGACTGAGTATATCCATGTATGTTGGTCTTAAGGGCTGTCCAATAGGGAATGAGAGGCGGGGTGCAGGCAGGTTACGGAAGATGATCCATAGACTGAGTATATCCATGTATGTTGGTCTTAAGGGCTGTCCAATAGGGAATGAGATGCGGGGTGCAGGCAGGTTACGGAAGATGATCCATAGACTGAGTATATCCATGTATGTTGGTCTTAAGGGCTGTCCAATAGGGAATGAGAGGCGGGGTGCAGGCAGGTTACGGAAGATGATCCATAGACTGAGTATATCCATGTATGTTGGTCTTAAGGGCTGTCCAATAGGGAATGAGAGGCGGGGTGCAGGCAGGTTACGGAAGATGATCCATAGACTGAGTATATCCATGTATGTTGGTCTTAAGGGCTGTCCAATAGGGAATGAGAGGCGGGGTGCAGGCAGGTTACGGAAGATGATCCATAGACTGAGTATATCCATGTATGTTGGTCTTAAGGGCTGTCCAATAGGGAATGAGAGGCGGGGTGCAGGCAGGTTACGGAAGATGATCCATAGACTGAGTATATCCATGTATGTTGGTCTTAAGGTCTGTCCAATAGGGAATGAGAGGCGGGGTGCAGGCAGGTTACGGAAGATGATCCATAGACTGAATATATCCATGTATGTTGGTCTTAAGGGCTGTCCAATAGGGAATGAGAGGCGGGGTGCAGGCAGGTTACGGAAGATGATCCATAGACTGAGTATATCCATGTATGTTGGTCTTAAGGGCTGTCCAATAGGGAATGAGAGGCGGGGTGCAGGCAGGTTACGGAAGATGATCCATAGACTGAGTATATCCATGTATGCTGGTCTTAAGGGCTGTCCAATAGGGAATGAGAGGCGGGGTGCAGGCAGGTTACGGAAGATGATCCATAGACTGAATATATCCATGTATGTTGGTCTTAAGGGCTGTCCAATAGGGAATGAGAGGCGGGGTGCAGGCAGGTTACGGAAGATGATCCATAGACTGAGTATATCCATGTATGTTGGTCTTAAGGGCTGTCCAATAGGGAATAAGATTTTGTTGTTTTTGTTGGGTTTTTTTATTTGTGTCTTTATACTGCAGAGGCTTCAGCTTGCGCCGGTATGATTGCCCCTACAGTCCGAGGTACAGTCCATTCCTATGTGTTTCAGCAAACACTAAAGGAGTTAACATTCCTAATATATAAGTTATTAACTCTAAAAGATACATGATAAGTCGTTGTCTTATAAATAAATTACACATATTACTATGAGTATATTGTTTTGACCGCTATTCAGGCAGTCAGTCCAAGAATGATGTAGTCCAGATTTGTCCATTAGTGACTTCACCAGTACATCATCAAATAGTTACTGTCTTTTTAAAGGTTCGATTGATCCTTTCTTATCTCCATCTCATTGAATCCGTAGAGTATTGTCTGTTGTCAATTAATTTCATTTCATACAATAACTGCTACATGTGTATTACCTTGTAATTATAAAATATATACAGAACTCAAGCAGGGAAAGCAACAGGGAAGAAAAAATTAACAATTAACAATTAGCAGGTGCGGTTTTCAGTAACAACAAGGTATCCTTTTTAACCTTTTTCTTAAATATGTCAATATCAACAATGTTTCTCATAGCTGGTTTTAAGCCATTCCATAATAAGGCTCCTCTATATATTGCACTAGACTTATATCTTTCAATCTATGGTCTAGTCACATTGAACAGGACCCCGTAGAGGCTCTTGTCTGCTTCCCACATGTTTTGACCATGTCTACTTCTTTTTTTCTTCTGAACATATAATTTAGTAGGTGACATTCCCTTCTTTCTTTAAGAAAAAGTACTTTAGCATTCTTATGTAATTCAAGCACATTAGCATTTCTTTCAGCTTTGTACACAACTTTTAAAGCTCGATTTTGTAGCATTTGTAGTTGACATAATTTCTTACTTCCCGAGTTCCCTATAAAAATATCCCCAAGAGGCAGGTTGCGAAAGATGATCCATAGAGTGAGTATATCTATCTATCTCACCCCGGTATTTTTCTCCATAGGCTTAACATTAGGAACTCGTACCCCACGGTCGTGACGTTCGTGTACCCAATACTCAATGGGTAATTGGGTTATTCATTTCATCAATAATTAATGTTATACAGGGTGAGATAAAATCAGAAACCCACTCGATGAAAATAACTTGGTCTGTACTCCGCCTTGTTTGACCACAGAGTAATTCACTCAGCTTCGCTTCGTGAATTACTCTGCAGTCAAACTCGGTGGAGTATAGACCAAACTATTTTCATCTCGTGGGTTTCCTTCTAAGTATGCTGATCTTAAGGGTTGTCCAATAGGAGAGGCCTTACACATGAGGATACCATATCTCAAACGAAGTGGAAAATATTAAAAGAAAACGTAATTAGTGAGCTCGTAGCGAGGTATTTTGTGGGGGTGTTTTTTTTTCAAGGCTTTATTGCATTCCATTTTACAAAATGGCGCTTCCAGCAATAGCAAGTTCCAAAGGTAAGTAAGCCTGAATATGTACACTGATCTGTTTATATTTTGCTACCTACTGTAACATATTACTGTCTTCAAACAGTGTAGCTAAATTGTCACTGATTACATAACTGGAAATTAGAATCAACAGTGTCTTGCATCGTTTAGCTTTAGCTATCAACAAAATCGAGATTGATGATTTCTGTCCCATAAACTGAGTCCCTCCGCCTCTGGCGTCGGACCGTATTTTATAGGACAAAGAGTCGAGAACGGAATCATTACGGGCTCACTACAACGTTTACTTATCATTACATGCCTCGAAAAGCCCGGAAAAAAATGCCATTTAATTGATTTAATGAGTCATCGATTCAGAGCTCATTCACTACGTCTCAGTGAGCCCGAACATTATTTATACTGCACCCCTACCAGCAGGTAGTATTTCATAGACGTTCGATCATAGGTGTATAAAAATATATAAAGCAAGATAATCATAGGAGTAGTATGGCTGACCCAGAATACAAAACTCGACTAGCTTAAACAATTACTCGACCTATTAGTTAACGTTAACTTATGTCTCTAGTCTAAACTAGAAAATGTATCTACTATCGACGTTGCTCCTTCGGTTGGGAAAATAATTTCCCAAAATCTTACCTTGATATAGCAGACCAAATACGCTGACAGAAAAACGCTGATATATTTGATTGATTTCTAGAATACTAACTGTAAAAATCTATGAGATATATTTCTGTCGTGATCCCATTGAACCCATGCACGATGTACAACCCTAGGACGATACGACCACTTCTGGGGAGAAATTGTTTAGGGCATATTCGCTCCAGCATTTCCTAAACCCTTGTAGGAGGCTTCCCATTGGTTCATTTCCCCTTGGATCTGTAAGCTCGACTCTGATTTGATGAGCACATTCTGTCTGCCAGGTGAGTCCCACCTGCAGGAAGGGGTCTGTTTCATAGTGTGTTCTTATAATCCTGGAGTTTTGTTTGAGATGTGTGTCACTTTTGTTTTTTGTCATTCTCTTTTGGGATTGTTTCCTTATCTCCTTAATCATAGTGCACTCGCAGTGATCATTTTTGTATTTTTTTGGTCATTTTCCTATGATGTTTTCTTAATTTTTGTGGAGAAAATAATTTTTTACCAAAGTTTTAGTTAATAAATTTTATAATTTGACTTGAAATACGAATTTTGTAATTCACTGACCAGGAAGTGACTCCTTCTAAAGAAGTGGTTTCGACCTCAGTCAGGTCTCGTCAGGTCAGACAGAGTCGTTGTGTGGGGCCAGTCACCTGCCCTCGCTGGCTAGTATTAAAAAATACACTTTAAAACCAAAGTAAACATCTTTACAAAAAAAAAGCCATTTCATCAAAGATGTACCACACATGACATTGAAAAGCTAGATCTAAAAATATTGGAGAAGAGAGAGTTGAAAGAAGGAATTCTCAAGAAGTAAACCACGAATATCATACAAGTATGCCAATTGTATATATATTATGTTATGTTACTTATTTATATTTATATTCATAGAAACCTGTTGTACCACTAATTATAAATCTAATTACAAAGCGAATTATATAAAATAACTAATAAGATAAAATGATTTGTTACTACAAATCAGCAGAAGCAACATCAATTTGCCTGCTCTGAAATGTTACCATGACAACACCTAAATGGATTAACATGCTCATTTAAGGACCTTATAAACCCACCAATGAACTATAATCACTTGAAAAAGGCTACTACCAAAGCCGAAACGTTGTGAAAACTTGTTCAAATAAAGCCATCACCTAAAACCGACTACGGATTGCTGTGGAGTTGTACTTGTTCTAAAACTTTTAGATCTAAAAATATTGGAGAAGAGAGAGAATAGTACAACCACTAAGATAGTGAAGGTGATATATGTAGCATTTGTTACAGAACCGACGTTTTTACTGTTACATCCTAGTTTTTATCAAGGTGAAATCTGTAAATACTCTGTCTGACTTCAAGGACGACGTGCTTACAATTAAAGAGTGATGCTTAATTGAGTAATGTAGTGATGACACTTTCACATTTGAGAACAAACGTGAGATCTTCCATAAAAACGAGATTATTTACTAACAGACAACTAAGTGCCTCAGTGTCTCACTTCTCTGATGTGCTTTAATAGATGTGTTATAACGTGTTTTCATTAGTCCTTATTAGTGGGCGCCCATGGTTATAGAGTACCTTTATTCCATGCACTATGTCAAGGCCGGAACTGTAAACATCCCAATATACCTGAATAAAGGGCGCACTTTATCAGAGCGTGCTTGCATGCGCTATATACGTTGCTTAAAGGTTTGAGTCCTCGCATGGACTTCCAGCTTGCTGAGAAAAAAACTATACATGTGGGTCGGAATTCTATAACCTGGTAAATTGCGCTTTCACCCTGCGATCAGACACCCAAATTGTTTTAGAATAATATTTCTTTTTATATCTTATATTAGTTACCGACTAAGTACCTTCCAGAAAAACTTTATTCCAACAAAATCAGACAAATGGTTTAGATTTGAGAGCCTTTTGAAATTGTGTATAATACTGCATGTTGTCCACCCCCCTAAAATATTTGAAATTTCAAGAAACATTATGAAAGCTTATGATTTGAGAAAACTACTATTATATGGTGATATATGTTATATTTGACCTTAAACACCTATATCACATATTAGATTTGAAACAAAAGCTCTGAGCCATATTTTGGTGTTTGCCTATATCAGAGCATGTTGTCCGACACCCTTGGGTATCACAGGCAGGATTTTGGTCAACATTTTACAATAAAGGAAAATTAATTTCTCACTAAATATTTCATTAGTTTTGACCTCTGAACATCGGGGTGTCGGACAACATGCTCTATGGGTCTCTATGTTGGAAAATTTGAAGGTCCTGGATAGTTTTGACCATTTTGATATTTTTCCAAACTTTAACTAATTTCCACAACCATATTGAATACACTTCTCATGACATATGCTTTAAACAAATTAATAGAAACAATTGGTTCAACATTATGCCTCCCAGAGTTAAAAAAAAAAGTGAAAATCATGAAAAACACTAGTTTTTGCTGATTTTCGGCAGGAAAAATCCATCTGAGCTATATAAAATCCTTTGTTGGAATGAAGGACTATCATAAGATGCACCAAAAACTGTCATTTTTACATTGATGAGATACATTTATGCAACACCAGTCTTAAATAACCTGTTTTGGCCAATTTAGCAGGTTTTAAAAATCCCACCCATCTACTATCTGCGTGCTTGATATGTCTGGATACTGGAGCCAGGTAGTTGGCAAGTTGACTGGGTGCAAGTGGGTAACAGAAACTTTCCATACACAGAATGTAACCCAAACCTTTTAATTGTTATTTATTCAGATTTGCATGCCCATTGATCAATAATAAACATACCATTTACTCCTAGTTCTTTACTATGTCCTTTTTAAAGATTATCCTTTCTCTCGGGCACTGCCCTTTGCAAACTTTTAAAGCCTCTGGTCATGAAACTTCATCAGATGATTCATAAACTATCTTGGAACTGATGATTAGATGATTCATAACAAACTATCTTGGAACTGCAGCCTGTATCACAGTAAGGTGGGTTTGGGTAGGCCGAGGGGTACAGAGACTGGAGCCAGTCTTTTCTTTTTTAAAGTTGATGATTATTCTGGAATAAACTACTGGGATAAAGCAAGTATCCTATTTTCAGTAGGCTCCAGGGCCATGCAGACAATTTTTTCTTCAAAAAGCAGTTTATTGGCACTTTTCAAATATACACAGAATTAATATTCAATAAACAGTAAATTATCAGTGTACAACATCAATAAGTAGTAGCTGCTTGATTTTTTTGGTGTTTTTCGTTTTCTTTTTGTGGAAAAAAGACACAGTTTTAAGACGAAAAAACCCTTTCGTGATACAGAACCTAAACCAAACCCATTTCACAGGACATATTTCCTTGGTACACATTTTTTATTCCCTAAATAGTACAAAACGAGAACTAATACTATATGATATTTACAATGCCGTTTTATAGTATTTCATTTTCTTAATATTGTTGAGGAGGAGGGTTTGGGAACTGGAACTGCACAACTCCTAGTATCTTAAACGTAGGGCAGTAAAGTTTCCTTTTATATATCTTTTAAAACCATCACATGTCTCTATTTGTCTGATTTCATTGGTTAGACTGTTCCAGGTATCGCAAAAAGTGTAGGTTTTTTTTTTCAGTTACAGTTGTTATGTTCCCTCCTGGGAGGAATAACAAATCAAAGTGAACATCGCTCATACCACGTAGGTATAATTCGCTAATCACCATTGATCTAGTGCCTCGTGGCCTCGAGTCCCCTACAAGTAGAATCCTGAACCTCGGCATTCCACTATATCACACAGTTCTTTAGAGGAAGGGTTTATGTGGGTGATACTTAACTTGTGTGGCGGTTGCGATGTTTCACTCGTCTTTCTCGTCCTTGTCTGTCAGTTCTGGAGTGACTTCACGGAGTATGCATCCCTTCCCGTTCTGACAGTGGGGTTTGGTAGCTGGTGCCTCTTTGCTCCGCGAGACGTCACTCAACTGGTGCCCGCTTCCGTCGTAGACCATGCCCAAATAAAACAAGTGACTGGTGATAACTTCTTACGTAATGCCACAGAGTAGAGAGAGACACTAGAGAAAGACCTTGAACTGACTGTCAAGCCACCTCTCTTGGCTCAACATAGACTTGCACAAGTCTTTTTTTTCTTCTATTCTCTTATACTAGCGATTTACTACCTTTAGTGCTTTATTCTGAAGAAATACTGCTGCTGAATGTTTTACATAATATAAAATAAATGAAACACAAAAGAAAAGGATACAGGGTCTGAGGCCAGTCACACTTGAACAAAATGTCCTTGGACGTGCAGGCACTCACCCCTCTGTATTGTTGATCACGCCTTTTGAGTGTATCCCTCAGGCAAGTCATTGATATTGTTTTCACCATAGCTATTTCCCGGCAGCTCACTCTTCAGGCCCTACATTTTATCGCCCCTCCCTCCCTGCGCTTTTACCTGGGTGACGATTTGGTGTACTTCTTTGTGTCCCCATCATTTAGGGCATTTGAGAAACTTACTTTTACATACCTTCTGTTGTTTTTGAGACCAAATATTTCAGATTTTTGTTTTGCGTGTTATGAGTACTAGTTTGATTGTCTGCTGTTTTTCACACCTCCCCTGCCCTCTGGTCTTTGTTCTTGCCTAATCCATAAGCCCCGTGTGTTGGTGCGAAGGACAATTCCTCAAATAAATCGTCCATTATTTGGTACATTTTCTCATCTCCTCTCTCTTCTATGCCTCTTATGATGACATTAAAACCTTTTTTTCTTTATCTAGTTGTTGTTTCACGGTTTTTCGTTCTGACATATCTGCGCACCTGGGACCTGTTTCACTAGTTTCGTGACATGTCTAGATGCTGTGACATGTCTAGATGGCGTCTATATGGTGTGTCCGGTTTCATAAGAACTAGACATTAGACTTCATTTTGTCCGTTCTTGCTTGCACTGTTGGTGCCGCTTTTCATGTCTCTCTAACACTTTTGTCACGAAACTAGTGAAACAGGTCCACGACGTGTAGATTTGTCTAATTCCTATGTTTGGGGTCCGTCTTTTCCTAAGGGCAGCTACTTGTGTTGTCACAAATCCAGACAACCCAATCTGTCTGTATGGTGTCACAGACATGTCACGAAACTAGTGAAACAGGTCCCAGGACGCCCCACTTCGTAGCCAGCACGCTTCGGTGTACAGCGGGTGAGGGACTCGACACTCTTTTTAAAATTTATGTCATAACTTTGTCAATTATTTACGTAGGAACTTCAAATAAACATCAATAGATAG
This sequence comes from Alentia gelatinosa, assembly GCA_950022655.1. Classification (NCBI taxonomy): domain Eukaryota; kingdom Metazoa; phylum Annelida; class Polychaeta; order Phyllodocida; family Polynoidae; genus Alentia; species Alentia gelatinosa. The sequence goes on along the minus strand of OX465584.1, from coordinate 68,162,953 downwards.
CTAAAGCTGTGCGGAAAACAGTCCGTGAGGTTATATTTTGATTCACGATAGGCAACATATGATTATTTGTCATTGTTTGTTACGCGGTTCGCCGCGAGTGCGGGAAAGTCAACTCCGGAAAACCAAGTGGGGCGTCCGATTTACGAAGCGTATCGTCCAAAGCGTGTCGGCTACCGAGCGTATTGTCTCGTACTCCATATCTGTCTCTAGATCTTGTTTTCTTTCTGAGTAGCCCGCTACCTCTTCACCTCTCTCTTTGTTTTCAGCGATCTGTTTATCCACTTTAGCATTTAGGTCCCGAATTAGTTTCCTATCTTTATCTCTTTCCTCACTTAGCTTGTCGGTGAGGAAGGGTGGGGCAGGTGGAGGGGTACAGAGACTGAAGCCTGTATCATGGTGAGTAGGGGTGGGGGAGGGTGGAGGGGTACAGGGACTGAAGCCTGTATCACAGAGAGGAGGGGTGGTGTAGGTGGAGGGATACAGGGACTGAAGCCTGTATCACAGTGAGGAGGGGTGGGGTAGGTGGAGGCGTACAGGGACTGAAGCCTGTATCACGGTGAGGAGGGGTGGGGGAGGGTGGAGGGGTACAGGGACTGGAGCCGGTATCACAGTGAGGAGGGGTGGGGTAGGTGGAGGGGTACAGGGACTGAAACATGTATTACGGTGAGGAGGGGTGGGGGAGGGTGGAGGGGTACAGAGACTGAAGCCTGTATCACAGTGAGGAGGGGTGGGGTAGGTGGAGGGGTACAGAGACTGAAGCCTGTATCACAGTGAGGAGGGGTGGGGTAGGTGGAGGGGTACAGAGACTGAAGCCTGTATCACAGTGAGGAGGGGTGGGGTAGGTGGAGGGGTACAGAGACTGAAGCCTGTATCATGGTGAGGAGGGGTGAGGTAGGTGGAGGGGTACAGGGACTGAAGCCTGCATCACAGTGAGGAGGGGTGGGGTAGGTGGAGGGATACAGGGACTGAAGCCTGTATTACAGTGAGGAGGGGTGGGGTAGGTGGAGGGGTACAGGGACTGAAGCCTGTATCACAGTGAGGAGGGGTGGGGTAGGTGGAGTGGTACAGGGACTGAGGCCTGTATCACGGTGAGGAGGGGTGGGGTAGGTGGAGGGGTACAGGGACTGAAGCCTGTATCATGGTGAGGAGGGGTGGGGTAGGTGGAGGGGTACAGGGACTGAGGCCTGTATCACGGTGAGGAGGGGTGGGGTAGGTGGAGGGGTACAGGGACTGAAGCCTGTATCATGGTGAGGAGGGGTGGGGTAGGTGGAGGGGTACAGGGACTGAGGCCTGTATCACGGTGAGGAGGGGTGGGGTAGGTGGAGGGGTACAGGGACTGAAGCCTGTATCATGGTGAGGAGGGGTGGGGTAGGTGGAGGGGTAAAGGGACTGAAGCCTGTATCACAGTGAGGAGGGGTGGGGTAGGTGGAGGGATACAGGGACTGAAGCCTGTATCACAGTGAGGAGGGGTGGGGTAGGTGGAGGGGTACAGGGACTGAAGCCTGTATCACAGTGAGGAGGGGTGAGGTAGGTGGAGGGGTACAGGGACTGTATCCTGTATCACAGTGAGGAGGGGTGGGGTAGGTGGAGGGGTACAGGGACTGAAGCCTGTATTACAGTGAGGAGGGGTGTGGTAGGTGGAGGGGTACAGGGACTGAAGCCTGTATCACAGTGAGGAGGGGTGGGGTAGGTGGAGGGGTACAGGGACTTAAGCCTGTATCACAGTGAGGAAGGGTGGGGTAGGTGGAGGGGTACAGGGACTGAAGCCTGTATCACAGTGAGGAGGGGTGAGGTAGGTGGAGGGGTACATGGACTGTATCCTGTATCACAGTGAGGAGGGGTGGGGTAGGTGGAGGGGTACAGGGACTGAAGCCTGTATTACAGTGAGGAGGGGTGTGGTAGGTGGAGGGGTACAGGGACTGACGCCTGTATCACAGTGAGGAGGGGTGGGGTAGTTGGAGGGGTACAGGGACTGAAGCCTGTATCACAGTGAGGAAGGGTGGGGTAGGTGGAGGGGTACAGGGACTGAAGCCTGTATCACAGTGAGGAAGGGTGGGGTAGGTGGAGGGGTACAGGGACTTAAACCAGTGTCACGGTGAGGAGGGTGGGGTAGGTGGAGGGGTACAGGGACTGAAGCCTGTATCAAGGTGAGGAGGGATGGAGTAGGTGGAGGGGTACAGGGGCTGAAGCCTGTATCACGGTGAGGAGGGTGGGGTAGGTGGAGGGATACAGGGACTGTATCCTGTATCACGGTGAAGAAGGGTGGGGGCCAGGTCGAAGGGTACACTGTAAAACATTTCAGTTAAATATACCGGATACTACCGTAAACATGGATGGTATATTACCGTAATCTTATCTACTAGATATTCATTCATCTTCTGTAAAGTTTCTGCCATTAAAGTTTCTGCCGTTTGTAGGGAACTCGGCATAAATACCTCGGTCCGTACAAACCGTAAATTGCCATCTCGCTCTGTGAATTGTACAGCATGGTCAGGACGTTCTATTTAAATATCTATACAGTTTTGCAATTCTATATTTACGGGTTACAACCGTAGTCAAAATACAGTCTATAACAGTCAGGAAATACGGCCAGCAAATTATATGTTTTTTCCCTGGCACGCCAGTTGCCAGGGAAAAACCTTATAATTCACAGGACATTTTTTCACAGTGTACAGGTACTACTCCCTCGCTGACAAAAGCATGCAACTTTATATTCACAGTGTACATGAAATAAGCGGTAATTTAGTGTGAATAAGGACGGTTTAAGTCGACAATAGACGGAACAATACAAACGTCTCGTTGGCATCGTGGATCGTAATGCAGCCCCTGTGAGTGACTGTAAACCGTTCTCCGCTCGTTAATAACGACCCCTCGGGCAGTCCCCGACCGTCTGTGACAGCAGCCTTTCTTCACGACACGAGCCCTGTGTGTCTTCATCCCGGAGTCATGATGAGACGGGAAACAGTGACTCCGATCTGATATGTTTTAACCTTTCGTAAAGGGCAACAATAGAAGTTGATGTATACTTTTATGCGTGTAGCGACCTGTGTGCGCCGCAGGGTTTTGTGAGACAAATACTGAGGTACGCCTAGAAATGAAGAATGCCGAATAAAAACGTTTATCAGACCGCAGTCCATCTTTTATCTCTTTGCTGTAGATCAGATTCTACTTCTTTTGACATCCCTTTCGAATTATCCACATGTAAGCATAGTCTCTGTGGGAAATAAGCCTTGCACCCATCAACGCCGATTCTAGTCCTGATAGGCATTACCCAGCTTTACATTAGACGACTAAAACGTGACGACTGTAGATCGTTAGCCAATAGTCGTCAGGTGGTGCCCTAACCTGGTGTTTACACTAGACGACTAAAAACGTGACGACTGTAGATCGTCTAGCCAATAGTCGTCAGGTGGTACTCTAACCGGGCGTTTACACTAGACGACTAAAAATGTGACAACTAGTCGTCTAGCCAATAGTTGTCAGGTGGTGCCCTAACCCGGTGTTTACACTAGACAACTAAAAACGTGAAGACTGTAGATCATCTAGCCAACAGTCGTCAGGTGGTGCCCTAACCCGGCGTTTACACTAGACGACTAAAAACGTGACGACTGTAGATCGTCTAGCCAACAGTCATCAGTTGGTGCTCTAACCCGGTGTTTACACTAGACGACTAAAAACGTGGCGACTGTAGATCGTCTAGCCAATAGTCGTCAGGTGGTGCCCTAACCCAGTGTTTACACTAGACGACTAAAAACGTGACGACTGTAGATCATCTAGCCAACAGTCGTCAGGTGGTGCCCTAACCTGGTGTTTACACTAGATGACTAAAAACCTGACAGCTGTAGATCGTCAGCCAACAGTCGTCAGGTGGTGCCCTAACCCGGTGTTTACACTAGACGACTAAATACGTGGCGACTGTAGATCGTCAGGCCAGTAGTCGTCAGGTGGTGGCAATGTCCGCTGCAAAAGTTTTCAGCCTCAGAATGTACTCGAGCATTTATACTGATGGTTAAGTTTCCACAGAATTGCCGTCCATCTAGGCGACTAATTAAAGCTGGCTTGAAATAGTTTCTGGCATTAGAGTGTGTCCGATAGTTGTCATGTGGTGCCGAATTGAGTAATCTGACGTGATTAGACCATCTGCAGTCGCCACGTGCTTGGCGTTTACATTAGAAGATGTCTAGCTTTTTACTGCTGAAAGTCGTCAGGAGGTACAAAATACCAGAATCGCCAGCCAGAATCGTCTCGTGTAAACGCCAGGTTACGGTTGACTTCCCGACGGAAATAAAACTTCAACGGGAGGTCAGGCAAAAATCGTGGCAGTGGACCATGTTTTGATGATTGACTCTCCGATAGCCCACGATTGGATACCGATAGTTTACGATTGGAAATGCCAATCATAGAGCTCCTGATAAGATTCAACATGTTGGACTTTTTCATAGCCAATCGTAGCCTATCGGCAGCTAATCGCAACCATGGCGCATGTTTCAACGATTGGATCACGATGGAGCTCTACGATTGAAGGCCTCTTTCAAAAAATCTTTTTCGAATAAATCGGGGACCGATTTCCGGAAATCAGCGCCCCGATTTCCTTGAAGGAGTTCCCAATACTCTTTCAAATACCTCCCGATAGGCTACGGTTTTGCCATTTCCCATCGTAGCCTGTAGACCGTCGACGTCGGTGGGAAGCGTAGACCCTGACTACTGCTCAGGAATGCCATAAAGCTTTGAGGCATTCTTCAGAGCAGGAGCTCGATTGATTGATGATTGAGGCATTCCCAGCCATTGCCATGTGCTGCCGTGTAGAGTTCTTCAGCCTTGGCCATATATCTCCTTTATATCTTAAGGCATACCCTACAGTTCAAAGTGGTTCAATCTAGTGATGTTCAAATACTGACAATTGTCAATTCAAACCAGTTCCCCTGACTTATTCTAATACCTACCGAGTGATTATCAAGTTTGACCTAACCCAGTAGGTAAATTAGACCAATTTATATTTGACTGATTCACAGAGGAAATCTACTGAAAAATATCGTTTTTTTTATTTCTTCCAAAGTTAAGGACGGTGACCTATGGTTTTTAACATCTAGATATGTAGTACCACACATTTAATATATTCTGTGAATGTTGCGAGAAAATGACATGGGCTTTACTATGTGAAAATTACCTTTTTAGAATTTCTATATATATATTTTTTTTTTTATTATATTTTTTTATTGTGGAGAATATTTTATTTTTAACTAGTTCTATATATATTCTTTGGTAATATAATCATAATTTGATCTCTAAATCAAAACCTTGCATCGTGATCCCTGATTTTAAGTGAGGTCCACAATACGTGGAGGTCATCATGGTCAATGTTCAGATAATTGAGTTTTAATTTTCAAGACAAATTGTCCGATATGCCTTTAAGGCATCTCCCCAGCCATATTCTTATTAGGCCTCGGACGATTTGATGTGGCGTTTCCACCTACCGATTTGTACATTGATTATTATATCATTTAGCACAGCCGACCGACTGTGTGATACTTTTCATACAATAATCATCAGGAACCTGTTTCACTAGTTACGTGACATGTCTGTGACACCTTACAGACATTGGAGTTGTCTAGTTTCGTGACAACACAAGTAGCTGTGACAGACCCCAAACATAAGAATTAGACAAATCTACACATCATGGACCTGTTTCACTAGTTTCGTGACAAAAGTGTTAGACAGACATGAAAAGCGGCACCAACAGTGCAAGCAAGAACGGACAAAACAAAGTCTAATGTCTGGTTCTTATGAAACTGGACACACCATCTAGACGCCATCTAGACATGTCACAAACTAGTGAAACAGGTCACAGGTGGAAAAAAAGGGTCAACGATTTTTCTCTCCAACATTAAACCACATCACATCATTTAGGAGATAACCCCGCACCTTAGTCATGTGAGAGGAAAGTAATGTGGCGACTGTTATATATTTTTTTATATTCAGGTATACACATTTACGACAACATTATTCGCCGGATACAAGGCGATCTTCCATAATGAGGTCAAAACAGGACTTCACAGGACTTTACAAGACACCACGAGAACACTACAGGACAAACAATATATACAACGTTTTCAAATAACACACCTCCATACAACGATATATTTTGTCTATTAAACATTAATATGGATGCTTGCGTATATATGAGGGTATAAACTAGTTTATACTTCTGTTCAATCGATATCGACAGATTCATTAAACGGCCGGGAAGGACGTTTCCAGTCTCCGTCCTTTTCCCGGTCCTTTGTAAGGACAATTCATGTTTAATTAATGTTTATTAAGTAAACATAAACTTTGTGGAACAATCAACCAATTACTGTATGTAATACCGAAAGTTATGGTGAATTTAAGTCATTAACTAAAAGAAAATCTATGGAAATACTTCATCGCACTCCTTTTTCATAGTATTAAACCCCTAGGAAATTTAACTTACAGTACCTGCCGACTTGAGTCCCCTACATTGTTTTATTTATATTATGTTTTTCTTTGTTATCTCAATCTAGTCTCACCTGTCTCAATGACTTAATCTCGATGTGTCCCCCAAATGGAATCATATTAACATGTCTAAATATGTTATTTATAAGCCTTATTGAGTGTAATGAATTTACACTTTAGTGGATGCGTTACAAACCTATTATTAGAAATAATAGCACAAGTGGTTTATCTGAGCACACGGCATAGCCAAGAAAACCAGTTGTATATCAACTGAGGCAAATTGCCACTTTATTGATTTCCACATATGTTACTATGTTGAACAAAACCAAAGAAGAAACATACTGTGTACCTTATCAATTGGACTCAATAAAGAAATCTTACACACACACACAAAATTAAACGCGGTCCCTCCTACGACAGTCCCAGGACTACCACAGGACTAGGAGAAGCTACATCTGTACCTCATCAAATTGGATGTAAATGCTGTGCTCATGAACTTAGATATGCAAGTCCCTACGGATCTGCCTGAAATGTTATGCAATGGCTACAAAATGGGTTTGCTCATTTTTGATCAGATATATTTTAAAAGCCTGTTTACGCTACCGCTTAGAGTGCCAACCTACCTTGCATATGACCATATATGACAAACCCTACTTCCCTGTATTCGAACTTAAGTATCACACCTATAGCTACCCCATACCCAGGTGTCCTTCATTTAGAACTTTACATAACTGGTGAAATTGATGGATATCGGCAGGCAGGCATACGATATGGAGGGTACGGAGGGAGGGGGTGTGGGTAGTAGGTAGGGGTGGGTGGTAGGGAGGGTGTGTGTGGTAAGTAGGGGTTGAGGATGGTATGTAGGGTGTAGGAAGTAGGGGGTGGTAGGTAGATACAGGCTAGTAGGTAGGGGTGGGTGGTAGGTAGGGGTGGTAGGTAGATACAGGCTAGTAGGTAGGGGTGGGTGGTAGGTAGGGGTGGTAGGTAGATACAGGCTAGTAGGTAGGGGTGGGTAGTAGGTAGGGGGCGGGGTGGTTGGTAGGGGGTGTGTGGTAAGTAGGGGTTGAGGGGTGGTATGTAGGGTGTAGGAGGTAGGGGTGGTAGGTAGGAGGTGGTAGGTAGATACAGGGTAGTAGGTAGGGGGTGTGAGTTAGTAGTAGTGGATTGGGGTTGTGGGTGTAACTTAGAGGGTAGTAGGTAGCGGGTATTAGTTAGGGCGTGCGGGTATTAGTTAGGGGGTGTGGGTGGTAGGTAAGGGGTGTGGGTGGTAGGTAGGGGTATTAGTTAGGGGGTGTGGGTGGTAGGTAAGGGGGTGTGGGTAGTAGGTAGGGGGTATTAGGTAGGGGGTGTAGGTGGTAGGTAAGGGGTGGGGTTGGTAGGTAGGGGGTATTAGTAAGGGGTGGGGGTGGTAGGTAAGGGGGTGTGGGTGGTAGGTAGGGGGTATTAGTTAGGGGGTGTAGGTGGTAGGTAAGGGGTGTGGGTGGTAGGTAGGGGGTATTAGTTAGGGGGTGTGGGTGGTAGGTAGGGTGTGTGGATGGTAGGTAGGGGGTATTAGTTAGGGGGTGTAGGTGGTAGGTAAGGGGTGTGGGTGGTAGGTAGGGGGTATTAGTTAGGGGGTGTGGGTGGTAGGTAAGGGGTGTGGGTGGTAGGTAGGGGGTATAAGTTAGGGGGTGTAGGTGGTAGGTAAGGGGTGTGGATGGTAGGTAGGGGGTATGAGTTAGGGGGTGTGGGTGGTAGGTAGGGGGTATTAGTTAGGGGGTGTAGGTGGTAGGTAAGGGGTGGGGTTGGTAGGTAGGGGGTATTAGTAAGGGGTGGGGGTGGTAGGTAAGGGGGTGTGGGTGGTAGGTAGGGGGTATTAGTTAGGGGGTGTAGGTGGTAGGTAAGGGGTGTGGGTGGTAGGTAGGGGGTATTAGTTAGGGGGTGTGGGTGGTAGGTAGGGGGTGTGGATGGTAGGTAGGGGGTATTAGTTAGGTGGTGTGGGTGGTAGGTAAGGGGTGTGGATGGTAGGTAGAGGGTATTAGTTAGGGGGTGTGGGTGGTAGGTAGGGTGTGTGGATGGTAGGTAGGGGGTATTAGTTAGGGGGTGTGGGTATTAGTTAGGGGGTGTGGGTGGTAGGTAGGGGGTATTAGTTAGGGGGTGTGGGTGGTAGGTAGGGGGTATTAATTAGGGGGTGTGGGTGGTAGGTAGGGGTTGTGGGTGGTAGGTAGGGGGTATTAGTTAGGGGGTGTGGGTGGTAGGTAGGGGGTATTAGTTAGGGGGTGTGGGTGGTAGGTAGGGGGTGTGGGTGGTAGGTAGGGGGTATTAGTTAGGGGGTGTGGGTGGTAGGTAGGGGGTATTAGTTAGGGGGTGTGGGTGGTAGGTAAGGGGTGTGGGTGGTAGGTAGGGGGTATTAGTTAGGGGATGTGGGTGGTAGGTAGAGGGTGTGGGTGGTAGGTAGGGGGTATTAGTTAGGGGGTGTTGGTGGTAGGTAAGGGGTGTGGGTGGTAGGTAGGGGTATTAGTTAGGGGGTGTGGGTGGTAGGTAAGGGGGTGTGGGTGGTAGGTAGGGGGTATTAGTTAGGGGGTGTAGGTGGTAGGTAGGGGGTGTGGGTGGTAGGTAGGGGGTATTAGTTAGGGGGTGTGGGTGGTAGGTAGGGGGTATTAGTTAGGGGGTGTGGGTGGTAGGTAAGGGGTGTGGGTGGTAGGTAGGGGGTATTAGTTAGGGGGTGTAGGTGGTAGGTAAGGGGCGGGGTTGGTAGGTAGGGGGTATTAGTTAGGGGGTGTAGGTGGTAGGTAAGTGGCGGGGTTGGTAGGTAGGGGGTATTAGTTAGGGGGTGTGGGTGGTAGGTAGGGGGTGTGGGTGGTAGGTAGGGGGTATTAGTTAGGGGGTGTGGGTGGTAGGTAAGGGGTGTGGATGGTAGGTAGAGGGTATTAGTTAGGGGGTGTGGGTGGTAGGTAGGGTGTGTGGATGGTAGGTAGGGGGTATTAGTTAGGGGGTGTGGGTATTAGTTAGGGGGTGTGGGTGGTAGGTAGGGGGTATTAGTTAGGGGGTGTGGGTGGTAGGTAGGGGGTATTAGTTAGGGGGTGTGGGTGGTAGGTAGGGGGTATTAGTTAGGGGGTGTGGGTGGTAGGTAGGGTGTGTGGATGGTAGGTAGGGGGTATTAGTTAAGGGGTGTGGGTATTAGTTAGGGGGTGTGGGTGGTAGGTAGGGGGTATTAGTTAGGGGGTGTGGGTGGTAGGTAGGGTGTGTGGATGGTAGGTAGGGGGTATTAGTTAGGGGGTGTGGGTATTAGTTAGGGGGTGTGGGTGGTAGGTAGGGGGTATTAGTTAGGGGGTGTGGGTCGTAGGTAAGGGGAGTGGGTGGTAGGTAGGGGGTATTAGTTAGGGGGTGTGGGTGGTAGGTAAGGGGAGTGGGTGGTAGGTAGGGGGTATTAGTTAGGGGGTGTGGGTGGTAGGTAGGGGGTATTAGTTAGGGGGTGTGGGTGGTAGGTAAGGGGTGTGGGTGGTAGGTAGGGGGTATTAGTTAGGGGGTGTAGGTTGTAGGTAAGGGGCGGGTTTGGTAGGTAGGGGGTATTAGTTAGGGGGTGTGGGTGGTAGGTAAGGGGTGTGGGTGGTAGGTAGGGGGTATTAGTTAGGGGGTGTAGGTGGTAGGTAAGGGGTGTGGGTGATAGGTAGGGGGTATTGGATAGGGGGTGTGGGTGGTAGGTAGGGGGTGTGGGTGGTAGGTAGGGGGTATTAGTTAGGGGGTGTGGGTGGTAGGTAAGGGGTGTGGATGGTAGGTAGAGGGTATTAGTTAGGGGGTGTGGGTGGTAGGTAGGGTGTGTGGATGGTAGGTAGGGGGTATTAGTTAGGGGGTGTGGGTATTAGTTAGGGGGTGTGGGTGGTAGGTAGGGGGTATTAGTTAGGGGGTGTGGGTGGTAGGTAGGGGGTGTGGGTGGTAGGTAGGGGGTATTAGTTAGGGGGTGTGGGTGGTAGGTAAGGGGTGTGGGTGGTAGGTAGGGGGTATTAGTTAGGGGGTGTGGGTGGTAGGTAAGGGGCGGGGTTGGTAGGTAGGGGGTATTAGTTAGGGGGTGTAGGTGGTAGGTAAGGGGGTGTGGGTGGTAGGTAGGGGGTATTAGTTAGGGGGTGTGGGTGGTAGGTAAGGGGTGTGGGTGGTAGGTAGGGGTATTAGTTAGGGGGTGTGGGTGGTAGGTAGGGGGTGTGGATGGTAGGTAGGGGGTATTAGTTAGGGGGTGTGGGTGGTAGGTAAGGGGTGTGGATGGTAGGTAGAGGGTATTAGTTAGGGGGTGTGGGTGGTAGGTAGGGTGTGTGGATGGTAGGTAGGGGGTATTAGTTAGGGGGTGTGGGTATTAGTTAGGGGGTGTGGGTGGTAGGTAGGGGGTATTAGTTAGGGGGTGTGGGTGGTAGGTAGGGGGTATTAATTAGGGGGTGTGGGTGGTAGGTAGGGGTTGTGGGTGGTAGGTAGGGGGTATTAGTTAGGGGGTGTGGGTGGTAGGTAGGGGGTATTAGTTAGGGGGTGTGGGTGGTAGGTAGGGTGTGTGGATGGTAGGTAGGGGGTATTAGTTAGGGGGTGTGGGTATTAGTTAGGGGGTGTGGGTGGTAGGTAGGGGGTATTAGTTAGGGGGTGTGGGTGGTAGGTAGGGGGTATTAGTTAGGGGGTGTGGGTGGTAGGTAGGGGGTATTAGTTAGGGGGTGTGGGTGGTAGGTAGGGTGTGTGGATGGTAGGTAGGGGGTATTAGTTAGGGGGTGTGGGTATTAGTTAGGGGGTGTGGGTGGTAGGTAGGGGGTATTAGTTAGGGGGTGTGGGTGGTAGGTAGGGTGTGTGGATGGTAGGTAGGGGGTATTAGTTAGGGGGTGTGGGTATTAGTTAGGGGGTGTGGGTGGTAGGTAGGGGGTATTAGTTAGGGGGTGTGGGTCGTAGGTAAGGGGAGTGGGTGGTAGGTAGGGGGTATTAGTTAGGGGGTGTGGGTGGTAGGTAAGGGGAGTGGGTGGTAGGTAGGGGGTATTAGTTAGGGGGTGTGGGTGGTAGGTAGGGGGTATTAGTTAGGGGGTGTGGGTGGTAGGTAAGGGGTGTGGGTGGTAGGTAGGGGGTATTAGTTAGGGGGTGTAGGTTGTAGGTAAGGGGCGGGTTTGGTAGGTAGGGGGTATTAGTTAGGGGGTGTGGGTGGTAGGTAAGGGGTGTGGGTGGTAGGTAGGGGGTATTAGTTAGGGGGTGTAGGTGGTAGGTAAGGGGTGTGGGTGATAGGTAGGGGGTATTGGATAGGGGGTGTAGGTGGTAGGTAAGGGGTGTGGGTGGTAGGTAGGGGGTATTAGTTAGGGGGTGTAGGTGGTAGGTAGGGGGTGTGGGTGGTAGGTAGGGGGTATTAGTTAGGGGGTGTGGGTGGTAGGTAGGGGGTATTAGTTAGGGGGTGTGGGTGGTAGGTAAGGGGTGTGGGTGGTAGGTAGGGGGTATTAGTTAGGGGGTGTAGGTGGTAGGTAAGGGGCGGGGTTGGTAGGTAGGGGGTATTAGTTAGGGGGTGTGGGTGGTAGGTAGGGGGTGTGGGTGGTAGGTAGGGGGTATTAGTTAGGGGGTGTGGGTGGTAGGTAAGGGGTGTGGATGGTAGGTAGAGGGTATTAGTTAGGGGGTGTGGGTGGTAGGTAGGGTGTGTGGATGGTAGGTAGGGGGTATTAGTTAGGGGGTGTGGGTATTAGTTAGGGGGTGTGGGTGGTAGGTAGGGGGTATTAGTTAGGGGGTGTGGGTGGTAGGTAGGGTGTGTGGATGGTAGGTAGGGGGTATTAGTTAGGGGGTGTGGGTATTAGTTAGGGGGTGTGGGTGGTAGGTAAGGGGTGTGGGTGGTAGGTAGGGGGTATTAGTTAGGGGGTGTGGGTGGTAGGTAAGGGGTGTGGGTTGTAGGTAGGGGTATTAGTTAGGGGGTGTGGGTGGTAGGTAAGGGGGTGTGGGTGGTAGGTAGGGGGTATTAGTTAGGGGGTGTGGGTGGTAGGTAAGGGGTGTGGGTGGTAGGTAGGGGGTATTAGTTAGGGGGTGGAGCTGGTAGGTAAGGGGGTGTGGGTGGTAGGTAGGGGGTATTAGTTAGGGGGTGTGGGTGGTAGGTAAGGGGTGTGGGTGGTAGGTAGGGGGTATTAGTTAGGGGGTGGGGGTGGTAGGTAAGGGTGTGGGAGTGGTAGGTAGGGGGTATTAATTAGGGGGTGTGGGTGGTAGGTAAGGGTGTGGGAGTGGTAGGTAGGGGGTATTAGTTAGGGGGCGTGGGTGGTAGGTAAGGGGTATGGGGTGGTAGGTAAGGGGGTGGGGGTGGTAGATAGGGGTGTGGGTGGTAGGTAAGGGGGTGTGGGTGGTGGGTAGGGGGTATTAGGGGGTTGGGTGGTAGGTAAGGGGTGTGGGTGATAGGTAGGGGGTATTAGTTAGGGGGTGTAGGTGGTAGGTAAGGGTGCGGGTGGTAGGTAAGGGGTGTGGGTGGTAGGTAGGGGGTATTAGTTAGGGGGTGTAGGTGGTAGGTAAGGGGTATTAGTTAGGGGGATGGGGTGGTAGGTAAGGGGTGGGGGTGGTAGGTAGTGGGTATTAGTTAGGGGGTGTAGGTGGTAGGTAAGGGGCGGGGTTGGTAGGTAGGGGGTATTAGTTAGGGGGTGTAGGTGGTAGGTAAGGGGGTGTGGGTGGTAGGTAGGGGGTATTAGTTAGGGGGTGTGGGTGGTAGGTAAGGGGTGTGGGTGGTAGGTAGGGGGTATTAGTTAGGGGGTGTGGGTGGTAGGTAGGGGGTGTGGGTGGTAGGTAGGGGGTATTAGTTAGGGGGTGTGGGTGGTAGGTAAGGGGTGTGGGTGGTAGGTAGGGGTATTAGTTAGGGGGTGGGGGTGGTAGGTAAGGGGTGTGGGTGGTAGGTAGGGGGTATTAGTTAGGGGGTGTGGGTGGTAGGTAAGGGGGTGTGGGTGGTAGGTAAGGGGTGTGGGTGGTAGGTAGGGGGTATTAGTTAGGGGGTGGGGGTGGTAGGTAAGGGGTTTGGGGTGGTAGGTTAGGGGGTGGGGGTGGTAGATAGGGGTGTGGGTGGTAGGTAAGGGGGTGTGGGTGGTGGGTAGGGGGTATTAGGGGGTTGGGTGGTAGGTAAGGGGTGTGGGTGATAGGTAGGGGGTATTAGTTAGGGGGTGTAGGTGGTAGGTAAGGGTGCGGGTGGTAGGTAAGGGGTGTGGGTGGTAGGTAGGGGGTATTAGTTAGGGGGTGTAGGTGGTAGGTAAGGGGTATTAGTTAGGGGGATGGGGTGGTAGGTAAGGGGTGGGGGTGGTAGGTAGTGGTATTAGTTAGGGGGTGCGGGTGGTAGGTAAGGGGTGGGGTTAGACACTGAGCTGTGTGGATATGGCGAGAGAGATGGTAGGTAGTGGGTAGTGGTAGTAGGTAGGGGTGTGAGTTAGGGGTGTGAGTTAGTAGTAGTAGGCTGGGTGTGTGTGTGTTAGTTAGGGGGTGTGGAAGGCAGGGGTTGGGGTAGACAAACAGAACTGTGGTGATGTGGTGAGAGAGATTCGCCCCTGACAGTGGGGACCCCCGCTGGGGTCGGTGCTCGGCGGCCTGTCATGACAGTGCATTAATTACCGAGCAACCAGCGGGAGGCTTGTAACCAGCGAGCCATGGCGGCCGCCATGAGGCGATAATGGGGGAAGAGGCAGAAGATGGTAGTTATGTGTGCGTCAGTCATCGCCGCATTGGTGGTGGTAAAAGTAGTGGGTGGGAGGTCTCCCGCTGCTGGTGCTAGTAGGAAATAAGACTATATTTATTACCCACCCATTACGGAGTCTCCATAGAAACTGTATATGGCACCTGGAATTAGCTAACCGGAGATTCTGATATGTCAGAATCTCCTGCAAGAAAAATAGTCCTGTCTATAGTGAGGTTGAAACATCATGTACTTCGAAATAAGATTTATGAATGTTTATTCAATAGTAATTATTTAGAATCAATCATAATAATCTCATTTACCATCAGAAATCACTGTCATTACACATTTTGCATGCTAAAATCACAGGTCAATGGTTAACTTTATTATTGGTGTAAGTCGAGACCAAATTACTGCCACGCTTGACGATGCAGTGGTGTCTGGAAATAAATGGCTTACAGAAACTTTTTAATTGCAATAGAATTGTTATTAATCTTGTAGTTGGGTAATAAATACAATAACGACTGGTTTTGTAAATGAGTGACCGTAATCTCCTCTTAGTTGACGACGTAATATCCTCGCTAATTGCTCGGATATTACTACGCGTCAACTACTCGGAGATTACGGCCACTCGTACTCGCAGAAAACCAGTCATTATTGTGTCTATATATATCCAAGTGGTGGAAGTTTAGGGCACAGAGTGATTGTTAGTTCCACCATCATCCACCAGGCAGATAGCGCCACTGTAGTCGGGGAACAACGACTATTCCCTGCTGTTATAATCTATAGATTATCGTGAGAAGAGGCTAAGACCCTTTTATGGCTAACCAAAGAAATTGTTTAACAAAATCCATTGATAACTGGACCCACCACCTGGTGTTTTGTTTCGGGGTTGGGACAAGATGGCCACCTCCATAACATAATAACTATATGCCCTATACGGCATATAGCCTATGATCTATGTGCGCCACCATGACGCCCCCCGAGTAGGTGTTCTTCACTAATGGAGGTGAATAAGAAGGTGTTCTTTACTAATGGAGGTGAAAAAGTAGGTGTTCTTCACTAATGAAGGTGCAAAAGAAGTGAGTGATAATTGGGAAGTGTCACGACTCTAGCCTTGCTCACATATGTAAGTTAAGTGTTCCATGTGAAAAACATCATGTCTTGGATTTAATCATTATGTTATCTTGCTCTAGGATGGGTGTAGAGAGTCAAGGGAACCATGGTAAAACATTGAAAGGCAGTTGAATTTTGTAAGAACAAATAGCCAGAATACAGGTTCTGTCCCCCCAAGGGAACTACCATACTGCTGGCCACCTAGTGACTGTCCTAGGAACTAACAATGGCTCTGTCCACTACAGACAACTCATCTTGTTAATGCCCCTTAACATGTCCACGCAGGAGTTTTCTGAAACTTTTATGCCATGATGTTGGTGTGAATGATGCTGTAGTTTCTGTCTATGCACTAAGACCAGTAATGTACAAATGCATTGATAATTCGAAATAGATTAAACCAAAATATTATTGTACGATAATATAATGTTTAACACTTTCAGGTCTATATGCCCTACAATAAAACCCCGCTTCTGGGACACCCTGCTTAAGGGGACACCCTGCTGATAACCACTTATTAGAGCGTGCTTGCATGCGCTATATACATCATCTAGAATTTAGAGGGGTCCATATAGACTTTCAGGGTACTGCATACATACTACCACTTCACTATCTGTGTGCTATTCACTGTGATAATGAGAACAGAGCAGGGTGCCAGTGTCTCAGGGTCTTAGAGGCGTGCCCAGCTGACCATGACCAATCACTCAAGACCAAAATACCTCATTGACCTACTGATAGGCAGTTACAGAAATAGCAAGTTGACTGGGTGCAAGTGGGTTACCAAAATCTATCCCTAGGCTCAATCTAACTAATCTTAATTGTTATTCATTTATAATTGCATGCTCATTCATCTATGATAAACATACCATTTACTCCTAGTTTTAACTTGGCACCCCCACCAGCACCCAGAACAAACACATAAGAGAACCAATCACAGGGAGGCTTGCATATGACCTGTCCTTCCGGAGGATTGAGGTCAAGAGCAGAAGAATGACATATGGACAACAATTGAATGCCATGACTGTCCCATCCTGGCCATTGTCCTCCCACGGACTCTCCTACCATTGTCCTTGATCCTTTCACTGTCCCAGATATTAACGGTCCCCTGGTTGGCTCTAGTGGGTCCTACTGGCACTGCTGGGTTTATATGCAGATGAGCAGGTTTTGTATTGGTCGTTTTATTGAGCGTGGGCCACATGCTCATAGACTCTGCCTAGAGCATTCCTGTACTCTCCTCGTGCTATTCACTGTGATATTAACTGCGCGATGACCACCAGTTTATAGATGTATACACCCGGCGTATATATGTATGATTTTGCGTATACAAGGTGGTCCTACTTTCCATTGTGTATACGCCTCATCTATAGACGTGTAAATGTATACAACCCGCATTTACATGTCCCGCACACAGTATTTCTCTACATATACGCTTTGCAGCAAATACAGACATTACGCTGACTTATAGAAGAGGAAACGTGTCAATATACAGCCGATACATGCGCTGACGCGATGGCGGAATAAACTGGTGGTTTTCGCGCAGTGATTGTGAAAGGAGCAGGGTGCCAGTGTCTCAGGGTCTTAGGGTCATACTTTTGGATCCTAGTCTCAGGAGGTTACAGAAAATGATCCACAGACTGAATATACACAAAGGCTTCTCATTGTTATTCACTTAAAATTCCACGCTCATTCATCAGTGATGAATATTGGGAAGGAGCACACTCAATGTTCATTTCTTATTTTTCACATAAATGTTGGCCGAGCAAGGGATAACAGTTTTGTATAAAACTGAGCTTTTCCAGTATAAATAAAAAGTGTTAAAAAATGTTACACACCTGTTGACTAATAAAATCATGTAAATACGCTGCGATTTTGCCTCACATATCCATGGATAGATCTCCAATGTGATGTAAACTGGTGGGCCGATGAGACCAGTCGGGAGACTGAGATCACACCAGTACAAATAAAAGTCTAAAAAAACTAAAAAACATTTGCTGCTAGTTCCGTGGTGGTAGCTTACCTTTGAGGAGGGTAAGTGGGGGTCAAGTGGAAGGGGTGTGGGCTGGTGGAGGGTTGTACAGAACGAGCGCGGGAATACTACCAATAAAGGTTGCATTTTCATCACATTATAACGAACATGTGAAGAAGTCATGGCTGAGCCGGCTGTCACATCAAGCGCGGCAGTGCTTACAGAGACACCTACCGGACTGGTGGAGAACTAAACGACAGAGACTCTGACGTGTCTCGTCACGTGACCATTCGCTCCTGTCGTTTGAAAGTGTTCAAACATCTTTTACCTCCAACCCACCCCACAAGGACTTTTCAGGGTGTGCACCGTTGTCTGGGTTGAATTAGATCTCTTAATTAGTCTTTTGGGTAGCTAGTATTCGTTCCTTAAGAGCTGATTGTTACTATCTTGATTACGTCTGAAGTTGGGGGTAGACTAAGGCCCGGCGTCCACCTACTACGATTGAAACGTAGACCTCCCGATATGGCACCGATACAAAATGTCAAAATCGGTGCCATATCGGGAAGGTGCAAAATCGTAGACATATGTCTAGACATGCCAATCCACCACACATTGTATGGGGTTTTTATCGGTGTCTAATCGCAGAAACGTGGTCAACTGCTCCGATATTAGGTGACCTTCCGACGCGATTTTGATTTTTCATCGGGAGGTGCATCGTAGGCCATATCGGAGCCATATCGTAGTAGGTGGACGCCGGGCCTTACTTGCTTGGCATGGTCACAACGACATGGTCACCTCACATCCCTGTGACCAGAGAGAATTAAGGACGAATGATGGAGTAAGGTTTATAAGCTTAATATCTGGAGAATAATCCATAGATAAACATTCTAGATAGTTGCACAGCAATCACTATCAGTCGGTACATACGTCTGGTATACTTAATCTCAAGATATAAACCATTCACAGATATGTAACGTTTAATAATAGTTAGTTAGCGTTCAGTGTAATTTGTCCATAACTGTCCGATCAACTATTCCTTCTTTATCGTCCATTTCTCAAGATCAGTCCTTATAGTTTTGTTGTTCACTTATAAATATTCATTATACACTCTTTGTGATTTCTACTCTCTTGATGTTAATCCCGTCAGTGTTCAGTTCTGATATGTCCATAATATCCTCTCTGTGTACTCTCCGGAGAGTTAATTCCTCACATGTTGGTCTGTAAGCAACTCACAAAGATGATGGCTTCACACGATGAGTGTTCATAGTAGGCGACTCACTTCCAGGCAGAGCAAAAACCTCCAGTGCCTAATACCAAACCCGTCCTCCAACAAGGAGCGGCTTTGCTCAGTTTTCTACCAGATCTTAATCTCGTACTCAAGTGCTCAGCTGCTTACATCAGCAAGTCACATGATCATTCACTTCCTTATACAGGCGATCAACTCCAAGCCTAACTTCCGGCTACCGCCATTTTGCTCTGTATCTACCAGTTTCACTCACACACATTTGACTTGTATAACATGTCTTAGCAATAATCAACTATGTTTAAAACCATAACATAATCTCGGACGAGCACTTAGTGCACGGGTTACTCTTCATGAACTGTCACTGTGTTTTGATCTAGTATACCTTATACACATTTTACCGTAGTATACCTTCGTAATGTTTCACGTTGACAAATCAATAAATGTTTCGTCCACAGCAGAGTTTCATGTTAGTCATTATGACGCCAGAGGGGGCTTTGACCCTCCACCCGGAGACAGACGTGATTCAAACACACCAGAATCCAGATCACAGAGTAAATAGATACACTACCCCTACCTCTCTCTCTCATCACCCCCCCCCCCCTCTCTCTCTCTCTCTCTCTCTCTCTCTCTCTCTCTCTCTCTCTCCCTCTCCACACCCACCACAACCCAACCCCATCTACACTCACTCTATCAAACAGACCTAATAGATACACAACCCCCTCTCTCTCTCTCTCTCTCTCTCTCTCTCCCAAAACCCACCACAACACAACCCATCTACACTCACACCACCAAGAAGACCTATTAGATACACTATCCCCTCTCTCTCTCTCTCGCTCTCTCTCTCCAAACCCACCACCACCAAACAGAGTTAATATATATATACACTACCTCTCTCTCTCTCTCTCTCTCTCTCTCTCCCAAAACCCACCACAACACAACCCCATCTACACTTACTCTATCAAACAGACCTAATACATACACAACCCCCCCCCCCTCTCTCTCTCTCTCTCTCTCTCTCTCTCTCTCTCTCTCTACAAACCCACCACAACCCAACCCCATCTACACTCACACCACAAAACAGAGTTAATACATACACTACCCCCCCCCCCCTCTCTCATCTCTCTCTCTCTCTCTCCTTCTCTCTCTCTCTCCCCAAACCCACCACAACCCAACCCCATCCACACTCACACCACAAAACAGAGTTAATACATACACTACCCCCCCCCCCCTCTCTCATCTCTCTCTCTCTCTCTCCTTCTCTCTCTCTCTCCCCAAACCCACCACAACCCAACCCCATCTACACTCACACCAAACAGACATAATACATACACAACCCACCCTCTCTCTCTCTCTCTCTCTCTCTCTCTCTCTCTCCCCAAACCCACCACAACCCAACCCCATCCACACTCACACCACACAGAGTTAATAGATACACTACCCCCTCCCTGCCCGTTGATTAGAACTCTTCTGAATTAATTCAGGTAATTGCCTGGTCCCTAGACACTCTCACTGGCGATGCTGTTAAAATTCCGCCCTCGCTCGATTCGAGTAAAAATGTTTTCATCTCGGCATGAATTATAGCTCTAATGTTAACTCTGCTCCCGGTTTGTTGGTTTTCTCTAATTCTCTCCTCTAAGCATCGACCTGTACGGTGGAGTACGTTTTAAACGAGAATTATCATGAATAAAGCGACTGTTATACGCCTTGGTGGGTAATGCCTCTTTATAACTAAAAGATTCCCTCATTTGCATAAGGTTATCATACCTACTAGTGTTGATATAAGAAGAAGAAGAAGAAGAAGAAGAAGAAGAAGAAGAAGAAGAAGAAGAAGAAGAAGAAGAAGAAGAAGAAGAAGAAGAAGAAATAGACCTAAGAAGGAGCAAACGCAAATTTCGGAAATTGTTGTCACTCCCCTCTTCCTCAGTGCGTGCGTACTTAATGGATGGCCCCAACGAAAGTTGTGAACAACAATTACATGTTCTTCGTGCCGTCAATAAAGAAGGGATTAGGTCAATCATTACTGGTTTCATTCGGTGTCCTAACAACTTGCTATCATTTATCTCTATTACTGTAAACCTGTGGCTCCACTGCTATACATATGGTATTTATATCAATACGTCACAGGGTACAGCCATCTAATCAACATCAATAGAGGGTGAATCATTTTGCCACTTTAATGTATGATAACACAAAAATAGGAAGACTGTCTTATTACTATACACCTATTGGCGAACGTCTATGAAATACTACCCGCTGCTAGGAATATCGTATAAATAACGTTCGGGCCCGCCGTGCAGAAGGACGTAGTGATTCCCATAGGCTTAAGCATGTAAAAACGTATGTGGCGCCCGTGAGAGACGTTTGGCTCACAACTGAAATCTATCGCAATAGCGCGAGATCAGTGGCAGTGTCAAAAACAAATAAAATGGCAGTTTTCTTACCCCCATTTCCGAGTTCAGAGACATGCTACAACGTCCACGTAACGGCTTGAAGTGCGTAAAGGTCAAATATCGAGGTAAATAACGTCTAGCTTTCACATAATACCATTTAAATAGCTGAAATATACGAGATTGATCGATATCAACAAGTCCGATCGCCTCCCGTGTCGCCGCTTCGTGTTGTCAACGTCATAATTACGTTAGCTACCAGAGTTCCAGTATCACTGGCGCCATACAATTCAGAGACCGCTCCACGTCGGCAGTGGAGACATGCTAAGCCTTACCCGTAAAAACTGGAAGTATGTATTGTCCAAATATCGAGGTAGTCAATGTGTGACCTTCACGTAAAACTGTTTAAATAGCTTAAATCTGCGAGAATGATCGATATCAACAAGTCCGATCGCTTCCCGTTTGGCGCTCCGTGTTGTCGACGTCATAATTATGTTGGCTACCAGAGTTCCAGTATCGCTGGTGCCACACATTTCATAGTCCGCTCCACGTCGACCGTTGCCGGATTTTCACCCTCCCACCTCTGAGTGTGCAGTGAATGTCGAGGTCGCCCAGACAAACGCCGATAACTTTGGATTAAAGTAGCAGATCTTCTTCATATTTGGTACGATTATAGTTTATATATATACCGTACTCGTGTTCAAATTTCATTGCTTAAATCCTACGGGAAATGAAGTTCGAGCGTCATCTGTTGCTACAGAGACCGCACCACGTCGAAAGTTGCCGGGTTTTTACCGCCAGCGGGCCTTAGTGAACGGCAGTGATATTATTCGGAAATGGGGGGTTGAATCCGGGACTAGGAAAGTTGATAAAACGGTATTTTAAACGATTTGTAGGTGTATAGTAATAAGAAAACGTAGTGACTGAACCCGTACGGTGGCCGTTCTCGGTCATTTGATGGAAAAATACAGCCCTCCCACCTGCGGCGTCGGGCCGTATTTTTCCACCAAATGACCTCGAACGGCCACCTGTATGGGCTCAGTAACCACGTTTTCTCTTAGTACATCGAAATACTTGGTAAAGTCATTGATCAACCGCGGTTTGACGATAACGCTGAAAAACAGTTCAATAATTTTGGGTTTGCATTTAAGGGAGCCTTCCATAAGTATGGCCGGGGAGGGAAGGGGGCCAACTTCTCTTTTGGTATTCCAAGGGGGGAGCCTTTTTCTTCATTGATCCAAGGGGAGGGGGGCAACTTTTCTGTCGGTGTACTCATGGGGAGGGAAAGCTTTTTTTTTTACTAATTCATGTTTTTGCCCCATCCGGTCATAATTAATGGACGCTCCCTAC
Source organism: Alentia gelatinosa (assembly GCA_950022655.1). Classification (NCBI taxonomy): domain Eukaryota; kingdom Metazoa; phylum Annelida; class Polychaeta; order Phyllodocida; family Polynoidae; genus Alentia; species Alentia gelatinosa. The sequence goes on along the minus strand of OX465584.1, from coordinate 68,140,808 downwards.
CTATTATTTAGTAAACCTGAAAGTTGAAAAACGTGACAAACAATGAAATCATCAGCGCCATCGATGAATACACAATCAGGTTGTTGTCGATCAACTCTGCCAAGCCTTGACAATCTGCCCGCTTCCTGGACACATTTCACTATTGGCCTTGGCCTGAGTTACCTGCACCGACTAGCATTGGTTACTGCCGGACAGTTCAATCAGAAACCGCTTCATGCATGACCTCAGAGGTGCATACATGATACAATAGGTAACAGAATACAGAGCACCATGCTACGACCTCCACACACCTCTCAGCCCCCCTCCTCCCTACCGTTCACCTCCCCCCGCCTCTACCCCCATCTCCACACCTCTCACCCCCCCCCCCCCAACACACACACACACCTCCCCTCCTCCCTACTGTTCACCTCCCCCACCTCTACCCCCATCTCCACACCTCTCACCCCCCCTCCAACACACACACACCTCCCCTCCTCCCTACAGTTCACCTCCCCCCATCTCTACCCCCATCCCCACACCTTTCACCCTCTCCCCCACACCTCCCCCCCCCCCTCCTTCCTACCTTGCTCCTCCCCCACCTCTCCCACCTCGACACACCTTCCACCCCCTCCCCTCCTCTCCTCCCTCCACATACCTTTCACCCCCCCCCCCACACACACACACACACACACCTCCCCCTTCCTACCTTCCCCCCTACCTCCCCCCCCCCCCCCCTCCGCACACCTTTACTCGACCCCCCACACGTCCCCTCACCCTCCTTCCTACCTCCCCCGCCCCCTACATCCCCCCCTTCCACACACCTTTGACTCGACCCCCCACACGTCCCCTCCCCCTCCTTCCTACCTTTCTCACCCCGCCCCCTACCTCTCCCCCCTCCCCCCTCCACACACCTTTGACTCGACCCCCCCCCCCCCCCACACGCTCGTGACGTATGGACGGCTTGGTTGGATAACTCCTAGCTGTTGTTTTCTCAAATTGCTCCTAGGGGGCGCCACGCTGCCACACAAGCCAAACGCCACCGCGTGACCTCGCCGACGACCTTGGTGACCTTGGCGTGACCTTGGTGACCTCAGTGACCCTACCGGGCGCGCGGGTAGTAACTAATTGGCACGGGGCCCGGGGTCGGGGTGAGGTCAGGGGGGGCGGCCCTTTGATCCGTGGATCTATTGGCGGGGTGCGGCAGTGACACCCCCGCCTCCCCCGACCCCCGCCCCAGATTGGATCCCCTTTTTACGACCGTGTTTTGTAGAGATCGACGAGAAGAGGACACCTCAGAGTACGCACCTTGTCTCCGGGCTCAGAAGACTTTGTTATACTTTCCATTTCTCAAAGTTCCCAGTGGTTAGGATACAGTGGGAACTAGTCTATTGCCCTGATTGAATGGTAACTGTTTCTTTCTGTGTTCTGGGTATTGATTTGGTGGTGTAGTGTCTGTGAGAGTGCAACCATAGATGACTGTATACTCAAAGTTTGTCCTTTCTTCTGATTTCTCCCAGTTATCTATTTTCACGTAATACAATCACCCTTTGCTGTTTATTTGATTGTATCCTGGTTACTTTTGGTTGAGACGTACTATATCACCAGATGTACAATAAACAACATAATCATACAATTAGCTCACATCCAAGTTTTTTCCTTTCTTTTGCATTTTCACAGTTATCTATCTTCACGTAATACAATCACCTTCCCTTTTTTCTATGGTATCATGATCGCTTCTGGTTGCGACATACTATATCACCAGATGAACAGTAAACATCATGATCGTACAGAAGCACACATCCAGTCATTGAAATGGCAGTATTTGATAATTATAGGAAGTCTATCAACTTACCGAGTCAGTTGCCGTCCTACCTGACTCTCACAATACTGTCTGCCACAAGGAATCTCGTGTTCACTGACGTTTGGCATCGGGGTCAATAGGTGCACGTACGGGTTTTGTGGTATTTTTTGCCTTTATTTTTCGGAACAATTTGTATTGTCTTCCTAAACAAATATCATTCACAGAAGAGTTGTCCATCTTTTTTTTATTGCAGTACAAGTCTTCATACACTTTTCACCTCGTGTTATTTCGTTGATTGATCTCCAGTCAAATACCAAATAATTGTTTTGATTACCTTTTTGAAATCCTTGGATTCTAGGAAATGTCGTTTATTTGACTCTAATTTATCTCACAGTTCAATTCCTCGATAAAAGGGTGATCTGTAGTTTGTACTGCTAAATATTTACTCTTTTCTAAAGCAAATACGATTCCTACTCATAAAGATCAAGAACTTTATTTTTTTGTAGAACGCCGCTCTTTACCAGCAGGAGCTCAAGTTGATCGCTCGTCTAGTTTTCCTTTCTCTGTGATCCACATTCTCTGTATATTTTGATTGTTTAAACATCATGTTAGGGCCTGCATATTTATCCTTTAATCTAGATATGTGTGTATCTTTGTGTAACCTTTCTATCTTTTGATACTCCAGTCCTTCTCGAGTGTTCTCAGAGCTCTTGTGTATTCCGTTGGTCTCTAAGCTTCTGGGTGTCTGTTTACAAAGTATCAGGTCTTTGCATAATTCAAATTAGTTGAAGACCCCGCTGACTGTAAGTCCGTACCTCTTATTACTATACACCTATGGCCGAACATGTATGAAATACTACCCACTGCCAGGGGTGTAGTATAAATAATGTTCGCGCCCGCCGTGAAAGCGGGCCGTAGTGAATGGCAGTGGCTTTGTACAGTTAAAACAACGGGTTTTTTTAAACGATTAGGAGGTGTATAGTAATAAGGAAACGTAGTGACAGAGCCCGTATGGGTAGCTGTTCTCAGTCATTTGGAGCAAAAATATAGCCCTCCGAGTGCAGCGCAGGGACATATTTTTGCTTCAAATGACCTTGAACAGCCACCTGTACAGGCTCAGTAACCATGTTTCCTCTTATTACTATATACCTAAGGCCGAACGCCTATGAAATACTAGCCGCTGTTATACAGGTGCAGCATAAATAATGTTCGGGCGCACTGAGCCCGTATAGTGAATGTTCGGGCGCACTGTGCCCGTAATGTACTACATAAGTACATAAAATGGCGTTTTTATGACATTTAGATATATGATAACAAGAAAACATGATTACTGAGTCCGTAGGGGTGCCATTCTCGGCGTTTTGATGCCATAGATACGTCCCTCTGCCTGCGGCGTTATGAGGTATTTATGGCATCAATAGACTTGGAACGGCCGTCCCTACGGGCCCAGTAACCACGTTTTCTCTCAATCCAAGCGCCGGGAGTAGAGAGGAATATGGATAAACAGTTTTACAGGACTCTACCTAGAAGAGACTTAACGGGTTAAAATGTTATAAAGATAAAGTGAGAAGTCCAAGATATCAACATGATATGAGGGACCTGGCGGAAGAACGGTCAATCCGAGCTCGGGCATCCTGCTGTTGTATGTGAAGATAACCCTGATAAACGTGATAAAAAATGCTCTTTTACTCATGGGAAGAATGAGTGTAATATTGCAGAGTTTCTGAGAACATGACACATCTCGACATTGCTCATTTGTCGCATATAATAATCCCCTTTTCCTGACAATATTCCTTCAATTTCACTCACATGCATTCAAAAGGTGTAAGATCTCAGAACGGCGCAATATGATCTTTACTCTGTCTGTCCTTAATTTAGAAGCTACTTTTAATTTATTTTGTTACACATTCGAAGGATATCCTCAGTGCAAATGAATTGTTAGTTTGCGTGGGTGTTGTATCGCACCATCTCAGATATGAGAACCTCCCAAAACACCAGGTGTAACATCCAATTTAATGTCTAAAGCGGGATTCACATGATGGGTTCCATGTACTTCACAGAGCGTTTGTCTGAGACAAATCCTGTTGAGATTCGTTACTGGCACACAATCTCCTCGTCTGAACTGTAAGGTTCCATTTTCCTGAGACAATTTTTTGTCCTGGCAATTGTCAGCGACTATCACTTCTGACAAGGAACAGAATATCATGAGATTTTATAGAGGAAACCCATGAAAGTTTAGGGTCTGAGCTCGTATCCCATTGAGTTTGAATCACGTAGTAATTCACAAGGTGAAGCCGTGTGAATTGCTATGTGATTCAAATGAGATGGGATCGAGCTCTGACCCTACACTTGAATGGGTTTCTGAATTTATCTCACCCTTAATATTGACTAATGGGCTGACCTTTGTGACATTATCCCCCATTGGATATTTTTCCTAAATATCTAATGGGTGTTAGATACGAGTTCTCAATGTTAAGTCTATGGAGAAAATATATCTGGGGTGAGATAATGACTTTAAACAGGTTTGAGATTTAGAGTGGCATTTTGGTGACACAAATGTACTTCACACATTCTCCCCCAGTCTGCGAGTCTCAGTGGTCCCAAATAACACTTATTCACACGGGAAATACCCTGAGTCAGCGACTGTGTACCCTGTGTACCCAGTGTACCCTGTGTAGGGGTGTAGGAGTGAGACTATGTACCTGTTAAGTCTTCCCATGCATGTGAACTGAATCTGCCATGTTACCCTGAGACTGTAGAACACCCCAATCTGTGAAACTTTGTTCTGGAGTGGGACTGTACCTGAGACTGGTGTACTTCACACCTTTTCTCTAGTCTCAGACAATTCTCGTTTGGTAAAGAATTCTCATGGCTAAGTACATTTATCAGTCTCAAGGGAAAATGGCGAATTTGATTCACATGGGAGGACACACCTGGTACATAATCTCAGACATAGTCACAGTGAACAATCACCTTGGGACTCAATTACCCTTGATGTGAAGGGTGTTACAAACATGTAATCATGCTTGCTGGACTCCTATTGGCTAGGGCAGCTACATGGTCGCAGCAGGTCCATTTGTCTCACCAAAATGCCCCTATAGATTTTAAACATATTTAAAGTCAAAATCTCATGAGATTCTGTTCCTTGTTATGGGTGATTGTCGCCGACAATTGCAAGGGAAAAAAGTTGTCTCAGCAAAATGGAACCCTGTAATTCACACGAGGAGATTGTGAATCTCAACAGGATTTGTCTCAGACAAACACTCTGTGAGGTACATGGATCCCACCGTGTGAATCCCATTTTAGTGGCAAAAATGGTCAGCGACTGGTAAAAAGGTGTGATGTAGTCTCAGGTACCTTTGTCCCATCGTGTGAATCCCACTTTAATGTGTACACATGAAAGGTGGAGAGCCGCGTTCTATAAACAGGGGTGAGAGGCCAGCACCCAGGAACCTGGGATTGTGTTACGACACAAAGAACTGCTTTGCCTTTGAGAAGTATGACTCTGCGAGGTCAGGATCTTACACATAGCCTGGGCTCCCTCCCCCACACCCCCAACACTAACACCCCGCCACCCCTAACACACCACCAGCACTAACACCCCGCCACCCCTAACACACCACCACCTATAACACCCCGCCACCCCTAACACACCACCAACACTAACACCCCGCCACCCCTAACACACCCCCACCTATAACACCCCGCCACCCCTAACACACCACCACCTATAACACCCCGCTACCCCTAACACACCACCAACACTAACACCCCGCCACCCCTAACACACCACCACCTATAACACCCCGCCACCCCTAACACACCCCCACCTATAACACCCCACCACCCCTAACACACCACCACCTATAACACCCCGCCACCCCTAACACACCACCAACACTAACACCCCGCCACCCCTAACACACCACCACCTATAACACCCCGCCACCCCTAACACACCCCCACCTATAACACCCCGCCACCCCTAACACACCACCACCTATAACACCCCGCCACCCCTAACACACCACCACCTATAACACCCCGCCACCCCTAACACACCACCAACACTAACACCCCGCCACCCCTAACACACCACCACCTATAACACCCCACCACCCCTAACACACCACCACCTATAACACCCCGCCACCCCTAACACACCACCAACACTAACACCCCGCCACCCCTAACACACCACCACCTATAACACCCCGCCACCCCTAACACACCACCACCTATAACACCCCGCCACCCCTAACACACCACCACCTATAACACCCCGCCACCCCTAACACACCACCACCTATAACACCCCGCCACCCCTAACACACCACCAACACTAACATCCCGCCACCCCTAACACACCACCAACACTAACACCCCGCCACCCCTAACACACCACCACCTATAACACCCCACCACCCCTAACACACCACCAACACTAACACCCCGCCACCCCTAACACACCACCACCTATAACACCCCACCACCCCTAACACACCACCACCTATAACACCCCGCCACCCCTAACACACCACCACCTATAACACCCCGCCACCCCTAACACACCACCACCTATAACACCCCGCCACCCCTAACACACCCCCACCTATAACACCCCGCCACCCCTAACACACCACCACCTATAACACCCCGCCACCCCTAACACACCACCACCTATAACACCCCGCCACCCCTAACACACCACCACCTATAACACCCCGCCACCCCTAACACACCACCACCTATAACACCCCGCCACCCCTAACACAACCACCACCTATAACACCCCGCCACCCCTAACACACCACCACCTATAACCCCCCGCCACCCCTAACACACCACCACCTATAACACCCCGCCACCCCTAACACAACCACCACCTATAACACCCCGCCAACCCTAACACACCACCACCTATAACACCCCGCCACCCCTAACACAACACCACCTATAACACCCCGCCACCCCTAACACACCACCACCTATAACACCCCGCCACCCCTAACACACCCCCAACACTAACACCCCGCCACCCCTAACACACCACCAACACTAATACCCCGCCACCCCTAACACACCACCACCTATAACACCCCGCCACCCCTAACACACCACCACCTATAACACCCCGCCACCCCTAACACACCACCACCTATAACACCCCGCCACCCCTAACACACCACCAACACTAACACCCCGCCACCCCTAACACACCACCACCTATAACACCCCACCACCCCTAACACACCACCACCTATAACACCCCGCCACCCCTAACACACCACCAACACTAACACCCCGCCACCCCTAACACACCACCACCTATAACACCCCGCCACCCCTAACACACCACCACCTATAACACCCCACCACCCCTAACACACCACCACCTATAACACCCCGCCACCCCTAACACACCACCACCTATAACACCCCGCCACCCCTAACACAACACCACCTATAACTACCCGCCACCCCTAACACACCACCACCTATAACACCCCGCCACCCCTAACACAACACCACCTATAACACCCCGCCACCCCTAACACACCACCACCTATAACACCCCGCCACCCCTAACACACCACCACCTATAACACCCCGCCACCCCTAACACACCACCAACACTAACACCCCGCCACCCCTAACACACCCCCACCTATAACACCCCGCCACCCCTAACACACCACCAACACTAACACCCCGCCACCCCTAACACAACACCACCTATAACACCCCGCCACCCCTAACACACCACCACCTATAACACCCCGCCACCCCTAACACACCACCAACACTAACACCCCGCCACCCCTAACACACCACCAACACTAACACCCCGCCACCCCTAACACACCCCCACCTATAACACCCCGCCACCCCTAACACACCACCACCTTTAACACCCCACCACCCCTAACACACCACCAACACTAACACCCCGCCACCCCTAACACACCACCACCTATAACACCCCGCCACCCCTAACACACCACCACCTATAACACCCCGCCACCCCTAACACACCACCACCTATAACACCCCACCACCCCTAACACACCACCAACACTAACACCCCGCCACCCCTAACACACCACCACCTATAACACCCCGCCACCCCTAACACACCACCACCTATAACACCCCGCCACCCCTAACACACCACCAACACTAACACCCCGCCACCCCTAACACACCACCACCTATAACACCCCGCCACCCCTAACACACCACCAACACTAACACCCCGCCACCCCTAACACACCACCAACACTAAGACCCCGCCACCCCTAACACACCACCACCTATAACACCCCGCCACCCCTAACACACCACCACCTATAACACCCCGCCACCCCTAACACACCACCAACACTAACACCCCGCCACCCCTAACACACCACCACCTATAACACCCCGCCACCCCTAACACACCACCAACACTAACACCCCGCCACCCCTAACACACCACCAACACTAAGACCCCGCCACCCCTAACACACCACCACCTATAACACCCCGCCACCCCTAACACACCACCACCTATAACACCCCGCCACCCCTAACACACCACCACCTATAACACCCCGCCACCCCTAACACACCACCAACACTAACACCCCGCCACCCCTAACACACCACCACCTATAACACCCCGCCACCCCTAACACACCACCACCTATAACACCCGCCACCCCTAACACACCACCACCTATAACACCCCGCCACCCCTAACACACCACCACCTATAACACCCCGCCACCCCTAACACACCACCACCTATAACACCCGCCACCCCTAACACACCACCACCTATAACACCCGCCACCCCTAACACACCACCACCTATAACACCCCGCCACCCCTAACACACCACCACCTATAACACCCCGCCACCCCTAACACACCACCAACACTAACACCCCGCCACCCCTAACACACCACCACCTATAACACCCCGCCACCCCTAACACACCACCACCTATAACACCCGCCACCCCTAACACACCACCACCTATAACACCCCGCCACCCCTAACACACCACCACCTATAACACCCCGCCACCCCTAACACACCACCACCTATAACACCCCGCCACCCCTAACACACCACCACCTATAACACCCCGCCACCCCTAACACACCCCAACACTAACACCCCGCCACCCCTAACACACCACCACCTATAACACCCAGCCACCCCTAACACACCACCACCTATAACACCCCGCCACCCCTAACACACCCCAACACTAACACCCCGCCACCCCTAACACACCACCACCTATAACACCCCGCCACCCCTAACACACCACCACCTATAACACCCCGCCACCCCTAACACACCACCACCTATAACACCCCGCCACCCCTAACACACCACCACCTATAACACCCCGCCACCCCTAACACACCACCAACACTAACACCCCGCCACCCCTAACACACCACCACCTATAACACCCCGCCACCCCTAACACACCACCACCTATAACACCCCGCCACCCCTAACACACCACCACCTATAACACCCCGCCACCCCTAACACACCACCACCTATAACACCCCGCCACCCCTAACACACCACCACCTATAACACCCCGCCACCCCTAACACACCACCACCTATAACACCCCGCCACCCCTAACACACCACCACCTATAACACCCCGCCACCCCTAACACACCACCACCTATAACACCCCGCCACCCCTAACACACCACCAACTATAACACCCCACCACCCCTAACACACCACCACCTATAACACCCCGCCACCCCTAACACACCACCACCTATAACACCCCGCCACCCCTAACACACCACCAACACTAACACCCCGCCACCCCTAACACACCACCACCTATAACACCCCGCCACCCCTAACACACCACCACCTATAACACCCACCACCCCTAACACACCACCACCTATAACACCCCGCCACCCCTAACACACCACCACCTATAACACCCCGCCACCCCTAACACACCACCAACACTAACACCCCGCCACCCCTAACACACCACCACCTATAACACCCCGCCACCCCTAACACACCACCACCTATAACACCCCGCCACCCCTAACACACCACCAACACTAACACCCCGCCACCCCTAACACACCACCAACACTAACACCCCGCCACCCCTAACACACCCCCACCTATAACATCCCGCCACCCCTAACACAACACCACCTATAACACCCCGCCACCCCTAACACACCACCAACACTAACACCCCGCCACCCCTAACACACCACCACCTATAACACCCCGCCACCCCTAACACACCACCACCTATAACACCCCGCACCCCTAACACACCACCCACCTATAACACCCCGCCACCCCTAACACACCCCCACCTATAACACCCCGCCACCCCTAACACAACACCACCTATAACACCCCGCCACCCCTAACACACCACCAACACTAACACCCGCCACCCCTAACACACCACCACCTATAACACCCCGCCACCCCTAACACACCACCAACACTAACACCCCGCCACCCCTAACACACCACCACCTATAACACCCCGCCACCCCTAACACAACACCACCTATAACACCCCGCCACCCCTAACACACCCCCAACACTAACACCCCGCCACCCCTAACACACCCCCAACACTAACACCCCGCCACCCCTAACACACCACCACC